>JAOXJK010000023.1:116472300-116488381 GCA_025774025.1 Xenus cinereus
ATTATTTACATCTATTACCATTTTGCTTGTGATAACAAAATACTTATTGCCCTGCTCCCCACATTTTCTTTGTTTGCTTGCTGGCCTTCCTAAAGAATTGAGTCTCAAGAGCCTTAATTTTCTCACTTCTATAGCTTGAGCACAACACATTCATTACCAGAGCAAATTAATAATAAATATGTTTTTAAAAATTTGAAAAGGGATGGATAAAAATAACAGAATGCTAACTTGACATTAGCGTTCACCGCATCTGATTTATCAATCTGTTGGTAACTCCTTATGCAAAGAGATAGATTTCTCGAGATTTTATCAAAGACTGATCAATGATTAATAGCAGGAATAAGTGTGCCATGGATGTAAGTCTTCTGAATTATAAATGGCTATAAGCACATTAATAGAGGATATTAGAGGGGATGGTATTCCCATTATTTACCCACTGGGCATGGCAAAAATGGGTTCATCTTTAATAATGGTGATCTATTAATTAGCAGTGCCCCTTTACAAAGGATGTGTCTTTGACACGAAGGCATTTCTATGAAAATCTGCAGTCACCTTCTAGAACACTCTCACAAAACAAGGGGATATTTCTACCAAGAACTGACACGGTTGTGGATAGCAATTTTTATTCCCAGCAGCAAGAAAACCATTGTAGCACTTTGGCTCTCAGCCAAGACTGCCAGCAACAACAGGAACTATTTTTTTTAAAAGCTGTATTTTTGTTAAGTAACTTTCCAGGAGATGACTGGTATATTTTAAGGGGCTGATGGATCCAGCCGCCAACTTATTTTTAAAGTTCCTTAATAACTAGTGCTTTGCTCGGGGCTGTTACCCAATTAACAGGTATTTATACTGTAGGTTTGCTATGACTCTGGCTCATGGCATGGTATCAACCTATGACCTCTAGACCCAAGGGCATAAATGGATAAAACTTCAGGCTTTGATTCCAAAAGGATGACCAAGAGTGCCCAATATAGGGGTGTATATTCCCCATACATTCAGTGGAGATGGTCGGATACCTCTGAATGGCAATCCAGAAAGCACATATACTCAGTAAGGGAAATGTTTACAGCAGGTGAAGGCGTGTTCTCCTCTAGAGGTTAGAGGCTAGTTCAGGGATGCATGTTAGATATCATCAACCTTTCTGATCCAGGAACTTTGTACTCAAGGACAAGACATTAATGAGCAGATCTTGGTTTTTTCTTTGGTGAGGAGACCACTCTGGTCAACTTCAGATTGGTGTTATTCAAACCACATCTCCTGTGAATCTGCTGTAATCTGCATGTTCTTGAATAGTCTTTCTAGAGGATACAAATCATCTCACCTATTGAACCTGGACCAAAGTATAGCCAAAAGACAGTGTATCATGGATGAAGTCCATCTGTCTACAGTTGAACTTGTTCCAAACAAGTCTCCGTGTATCATCTATGCAGAAATGTAACACTTCAAGGGTATCATCTGTTTAATTTAAAAATGGGTCATCTGAAGAAGAAAGAACTTAACCGAGAAGTAGCCACTTGTTTACAAAGACTATAAAGGCAGTCTAGACAGCTACCTGAAACCCTGATGTCTTCTCTAAAGTTAGATATGATGACATTTATACAGAAACACAGTTAGGTGTGATGATGCTCATACATGTGTTAGATAGCCCTGAGACTGCAAATAATTTGTGGGGCAAAACTGAAGGATTGTCCCTACCAGCTGGATGCTCTAAATATGGCCTGACAGTGTGGTGTTGATCACGGGTGCCAGCCATAAATCACTCTTGTGGCCTTAAGCAACTACACAGGTTCATTTCTCTAGTGCTGCCAATTCAGGGTTTGACAGTGAATGGGGAATATCTGGGTATTTTTTTAGCTCTGGGAGATCCATAACTACATGAGAAAATCAGGGCCCAGGAACCAAGCTTAGAAACAAAAATCTCAAAATTAACACCCATCCCAAATCTCGGATCTTTTTAAAAAATTCAGTTTCATTATTATGATTGAAATGTGTGCTTTATATACATAACATATGCCACTCTTTGTGTTCCTTATGTGTCCATATGTGTGAAGGCATGCATCTGTACACATTAGATATATAAAACAAATGTATATAAATGTATAAACATACATATAATTTTGAGGTCAGAACTATCTTTTTCTTTTATACGAATACAGCTCCAAGCACAACAGGGTTTGAGGCCATTAGCATCTACATGTGCTTACAGTGCAAATATTAAATAGTAGTAAGGACTGAGTTTTTCAGAGAGACGAACAGTGATAATATCAGACCCCACTTTTATTTAAACATTCAAACTATATATATATTTTTTTATCCTTTATACAAGCTCAAGGACTTATTTTAATTCAGCTTTCTCTTGTAACTGGCTGCCTCTTCACATTCTTCCCTACCTGTCTTTCAGTTGTTTTTAGTTTTTTGGGTTTTGCTTTTTTTTTTCCCCTCTCCTCTTAATCAAAATTAGAAAGAGATTGTGTGTGTCTGTTAAAAAAAGAGAGGTTTGGCTAAAAATAGTTCCCCAAGCCAGGATATATTACAGCAAACTGGTTTTGCCTCTGGATGTTAGTGGAGTTTCCTTTGTTGTCTTCTTTGATTGTTTCATTTATATGGCAGGTTAGACAACAGCAGACTCCTGTTATTGCCTTTTCTCAGCGGTGATTTTTTATTTATTTATTTATTTTTGAGGCTCGGAGCCCCTGAGGACAGTCACTCCCTAACCACAGCTGGTGACAGGGGGAGTGTTTTTGTGCGTTCGATACTTAGAGCTGAGAGCTGACTGGTGAGAAGATTAACAGCAACGCTATTAAGTGGGATGCACTGTCTCCATTTTTAAATTGCCTGGGCCTTTAATAAAAGAAGGAGAGAGAGCGAAAGGGAGACGGAGAGAAGTCTTAACAGTGTAACATCTTCTGTACGTTCACAATCCATTTCGCCAGATGCTAAATGACTTTCTTTCCCTTCCCCCCCTCCATGCACCCACCCCACTTGCTCCGCGTCTGGTGTCTAATGCTGCATCTCATTGCTCGGAAAGGAGCCCCTGAATCCAACTGCAGAGGTACTCCGTTAAAAGGGAAGATTAGTGACCCAGGCTCCTGTAACAGAATCCAAATTTCCCAGTCCTTGGGCTGTCTTAGAAAGTTGTAATTTTTTTTATTTTTTTATTTTTTTTTTCCCCCCGGGAAACTTTGCATCATTAGCTGCTTTCTGGCCTCCCATTAGTCTTCTGGCTAATACTGTCAGAGCAGGAAATGAGGATGAGCAGATTTCTAAGACAAAAAGGAAGAATTTGAGAGACCAAACTTTTTCAGGGCAGTCAAATAGATTACTCAGGAATATATATATATAGCAAGCTGGCTCCAAGGACTCAAATGAAAATATGGAAGGGGTTGGAAAGCGTGACTTTTCTCTTACTGTGCAGAGAGCAGTAACCTGTGCCCCTGAACACTGGGTACTTCACTCTTCCAAATTCCCCATTTTCCTTTATGCATATGCTATTCTGACAGGGTTATGCACTGGTTTTGAGTTGGTTAGATGCCTAGAAATCAGAAGTGCTGGTGTTAATGAAATTTGGGAAAGGAAGAGCCGGTTGTCTTCTTTGTCAGGGGCTTTCTGAATGACCTCTGGGGTTGAATAGCATGAGATGCCCAACTCCCCCCTTGTTACAGGGCATTTCTATATTTCAAACACTGAAATAAGCTGAAGAATCTCTGACTACATTGATACTAAATGGTTCCTGAGCATGCTGCTGTACAATAGACCTCGGTTGGTTGTATCGCTAAATTGTTATGCTTTGTCCAGCTAGCTGTGACCCCCAAAATGCTCAGGCACAGACTGGGGTTTAGCAGAGACCTGGGTCTGTTCCCAGAAGGCAGTCCATGGGTGGTCATCTTCCACCACTTCAAATTCGCTCTGTCTGTTTTACTGCCTATGAAATGAAAGCTTTTACAACATGGAACCCTACTGACTTCTGTAAGGCTGCATAGGGGAGGCTAGCAGTGAAGCTCAGATATCCACAAGAAGACCTCAGGAATGATAATTTGCTTGGAACACACTGATAAGCACATCCAGAAAGCAGCTTTTAGGTAAGAGGAAAAACACAAGCCACATCTAACACCCCCTACCCCTTCCCTGTGTGACCACGTTACATGAGTAGCAAGAACCAAGCTGTCGATTATACTTAATAATGACAACAGTAATCCATAACATAATTTTGCTCATACTTTCCATCCTCTAGTACTGTCCAGATTTGGATGACTTGCTTTACTGACCATCACCACAACTGAATTTTTCAACCCCGTTATAAGCCTTCATAAGAAGAAAATGATTGATTGTATTTCAGATGCTCAGGGCTGGAATTGCTGTCTCTCTGCATGCTGTTAGTTAACATTTATTATCGATTTGGTCTTGGCATAGTTACTGGCAATGATCCTGAGCATCTATTTGGCCATTTACAGAACAGGAAAAGATGGTGTGTGTGTGTGTTCGCTGCTTAACCTAGACCTCCTTGCAAAAATTTTAGTGCACAATTTCTTTCCTGTGGGATATGGAACAAAACAAACTATTCTTTAAAATTACAGAGGTGTTAAAAAAATAGTTTCTATATAAAATCTACCTTTTTGAAAGAAACACACAAATTTTTCTTGGTGTTACTCCATTTCAGAATGTTTCCACCCTGAAAATTTGAATGAAAAGTACATCTATTTTGCTTTCCTCATCTTTGTTGTTTTAATGACAGTTGGAAAACAGACCTATAGTCATTTATATACTGACACCTACCCACAGAAAAAAAATGACACAACAACCCAGGATTTCTGAAGTGGAAATTTCAAAGGGGGATATTCCAACAGAAACCCATTCCTCTTCTTGCTGGCTTCACTACAAACCAATGTGCAGTCACACCCCAGCCCTGCAAGTACTGACACATATGCCTGGTTTCAAAAAGGATGGAGATCTCGTGTCTTGAATGGGGTGACTCCCAGGCACGCAATAAAGCACATTCAAAAGCGTGAGCAGGATCAAAAAACAAAGCAGTTACATCCTGGCATCCCTTTAGAACCAAATTTCATCATCTTCACTTCCATTTACTAAGTGATTTGCTCAGCAAGAAAAATTACAGGTATTCTAGTCAAGTCTAGTCTCATCACGGTGTATTTGAAAGCCTTCCAGTACTCCTTAGTGCAATATGAATAACATCAATCAATTTTTGTTCTCTCAACACTCCTCTGCTGGAAGACAAGTGAGTGTGGGGTGTGTTTTGTTTTGTAATGTTTCAAAAATACTACACACACGTGCACATGCACATACCTACATGTTTGTGTAACAGAACACAAAGCAGAGACCTGCACCGCTGGTTTGAATGAAAGAAAGCAAAGCTTAGGGTGATCTTGCGTGTCTTTGGGAGTTTAGTCCAGAGTTTGAGGCATGTACCTCTAACCCTGTATGCTTCCCATACAGTAAGGAAAGCATTGACATTACAATAAGTGATAGTAGAAGGAATTCAGTTGCTAGGTTCAAACTAGAACCCACAAGTGTGCTGCACCACTTGAATGCTTAAAGGAGAGAATAGCAAGGAGCCTCACAGAAGGTTTTGTAAAACACCGCCACAGTATCAAGATTGCCCTGTGAAGTATTATCACAAATGGGCTGATTTAGAGATACTTTGATGACCCTAATCTAAGTGTTTCCTAGCATGAATGTTTCATTTGGCAGCTTAGAACAGTGATGTGAAACAGATTGCCCAGGGAAGCTGTGGATGCTCCATCCCTGGAAGTATTCAAGGTCAGGCTGGATGGGGCTTTGAGCAACCTTATCTGTTGGGGGGTGTCCCTACCCATGGCAGGGGAGTTGGAACTAGCTGATCTTTAGGGTCTCTTTTTAATTTAAAAATAAGACTATTTTGTCCTGAATCTGAACCCACCCTTTCTGCAGGAAGGATCAAAAATGTTGCTGCTCAGCTGCTCCTACTGTCAATAATGACCAACAGGAATGCTGCTCAGGTCTTGGTCCAGGAGAGGGATAATTATCTTCTGGGTCAAGGAGCAGCCCAAAGTCTAATGTCAGAGTCTATGTACTGGGGAGCCAGCCTTGCCCCAAGACTAATTTCAGAGAAAGGTTTCAACCTGTGGAACGTTAAAAGGGACCACCTAAGTCACTGAGTTTACTCCTGTGAAGCTAGAGACAGCTACACAGGGAACATAGGAAGTTAAATCATCCACATATTGTTCTTCCCACTCAACAGACATAAAGCACTTTACAGAAAGTTGATAAGAAACTATAACTTCCTACAGAAAGAAATCAGGAGACAGGTCATGGATGATGGTCTGCAGTGGCAGCTCATTTCTGAACTGAGATTTCAAATGGCAGTGGGCTAAAGGGGAAGTTCTCCTAGGAGCAAGGATATATACACACATGTACTCTTTCACAGAGATGGCCACATCCAGTGGCCACATGAAGAGTTGTTACCAAACTTCCTTTCAACATCATCATCCCATGAAGGTTTAAGACAAGCAGTTGTACAGTCCTGCTGCAGTTTGCTGGGCCTTGGTTCCTGAGGATAAAATTCACACAGCCCTGTGGAGTACACTGCTGACATTGTGAAAATGGATGGAAAATTTGGGACCTTCTGGGAATTATCTGTGTGATCTTTTGCGTCCCTTGATGAAATATCTAAGCATGGATCCTGGTACCCTGTGGTCTGTCTGCAATGGGGAGAAGAGCTCTAATCTCTGTGTAGCGTGAGCTGCAATAGCAAACAACATGGACACAAAATGGCCACTCCAGCCTAGGACAGTCCTGGGAGAGTCACCTAATGAAGCTGCAGGAGACCTATTTTCCACCATAGACACAAAGACTGTCTGACAGAGAAACGAAAACCTACTCAGGTCTCTGAGACAATTTCTAGGGCACTCGCTTCATATGCTAGATGCTGGGATATTGTCTCTCAGCACCACATTTTACTCCATGCCTAAAGTTACAATCTGGATGATAATAGCACTACAACAAGTTGACATCTTTAAAGCATCACGTATTTTTAGTGAAAAGAAGATCAACAGAATAGCTTTAAAAAACAAAGGGAGGGAGTGAAAGGAGTCTCCTGACAAAAGTCACTTCTCAGAGGACTCAGCAGAATCTGATGAAGCCCAGCCTGCTTTAAATGACAAAAGTTGGAGGAGCTATCAGCCAGAAACACACTCCTCACACTGGCAGCCAGGTTCAAGCCTCTTTCCCCTTCCTCATTGCAGAGCCTTTGTCCTCTTGCCAGAAGCCTGCCTGCAGGCAAGATCCAGCTTTCTAATAAAGCAGCTCCTTTGTCAATGACAGTAATGATTATCTCCTACAGCTGCCCGTGGTGTTGCATTTTGTAACACAATTTGGCCGCCTTTGGCCCCGGTTAGTTCTATTTAACGTACTGCAGGGGGTTCACTGTTTGATCTCTAATTGATATAATTGACTGGGAATAATCAGGGCAGCTTTATAGATTTTTATTGATAGCTAATTTTCCTTCATCCATTGTTTAATTTGATAAGACTATAACCTAATTTATTGCCACTCTGATAGGGATCCATTACCCTTTTGACAAATGCTTCTGGGGCCCACTTGTCAGCAACTGATTTGAAAGAGCTGTTAAGCCTACAGAGCCCATCATTAGTTAATGGCAGTTTAGAAAGCTAATGGCATTATAAATTAAGATCAATAAGTACATGGAAATTACAGTTGTTCAGCAAGACACCACTATATTATTAAACAAACATAATCCTGTACCTTTGGTTAATGCACACACAGGGAGCTTCCGAGTGAATTTCAGAGCCGAATAAGGCCAGGTGATTAGCAAAGGAAGAACCCTTCTCTGGTGCTGGAATTGCCAGACTAATTCCTAAAGGATCGTTTCAAGAAAAGAAAGAAGGCAGCACTGCTTTATTTTGCTGTATAAGCAACCCGAGGCCTCAAAACACCCTCGCACAAAACAATACCCCTCTCGCTTCCTTGGGTTTTGATCTGCTCCAACAACACTTTCAAATGCATAAAACAAAATCAGCAAAGGAGAGGCTCCTGGATTTATCCCAGGGATAAAGAAAAGCAAACATAGTATCTCTCGATACTTTTACATAGCCTCCTCTTAATTCCTCACAAGACTTGATTGGCATTGAGTGACGTTTGATCACTTTGGACCAAAGCAGGCTGATGTGCGTGTGGAAATTGTTCCCAGCGAAGCGCTGTGATCTAATGAATACGGCAAAGATCAGGATGTCAGAAAGCCACTGACTAGCTATAGGACATTGAACAAGTGACTTAATCTCCTACAGCTTTTCGCAAGCTTGCTCGCTCTCAGCTATTGTGGATTGAGGGTTAGGCAATTGGGAACAAGGCTGGCTCATTCTGGGTTTAGTACAGGTAAGCTTCAATCTCAGTCTTGTCTCTAGACCTCAATATAATATAATATAGTATACATAAATAATATAAATAATTGAAGCAAGCAGCTGAAGCAAGCATGGGGCAGAAGGGATAAGATAGTTTGGAAGAAGAGAGAGAACCATAACAAGTCCAGCAATAACCTAAGATCTGTGTGTCTTGCAGAAGACACCTTCTCACAGACCATCTAGGATGTCTATGCCAAATGTATTGCTTGCTTAGGTGAGTCAGTGAATGCTCTGATGGACTCTGGGTGCAGACTAGGAATGGACAACTGAGGCTGTCACATACCTAAACATCTCCCCTGGTCTCTGAGAGGCGCTGACATTTTCAACATAGGGATATTCAATCCTGTCTTGAAGCAGATCCTCTTTTGAAGTTTTTCAAGAGAAGGAGAAAGCATGTCGATGCCACTCAACCCAGTTCCAGACCCTTGCCTGGATTTCACTTTGAATCCAAGACTAGTCTGAAGACTGTTCTGATGAAAATTTAGATGACCCAGACACCTACTTTGAAACATGAGGGCAATATGCCACAGTCAACCTGGCTATGATGACTGCAGAGAGCTCCATCAGCAGTGGATTGGTCTCGTGATCCGCTGCTTGACTTCATGTCCCACTTCAGTGCTACGTGGATGCAGTGGGCCTGAAATCTCTTCTCAAGCCAGTTCAATTTTGATGAGAGCCTACAGGCTTGGTTGGAACAACCCTCTGCTTCCAAGCAGGTGAGGACAGAAACAAGCTCCCTTGTTTCAGCACAGCCCTTGCCCTGATCTCTGACTCCCTTTCTGTCATCCCAACCTCGTTCAGACAAGGCTGGTAGGTAAATCTTAGTGATTCAGATACTAACTCCTGACGTATTGAGGTCCGTCTGACTGTATAATTTCATTTTTAAGATGATCAAGATAAGACAAACTACTAAACTTGTCAACAGCTTGTCCATATTGACAGCAAGTTTGGCTGATTTACAGATAATCAGCTTATTGTGTAGAAAGACTATTGGGAATTTCAGTTGTTTCCCTAATGAAATAACAGCTTTTCAGTCAGAAGTTATTTACGGTGGCCATACTCCTAGCAATAGTGATGAAAAGCAATAGCGATGAAAAGCAATAGCGATGAAATATTCCGATTCTGTTTGTCTTGTGATTACCTTGTACAAGTTAACGATGTGTTATGTCAAAGTGTTGACACAGAAATAAAATTTATTTCCTAGGTTGAGGTTCAGCTTACATTACTCAGGTATCTCAAAATTAAGAGTAAGCTCTAGAAAACTTTTTGAGGCAGAAGGAAAACATAGGCAACAACTATGCTACTGAGTTAGTCCAAAGAGCCATCTATACAACTGGAAGAATAAAGCACAGTTCCCCCTGCAGATTTCCCAGATCCCCTCAATTTATAAGAAACAAATTGAATAGGGTGAAAATGGGAAATTAATCCTAACCTCACTCTCCTCTTACACCTTTGCAAATCAGGAGCAACTCTGCCAAAGCCTTCGAGTCTGTTACGACTCCGCATAACTGTAAAGCCCATTGAAGTTGGTGGGCGGGATTCTCCATGATGTGCAAATAGATGCATGGTCACTGACCTCACTTACATCCCCTGCCCATCAGTAAAGCTATGCACCTTCAAAGCTGGTGCTTTGACCTAACAAAGATATGTGGTGCAAAACTATTTTGAAAGATATAAAAATGGAGCTGTCTCATTATTTCCATATATAAACTGTTTCTTTGACTGATGCTACTCAGTGTAATCCTGTGACTCTGCTATCAGCTAGGAGCTGGGTGTTCTTGTCCCACTAATTTTGATGTGAAAAAGAAATTTAGCCTCCTAAAACTCAACTTACATAGACTTTACAGCTCAGAAAACTTTGAGACAGTCTAGGTACTCACTTCTCCCAATCAGTGTCATCACAGTAAAATACAAAGCCAAGGAACCTCCATCCTCTTATGCTTCTCCTGGCAACAAAACTGGCCGCAACGCAGTAAAAATATGACTGTCTGTTTATCCCCTAATGAAAAAGAGCCAAGGTAAAAGCCACAGGGA
Organism: Xenus cinereus; assembly: GCA_025774025.1. Classification (NCBI taxonomy): domain Eukaryota; kingdom Metazoa; phylum Chordata; class Aves; order Charadriiformes; family Scolopacidae; genus Xenus; species Xenus cinereus. Next base: position 116,482,749 of record JAOXJK010000023.1, read on the forward strand.
GAAGCAGGGTATGGCAGTGGAGGGAGGAACTAAACTGCCTCTTCACTTGAAATAAAGCAGGCAAGATTACGAGACTCATGTACAATTCTCCACGGTCCCTAAAGTCTCTTGCGAAAAGGTAGAAATGAACTAATTTATTAGTAAAATCACATCAGGGGCAGTAATTTCATGTTAGTGAATTTACATGTAATAACATTAGATTTCCAGCCCTCCATATCAGCACACTGTGGCCCTCTTGGATGATGAATGAGCTGCCTAAAGAAAGATGATGGTTTGATTGTTTTCACAGTGAACGGATCAGCATTTTAATTTCTTGCCTCTGTGTTTATTGCTTATTTGGCCCCTTGCTCAGCTTGTAAAAACTTGGCTAAATGGAAATGAATAAATGTAATTACTGCGGATGACAGTGGTAATCTGTGTGGGTTTTTCATATTGCCTTTGCCAACGTTAATCTAATCACTAGAGAATATGTGTCACTGCACAAATACACTGACAGAAAGCAGAGTCCTCCGTCAGTGCCAAAGATATGGAGGCTGGAAGGAGTTCCTGCTGGTGGGGGTCTCTTGCTGGGACAAGGCGTTAGTGCACTGGCTTATAGATGATGCATATAATCACTTTTACATACTATACAACCTGTCCAGGAAAAACAGCAGTGATACAAACCAGTGCTGGAACCGAATGTGAGTTTTTCCCAAGCGTTACTATTTTTCAGGCCTCTCCAACAGACTTAACGGTGGCTATGTGTGTTATGGTCACTCCTCAGATGGTGTCTGCCCCCTACTTCTCGGCCCCTAAGCTCTGTTGAGAGGGATCTTATCCTATGTATGGGTAGCACAGGCTTTGATGGAGCCATGGGTCTAGAACTGGGCCACCAGTTTTTTTCACAGTAACATGTAAAAAAATGCACATCAAAATAACAGACATGTTGCCTAGGGCTTTATTCGGCAACGCTCTGAGGAAACAGATCCAGTGCCTGACAAAGTGTGTAGACATTTGTGGAGATATCATCTGCGTGTTATTAATGGGCAACAGAGATTCAGAAGGACTAACTGATTTTCCAAAAATCACACAAGAAGTGGGCTTCAGCTCCAGGTCCAAACACTTGCATTTAAATACTTGCCTATGTGTATAGACGTGAACTGTGCGTTGAAGCTCCTGTTCTAGTCCATGGAAATCACAGGGAGATTCAGCTACTTGTGTAGATACTTATATAGATACTTTGTGCCATTTAAACTGTCCAAGACTTGTCTTCATGGAGCCGGCAGACAAGACACAGGACTTAAGGAACACTTACATCCTTCAGTTCATTTTAGATACCTTCATTCCAGGTTAGTGTACCTGGATCTGAATCATGCCCAATAAATTCAGAGTAGAACTGAGATAAAAACCAAGATGTCCTGACTCCCAGCCATGAACTCTAACTGAGTTAGGACGAAAGTTCATTCTCTTAAGAAGTTGGCTGCCAAAATTCTTTATTCCTGAGTTGATTGTACTTATTTTAGGTGGCAGCAGAAACTTAACAAGCAGGAAATTTTTATTTAAACTAAACCTAATAAGGCTGAAGATTTTGTCCATATCCTGCTGAAACTGCATCTGGAGACAATTCATATATGTACAAAGTCACGTTCAGGAGCATGCAAGGACTCATGTACAGGTGCAGGCTAGCATACAAATACAACTCAGAATCTGTGTGCTTCAGTGGTTATTAAAGACAGCTCTAATTTTACAGCCTAATGATTTTACTGAAACTTGAGTGCTAAACCCCCCCAAAAAATAAAGTTGGAAGAGGTACTTGCAGGGCAATTGGCTTGTCTCTTAGACATGCTTTTCACCAGCTGACTATAGCCATTAGTTATTATCGGATGTTTGAGGCTGCACAGGGGAGTTATTCTAGAGGGAGAAGACAAGCAAGAGGAGGAGAACACTTGGTCTATGGACCCTCCACAATTTGTTCTTTTAGTTGCTCATATATTTTATTGATGTGGCAGAGGGGAGGTAAGAAAGACTGAAGAAGATTCCACAGTAACTCATACCTCAGTAGTAATCCCTTAGCAAAGCCTTCATGGCCTGAGGGTTGAACTAGGACCTAGCACGGCTAAGAGAAGGAGTTGAAGAGCTTGAGTTAATGTTTTGGATTAACCCCAGTAGGTAGCTAAGCTTCACACAGCCGCTCACTCACTCCCCTTCAGGGGGGTGAGTAAAAGTGAGAAAACTTGTGGGCTAAGATAAAGACAGTCAAAAGCAAAGGCAATGCTTGCAAACAAAGCAAAATAATGAGTTCATTCTCAGCTTCCCATCAGCAGGCAGATATTTAGCCATTGCCAGGAAAGCAGGGGTCCATCACACATAGCAGTTACTTGAAACGACAAACACCATAACTTTCAACATCCCTCACCTTTCCTTTTTTTTCTCCCAGCTTTTATTGCAGAGCATGACATCATATGGTACAGAATATCTCTCTGGTCTGTTGGGCTCGGCTGTCCCAGCTGTGTCCCCTCCCAACTTCTCTTGCACCCCCAGCCTACTTGCTGGTGGGACAGTCTGAGAGGCAGAAAAGGTGTAGATGCTGTGTAAGCACTAATCAGGAGTAACTAAAACATCCTTGTGTTACCAATATTGCTTTGGTCCCAAATCAAAAATATAGCACCTCATGAGCTACTATGAAGGCAATTAACTCTATCCCAGCCAAAACCAGTGCAGCTAGGAAGCTATCCTGAGTTCTGACAAACTCATGTCAGTTCTATCTGCTATAGGTCCTCAAGTGAGCTCAGTCACTTTATATCTCAGCATCTTTCAGACACACGTTAAGCCACCTGAGAAACTTTGGTTGCCTGCCAGCTCTATGAAGCTGCTGAAAGTCCAGACGGTGAGTGCTTTCATCTATGGTCATTTTTGAATGGACTTATCACTGTGTGTGTCCAGTACAACAGTAGATGGAAGGAAGCTGACGTGCATGGGAAGCAGAGAGACTCAAATATGTTCATGGGCATTTACAATGTGTCAACCAGAGGATTTATGAGGCCTGAACAAAAAAGAAACAGTATTGGTCATGTGAATGCCACCTCCAAACATCCAGAAGCATCAGGAAGTTTCATACTGTGCATAATTCCTCTCTTTCCCATCATCACAAGCGTTGACAATGTCCTCAGTGTTGTCCAGAAATTGTATGAAAAAACCTGGCATGTGCCCAGGGAGATTATCACTAGTAAAGACACAAAAAGAGGGAGAGAATGCTGGCACTTATTGCAAGAGTAATACCAATTCGAAAGCCAAGGGTGGTTTGGTGAAGTAGTTCTGGGAGTTAATGATACATGATGCAGATAAGAACTTCTTCATGTCTTGCTTAACTCAAGTGAGATGAATAACACCCTATAAAAACTCATTCAGAAGAATATGGTCTGTGATTAGTTCTTCCCTTGGTGCAAGACAGGACAGGGAGTCAAAATTAAAGTTAATAGGTCTTTGGCACCCCTGATATCTACAATTCACTATCCCACCTCCTGTTGCCTGAGCTATACACAAGTACACAAAACACATACAAAACAATAACACATTTTAGAATTGGAGAACTGAGGCACAAAGGCCACCATGTCTGTACTAGTAAATTAAATGTTTTCAGGACACACTCTGCCCTTAAGCCATCAGGCATTGTCTGGTTGTGACTCTGCAATTAAACACTTTTAGCTTCCAGAATAAGGTGATCATACCCAAACTGTCCACCAGGAATGGGCCACAGCTCATGCTAACTACAAAATACATCCAGGAATTGGCTAGGAAGGGGTTCAGTTCACTTGTCAAAGCTGCACTGACAGTAGTTCCAGTACCACCATGGTGACAGCCACTGCAGATGCACTGAGATAAGTGCACAAAACGATGTCTTCGCCAATTAAGAAGAATCAACAGCAGTTCTAGGATCTGAACTTTGTCTAGGAATAGTTTTAGCCATGATACCATCTCCTGGTACCAAAGTTCAGCCCTGCACAGTTCTTGTCTTTACCTCTTCCCTGTTGCACCTGACGTCTGAAGCTTTACGTCTCTTAGCCAATCTTCCTAAATATAGCCATTTATACACTTCTGCCACCCTCTGGGTTTGTTTTCTGTAAGTCAGCACTGTTTTGCTGAAGTGGAGCAGACAGCTTCAACGTCACCACTTTGGACCTTTCTAAACATGTTCCTCAGATTTCCAGGCTCCGTTCTGCATGTCCCAGTTCTTTGAGGTCAACAGTCAGTGTGGGCAGAGACAGATGTTGACATCTTTGTCAGATCTACAGCCATGCCCAGAAACACTCCACATAACTCCTAAAGGTTATGCCGCCACTTTGTCCCTTCCCCAGCTCTTTCCCAGTGCCTCTTATGCTCACTTGGATTTGTTTGACTTACTTAGACTCTTTTGTACTTACTTCTGGCTGTTCTACACACAGTTTATGCACCAATTTAACTAAATCAGTTTAGAAACCAATTTAGTTAAATCAGTACAAACCCCTTGGGTAGAACCAGATGGAGAATACCTTTAATTGATTTAATATGAGTCAGGGTTTTTTTAGTTGATATGCCCTATTTTCTTGTTGATGTGTATCAGCAATACCCCACCATCGGTACGAACATGGTCTCTCACATCTATGAAAGGGGGGAATTTGCCCATGAGAAAATAGGTCCGTTTGCATTCCCAAAGTATTTGAATAAGGTCTTCGTTTTCTCTTTTGCTCCTCCCACTCCTGGTGAGTAGCTTCTTTCTATGCTTAAAATAGTCCATAATTTTTATTATAATGATTCATTTGAAGAGGCGAGATGAACAAAAGGCTCTGGAGAATTGTAATAGGATAGAAAGCCAACACTACAAATACAGTGCACGTCACTAGTGACTTGGAAGCTGTAACTATCCTTTCACTGAATAAAAAAGGCTTGGAAAATTAGTCCATTTCACATTTTCACATTTTATAACCCTTACATTAGGCAGGCTGAGAAGAGACGCTGAGAATGAATGTACAATGGGGCTGAGATGTCCTCCTGAGCAGAGGCTGAGAGAAACTGGAGTGGGAAAGGAATCCACCACACTATCCAGGTCTCATCTACCAACAGTGATCTTTGTATCCCTTGTTCTGTCTTTCGTGGACATTACATAATTGTTTATGCAAACACAATCAGCAAAATAACTCCAAATTAATTGAAGTGGGGAATTTAAATTATGTTCAGTTGGACATAATTCTAAGGGAACCTAAACTCTGTCTTGCTTCGCCCAATGTTAAACTGAATGAAGCAAAACTGAATTAAAGCCCCTTTAATTCTGAATGAGGGAGTCCACACAGCATTTTAATTTAGTTGAACTAATCCACTTCAAAAATTAATTCAGATTAATTTTCCTCAGTATCCCTGAGCAGATCTGCAAAGCTGCCTGAGGGAGTATGGAAACCAAATGAAATAGGCTCCATTCCAATGGCAACTCCACAATAGTGCCTTGTGTGAGCACTGTTATTCCAGAATTAAATAGAGAATCATTTCAGATTATCTGTTGTGCTCTATGCCCTCATCCTGCCTTCCTTCACAATAATTTCCTTAATCCCAACAACATAAGAAATGAACCACAAGATTTCTAATTCCCATACTAAATTCTCATCCACAAAATTAAATGACAG
>JAOXJK010000023.1:116488481-116500049 GCA_025774025.1 Xenus cinereus
CAACAACATAAGAAATGAACAACAAGATTTCTAATTCCAATACTAAATTCTCATCAACAAAATTAAATGACAGCATGGAATAGCAATTTAGATTCTAGTTATTTTTATGGGAAGCATTCCTTCCAAAATGAAAATAAACATGCCTTCACCCTACTCTGAAAGGCTTTGAATTTCAATATATCTGGGGCTGATTGGAACCCTGCAAACCAGTCAGAGTCAAACTGGAACTCTTCAGTTTAGCTTTCATTGCACTAAATGTAGTGACACAAGTATCTTAAAAAAAAATAAAAATTAAACTGACTTTTAAAAGTTGCAGTACTCCGATTCTCTGATTTTTACTACTGCAAGCTAGAGTTTGGATATATTCTCCAAACAAGCAGTACATTGACTGGATCATTTTCTTTGTATACAAAGTTTCAATTAAGTCCACATTTTTGAGTTACATTTCTTACTAATTTCTTGAACTTTTTGTTTTCCTTTTTTTTTCTTTTTTTTTTTAGAGATAATGAATAGCAACTTTGTAAAATTCTGTGTCTTTTTGCATCTTATTTTAATAGTGGAAAAACATTTTGGCTTTATTTTTCTCATGATATAAAGAAATGGATTCTTTTTGAGAAAACTAAGCTATTGAAACTTTTGGGGATAAACTTAGACACTGGTCCATAAAAGTCCTAAAGCATGTGAAAAACAATGTTCAGCATTTTGTACTAACACAGTACTGCAACTTGTGAGCTCATGATAGCATCCTTACTTTGAGGCAACCAGTTTCAGAAAAATCAATAATCATGCAGTAGCTCTTGCAGAAGGACTCGCAGGCACAAAACAGCCTTTTTTTTTGCCACTGAGAAACAGATTTTACAGCTGAACTTCTTCACTAAAAATAGTGATTTTAGGTCATCAGTGAATCAGGTGAATGCATTTCTTGCATTTTCTTTGTTAGTCCTTTCTTGAGCATTTTTCTTTGTGCTTTGTATACAATGGCCGTATTTAAAATATACAAGTTTCAGATTCCTCTTGCAATCCGGATGAGAAAAAAGCAGCATGTTCTGCTTAAGTCGTCTGGAGGGAGAGTTGTGGGAAAGATTGTACAGAAGGGACCTTTCTACAGCAAATAAACTGACATTAGAATGTCAATTCTTCTTATCTATTCATTATCTCTTTCTGAGACCTGGTTGTTCCAGTGGGTGGAAAAATGTCTCATTTTTGTTGAACGACCTGTTGGTGGCAGCAGTTACAGTACATTGAATATATCAGCAAAACTAAGAGCCTATTCTGGCCAGGTAGCTCCAACCTGCTGTTTACAGGGAGAGAGGTGACTGGGGGTGATGATCTCCCAAAATCTGATGACTTTGTTGTGTCTTCAGCAGTTCAGCTTCCACAGAAAAACAAGAAAAGGAGGCTGTAAATAAAAAAAAAAAAAAAGACCTAACCAAAAACTGTGTCCCAGGAGCTCTGCAAAACAAAAATGGGTATGAGAGTAAGAGTTGGCAAAGCTGTGGGAATAAGAGATAAAGTTGGGAGTTTGGTCTGTTTTGTATGGCTGGGGAAAGTGATGGGCAGTGAAACTTCTGAGGGAGAAAAGGAGGGAGGCAGGGATGGGAACAGGGACCACTGAGTTCAGTGATTAAGGAGGAATGTTGAAAGCTCACCGTTTTCTAAGTCAGTTGCTTGTTGTATACCTCATGAGGAAGGGGAAGAGAACCGAGAAAACAGATTGGAGGACAGGAACATCTGAGGAAGAGTGGCGCAGTTTTTCCAATCAGAACCAAATCATTACATTCCCTGCTTCTGTCTCTCTTTCAAGCAGATAAAAAGAAGTCATGGAGCATAAAACCTCCTTTGCTTCTTCCCATTTCACTTAAGAGATCAGTTTTTATTGTGGGGGTAGTCTAGAGGTAGAATTTTTCATACTTTGCTGTTGATTTCAGGTGTTTCCAGTTTTACTTACCCAACTGGGGTCACTCTCAAGAGAGGCTGACTTTTTCAAGATTTGCTGTGGACACCCACTCTGCCAATGCGGCATCTTAAGTTAGATGGCCATACAGTTCATGAAGTTCCTGAAAATGACGGAGAGATGGAGAGAAACATTTTACTAGAACCTGTAACAATAGGACAAGGGGTAGTGATTTTAAACTGAAAGGGGAGATTCAGATGAGATATTAGGAAGAAATTCTTTACTGTGAGGGTGGTGAGAGCCTGGCACAGGCTGCCCAGGGAAGCTGTGGAAGCCCCATAACTGGAGATGTCCAAGGCCGGGTTCAATGGGGTTTTGAGCAACCTGGTCTAGTGGGAGGTGTCCCTGTCCAGGGCAGGGGATTGGAAGTAGATGAGCTTTAAAGGTCCCTTCCAACTCAAACCATTCTATGATCCTACAATTCTATGATCTCTAATATAGACATAACATAATTTGACTTAAATGAAGTAATTAGTCACTGCATGTCCCTCCTACTACTTTAGAGTCCGACATTTCACCATTTCCTTTTGATTTATTGATCTCATTCATTTTAAAAGGAGAACAGTTGTCCAGTTGCAAATTTTTCTGGCATAAAAGAATCTTTAATCAGCAACTCCTCTCTGAGGCCTGGGACTTTCCTGTCCAATGGAGTTTAGAGGAACAAACAGAGAATCTTGTAGTGTAGGCACAATTATGAGATATCTACACCATTTTATGGATTTTATGTATCCTGATGCTTTATTGCACTGCTGAGAAAACTTCCTGTAGATCTTTAATAGAATTTTTAATGCCAGCTTCTGCCTTATAGGGGTAAGAGTTTGTACACTGAAGACAGTACTGGAGCTCTGGAAGAGAGACTGGGAAGGTGTTTTATACCTGTGAGTTGCAAATCCTTTTATGTAGCAAGCACTTAGGGCAAGCTGTGTAAACTCACTTTTCTTAAACAAATGTTCTGGAAAGCAAAGAATTTCCAACATTTTCAGGGAGCCCCTGAGCTCCCATTGCCAGTGAGCAAAGCTGGATCGTCTCCCTTACAGGGAGCCGTAAAGTTCCTTGGAAGAAAATGAGAAGAGAAGAAAACAAAACAGACAAAACCTCAAAGTCCCCAAGGGAATGAATAGAAATAAACACAGTCAATGTGGAAATCAGTGTTGATTCCTGCCATCAGATTCTCACTCAGTTTGACCTCAGGAACAGCACTGACGTGTACCAGAGGGCAGGGAGCAGGAAAAAAAAGGTAGGACACATGACTTGTGCAGTGGGGACAGCTGATGTGTTTTTAAGAAGCACTGTGCCTTGAAGTTGTTAATATAAACCACCTTCTAGTAGTTATACTTAGCTGTTATTTAGATAAGGACTATTAGTGGAATTTCTTCCAGCGTGTAAAGCCTTTGGTAAACCAAGAGCTTAAGACAGTGCCCACGCTTTTTCCCTCAGTAACTAACTACACCCTGTTAAATTACTAGACATCTATGGCCCCAGATTGCAGATCATTACCCAAATTTGACAGAACTAACAGATTAAGACTCAGATTAATGTCATCAAAATTTGTCTGTGTTAAACTCAGGCATCTGGTCTAGGCTGGTTCCCAAGGAGGACAGAGATATCTCCAGTAGGCAAGTCATGTCACTAGTGATTGACATCTCTCCCAGGAGAGGAAACTAGATACCAGAAGCAACTGTAGTTGCTGTTATCTGCTTATTATCTGGTTGCAGAGTGCTATCCTTCCCCCTCCCCCAAGCAATATCAATTTGTGTTGCCTGATCAATACATGGCATCATGGCTTACAAAATTCGGATTGCGCTCTCCTCCCTCTCCCACAATGCTGCATCTCCCACAATGTTTGCTGATGACGGACTGCCATTTGCCACTTCTTTACTTTTTCAGGTAAGGACCTTGCAGTGCATTCAGAGATGCAGCTACTCCAGTAATCACCAGAGAAACAGAGGAAGGGACATCTAGCCTAATTTTGAAAGGTAACATGTCTGTATTTCCAAAGCGAAATACTTCAGTTTTCAAGTTTTGCTGAAAAATTGATCTTTACCAAAGGTCAGGAAAAATATCTGTCCAGCTTTCCCAAGAACACATGAAAGTTTCAAATGCCAAAGTGTGGGTCAAGGCACACAGGCATTCTTGTGTCTTAAACAAGCAGCTAAATGGATGAACTGAGAAGAGGAGCATCATCTGTCCCATTAGCCGTCAGCTGCTTATTGCCCCAGGCAAAGACAACATATTGGGGGACTTTGTTATATTTTCTTTTTCACTTGGCTAGTTCTGTTTGAGTCAGTGGTTCAGACTAATTACTAGAAAATAAATAATAAAATATGTAAGAGCCTCAGCAAGAGTCAATCTCTTTGCATACAGAAAGAAGCCGTTCAGATCTCAGCAAACTTGCACAGAGCCAGGAAATTTAGCAAGAAAGTTAACGAAAGAACAACAAAAAAAGTACTTAACTTTGTTCTGTTTTAATTCACTTGATCAATATCTGGACATCCTGACAGTTACCACCTTCAATTTCAAAGCACACAAGGCAGTGATCGGTGTGTTGCCTTGGGCTTCATTTCTTGTTTTTCCACAAATGGTAGAACATTGCTGTGATGGTAGAAGAAGAACTAAAGATATTCAAACCTAAATTATCCCCACTGAAGTCAATGATGGCATTAAACTTGGCTAGTTTTAGTCTGTTGTCCTGGTTTCAGCTGAGATACTGCATGGTCCTAGTTGCTGGCTGGGGTTGAACCACAACCCAAAAATTGTTCAAAATCAAGATGTCAGACCAAATTTCTTCTCCAACAGCCCTTTATGGTCAAGAGAAAGAAAGAAGCATTTTCTGAGAGCAGTTTGTCTAACCTGTCTTGGATACGTATTTTAAAAAGGGATCAGTACCTCTCCAAGTACCCTTACTTCTCATTATTGATTTTAGAAGAACCCCCAGAGATTAAAATCCTAATTTAAACACCACAATTATGTGTTTTAAAATTAGGTAAAGAGATCTACGTGTCCAGAATTTAAGGAAGGCAATGTTTTGAAGTCAGATTTTAATGGCTGAGGCATCGGTTCAAGCCTGACACCCGTCAGCATCTGAAACCACAGTGGGATTCACCTCCTGTCACTCTCTACTCCAGGAGCTATGGCTGATAGGGGCAGCCAAGGTTGTCATCAGACTCAGTGCAGAAAAATAAGTGTGGTTCATCTGGTGTATTTTAGAAGTACTTTAGTGCAGAAGGAAATGCAAGCTTTTCCTTTTCTCCCTTGACTCTCAAAGGGGTTGCGATACAGCTACAGTCACACAGATGTCTGATTGCAGAAACATACCTGTGGGCAGAAGAAACGCACCTGATGATACTGTTTGTGACTTAACTGTTTCTTTTTACCTTCAAGGTCCTATTGGAACTCCAGGAGTGTGAATTCAGGTTGAATTCAGGTTCAGCCTTCTCTCCCTGACAAGAAGTTGGAAGGAATCTTGATTGCTGAGTGTGGTGCACCCATAAAAGTATTATTCAAGCAGAAAAAACAGCTTCAGAAATCAAGAGTTTCTCGCTGCTGTTCCAACTACGTCCAGTTAAAACATTATTTGAACTCTTTTTCTTTTTTTTTTTTTTTTAATAGCTAGCCTATTTGATCTGTATTGGAAATGCCATTAAATAAGATGCTCTTGGCACCGTTACAGTAGCTTCAAAGGTATTGTCATAAGAGCTCCTGAGCTTGTCTGTTAAACCTCATTGCACAATGTGTCTGTGTTTTCAGCCCTGTTCCAACATCTCTAGATGCCCGTAATAAATAGGCAATGGAATAAATTCAGGCAAATGTTGGTTATTGAAGTTACTGGAAAAGTTAGCAATGCTGTTATAGGAACAATCAGAAATGAGAACTTTGGGAAATTTGCACCGGGACATGTCATCTGTTGTGTGGAAAAGGAGCATAATTTATGTATATTTATGGTAAAGAATATATATGTATTTGGGACAAAATACAGTAAAACAGAGGTTCAGTAGAATAATGGACACACTAATGCTACTTTCTCTCACTTTATGATGTTGGGCTACATTCAGGTCCTGTTCGTTTTGTTGATGTCCTTGTTTTGGTGGATGTTCAACATTTCTTAAATAAGGCAAGTAAGTGTTTCATTTGTGTCTGTGCTACAGCTCACTTAGCAGAATCTTGCCTCTCCTCACTTATACTTGATTTCTAAACATGGAATAGATGTCTTTTGTTGCCACAGACTTTGGGTCTAGAAACTAAATTAAAAATTGAATAGTTGTGATGGCTCATGACTCATTGCTTACCTGATACAAACCATAAATCCAATAAAAGCAGGCCGTATGACAACATGTAACCAAAGCTGTTGATCTCTCCCAAACATAGGTGCTACCAAGAGCTTGATTGTTATAAAAGCAGTAGGACTAAGAATAATAAGTGAGGTGTCGATTTGGGCATCTTGGCCAAGTGCCACCTGATTACAAGCCTCTGTTTTAATAACTGAGTTAGTACCAAGTCAACTATGGGCTGGTGTTGTTTTCAATAGGAAAAACTATATGAAGGAAGATTAGCAGACATTTGTGGGAATTAGCCAGATCACTGGAAATTAGGCATTACATGGAACTGAGATGTAATAATGAAATTTTGCCTTCCAGAACTTAGTTGTGAGGATCTCAACATATTTTGCATTTTTTAATTACTGTATCTAGCATCCTGACATTTTTATGAACTAGAAAATATTTTTATTTTCTTCATTCCTATCCAGGACAACATTCAGAAGACTGACAGGCTAATTTCTTTTTCCTATGGTATTTCCCAAGTAAAAGCATTTTTTTTTTCAGAAATGCAGTTGAAGTGAAAAGTTTTTAAACACTTCTGAAAAGCTCAACTATTCTTTTCAACACCGAGAAATGTGGGGATTAAAAAAACTGCAAACTAAGTTCCTTTAAGCTGTGTATTTATTTTCTTTAAGAATAAGGAAAGAGTACATGTAAAACTGACTAACATTGGTGAAAGATGGGCCAAAGGAAGCACAGAGATGTGAGCTTCTGCATTTAGATCATTCATTTTGAAAATGGGTGATTCCGCTTCCAACATCTTTTTGGTCATCTCACTTGAGGTCTAATTTTCATCTGGTTTTATACATGTGAGAAGTCAATGCAATGAAGATGAGGATTGTCATAAAACCTGCAAGCCTTTGCATTTGACCACGATTCTGTTATGTGAAGTCATGCATCATCAAAAAATTCCCCCAAATTGTCTGATTTGCAAAGCTTTTGATCTATGTTTGGTACAAAAGAGTACCAGGTGGAGACGGGGATGTAGCAAGAGACAATGAGACAGTTTTGGCCACTAAGGCTGCATTTCTACTAGTAAACTTTAGGTGCTTGACTGGTATCCCACATAGTCATCCTAGATTCCAGTTATAGTCCCTGAGAAAAGCGCTGTCAGATAGCAATTTAGCCCAGGCTAAATGTGCACCACTCTCCATAGAAGCCTCTCTTTTTCCACTGATTACGGAGGGAGCCTAGGGCAACTATGCATCTAACACAGGAGCCGCAGTTAAGCTAAATGAATGAGGACCATGATAGCCTGCATGCCAGTAAGCTACAGTCTTTGAGGGCTTAGTCCTGCCACTGTCATCAGAATCAATTATATTGCTGAATAAATCAATTAAATGCTGGTTAACCCCAATAGAAAGAGAGAAAAAGGTCCTTTGTGAAAAGGAGACTGGAATTAAGTTTTTTTCCATAGTAAAATCATGGCTGGACTCCAAGACGTTTAAGAAGTCTGATTTGTTTTTCCTCACATGTTCTTATGGTACATTCATCTGCTTATTTGTTTAAGGAATGTGGTGCTGGTGAGAGATGCTGGATTGATGCCTTGGGGAGAACAAAGTCTTTTATTTGTCCCCAGGCATGCTATACCCATGCTCCACAACCACGTGTCTTCCTTCTGACCTGAAAGGACCACCTTTAAGAGTGAGAAAGTAGCATAGTTTCCCGGGCCTTTTTAAACTTGCCCTTTCCTCTGCATCTACCAGGGAAGGACAGAGGGTCATTAATGCTTATTTTTATAGACAAGGGCACACTGTCAAGAGTTTCATTTCACGTCCAAAACTTGCTCGTAAATTTTGTTGGCCTTGAAATCTCACAATAGCAGGCTTTTTATCTTTTTTTCAAGGCAACTGCTGGCTAGGCTAGCAGTACTGGTTCTCTCAGATGCTTTTCTGCCCTTATTTCAATTCAGGAAATTAGAAAGGACATGAAACTAGTAATTAAAAAAAAATAAAATATTGATGGCAAGAATGTTAAAACTCCCTCCACATCTTGCTCTCTATCTCACTTCCTTATGTAATTCACTGCACACCTCAGTCAAAAAGTTATTGTATGCCATGCTGTGCTCTTATGCATGCAAGAGTCTTATGCAGACTCTTCCTTCTTTATTTTTCTTCACAGTTAACTGTCTCGAAGGTTGTTAACTAAAGTTGCCCACTTCTGGGTGTTTCCCTTCAACATCTGTGCCTTTTGTAGCTGTGGAAACCTCATGTAACATTCCTGACCTCCAACAGATTATTTTTCAGGTAAGGATTAAAATGTGATGACATTCCATCTTTCCCTACCAAGGCCTTGAAAAAGCCTCTGCGTGAGCGAGGGATTGAGAGAGCAAAAGTGGAGAAAGAGAAAAAGCAAAGGAAAGGAGAAAAAAAACAAAGGAAAGGAGAAAAAGGAAGAAAAACAATCTTCCCAAACCATCTTTGATGAATTTTAGGATTTTTGTTTGTTTGCTTGTTTTCTTCATCATTGGGTAACTATGATGGAAACACAGAATATTTTATTACTCTGAAATACCTATCTGTTAAAGTGCTTTCCTGAAAGTGGGTTCCAGGCTCTGCTTTGTAAGTTGGCTTAATAAAGGGCTTTGATCCTGAGACTTTGAGAGAGTCCCCATTTCATCTGAAGGGCAAACTCCCAACAGTGGGAAGCAGGAGCCGAGTCATAAATGTTTTCTTCCTTGAATGAAAACAACCTATGCTCCACCAACGTGGGTTACCCTCCTCTGACATCTCTTCTTCAAAGGAGGGGAGGCTGCTTTGAAAACAATATCCCAAATCTCATGCTGGTTATGAGATAAACACTCTCACTATGGGTCATTTTCAGTACTTTGGGTTTCTGAGGAACTTCTGGTTTTAAGGATGTGTTAGTTCAAGCTGCCTCTGTATGAACAGGTCCGAGGGTTTGAATATCCAGAGCTCCGCGGGTAAATCTGTTGCAAGCGGTATCTGCAACATCTCATTATTAAAACTGCAAAATCAGAGCTGCTGCGCCTTCCCCTCTTAATGTACTTCTTTATTGAATGTGTCAGTAAGCATCTCCCATTTTAATATTTGATAAATATAAAGAGATAGTAGTGCTGCAAAATACTTGCTAGCACTCATTAACAGATCTAGGGCATCCTTCTCAAATTATCACCATGTACCTTCCCCTCCGCCTTTTCTCTCCCCGCCCCCCCCAACAAAAAAAAAACATACCAGGAAATTTGTTACAGGAAATTGTTGTTATTGCTGTTATTATTGTTATTTCTTCCCCCTCCCTCCACCCAATCAGGAGTAGAAAGCCAAAGGATGGTGAAGAGAAATTTGCCTGGAAAGACAACATTTAGGGTGTTCTGACACTGGCACTGTATTTTTAATATCCGCCCCTCTGAACGCCTTATCATTAAAACTTCATAGTTATCATTTTATTTATTTATTTATTAGCAGCAATGCCACCTCTCTGCTCAGCAATGCTTCCTGCCTTTCCGATTTCAGCAGCGCCTGACCCCATTTCAGTCAATTTTCCATATCCTGCCTGTCTCGTATCCGCCGAGGGAACACACTGATGCTGTGTTTATGCTAATTTTATGCTCTCTGAGTTGTGTCTGTTATTCAAAGCAGTTGAAGCAGTTATTGCCAGTAATCTTATTTCTGCGAGAGCCCCCGGGGCAGAGCAAGCCTCGGAGCCGGTCCTGCAGACCGCGTCAGAGCCATCACAGCCTGCTGGTAAATGGCAGCTCTTTCCTGCAGAATCTGATATCAGTTACTTCGCAAACACAGTAATAAAATGAAACAAATCAGATTTTCAAGTAAATAAACCAGACTTCAATGGCAACAACAATGGTCAGGACAACAGGATTTTAATAAGTGATGCTATACAGGGGAAAATATAGGAGTGCCGTTATCCCTTCTTCTTCTTGCTCTCTCCCTGCTCCAACTCAAAATTAGCTGCCTGAGCCTCTTGCAGACTGAAAGCAAAACAAAAAAGAAATGCTACCAGAATGGAGTCTTCTCTCCTGATTGGTGAAAACGGGCATTCACTGATGGCATGTATGGAAATTCCCCTCCAGAGGTGCTCTGAGCTCGTGTTGGGCAACAGAAGAACACAAATTGTTATTCCTGTTTTTCTGCTCCATAATATCCGTGGGAAATTGCAGGAGAACTTCTGCATTAAGGGACAGGCAGATGGTACTTACCAAGAGAAAGGTGTTGACCTTCTGCCTCAAAGAGCTGAGCATGATTCATGGTTTTGCCACTCTTTTCTAGGGCACCCTGGGCATATAATTTAAATATGGGTCTTGAAGTGTTCATCACCTTTTCAATAAGGTTTTAAAACAAACAAACTCATCAATTTCCTTGGTGTCTTCCTAAAAGCCAAATATTCAGAAGGCAGAAAAGGTGTTTTATTCTAAAATAGCATTTAGAGAAAAACTTGAGCTTCTGCTTTTTCAGATAGCCTTGCCTTGGAAAGTATTTAAAATTTTGTCAGAAAGCCAACAGTTGGGAAAAAAAAATATTTGAATTCTGGCCAATTTTCAGTTGCCAAAAATGTAAACCCTTTTTCTCATAAGAAACATTTCCTCCAAAAAAACCTCCAATTTAAGAAACATTTTTCAACAAGAAGACATTTCAAATGGAACATTTTCATGTTTTTCTATTGCCATCAACAGCACTCAGCTTTTATTGTGGTGCTTAAGGCCATGTTTTCAGCATACTGTGCTCTTTAGAAACTTGCCCAGTTACATTGAGTCCTCTATAACAGCAGGAGCTCCCATATATAAATTTACATATGTATATATACATATCTGTATACATAAATAAAATATAAAATCCTGGATTTAATCTCTCTATACTGCAGTTTCACATCTGTCAAAACTGATTAATAATGCTTCTATTTCATTACTCAAATGATTTTTAAACTTTTCTGAAAGTCTCTGTCTTCTGTTCTGGATCCTAAACTTCCTGAACAGCAGAAGTTTTACAATAGTTCACTTTCCTCATATTTTGTAAATCTGATATAAGGATTTGAAACTTCACCTTTTTCTTTGAAATCATACAAGACCAGTGGGAATACCCAGGTCACCCTTGCCCTCCTCCTCCTGGATATCACAATCTTGGTGGTATATCTAATGGTAAATTATATATGCTCTGGCTGTTCATTGTCCCTGAAGCCAATTCGTGATCATAGAATCATAGAATGGTTACAGTCGGAATCTAACCTTAAAGATCATCCAGTTCCAAGCCCCTGCCCTGGGCAGGGACACCTCCCACCAGACCAGGTTGCTCCAAGCGCCCTCCAACCTGGCCTTGAACCCCTCCA
>JAOXJK010000023.1:116508991-116521136 GCA_025774025.1 Xenus cinereus
TCTGAAATATCCGTAGTGAGTAAGATCAGAGCAGTACTGGCTTAGCCTCTGCAGCAATCTTAATACAAGAATATGATTCTAATCTGTAATCATTCCTGTAATACGTCTATTTTATTAAGCAATATTAATGAGCCTTATATATGTCATATCTTGGTAGAGCAGAGGGGGAATTTGATGGCTTAATGCAAGTGAGTTCTTTCCAATTTTTGTCCATTTGACCAGAGAGGGGCCAGATCTCATCTGAAAAACAAGTTTATATCTGAACTCAGGCTTTCCAATCTGCCCATTATAAAGCTCAATGCAGAATACAGAGTTCTTATAAACTTTACAAAAGTGGGAGGTTATTTTAAGCTGCATTTTTGGTGTTGTTAAACTGTTTGGCATCTTAGTTTGTATTTCACCTTTTGTACTCTATAGATCTAGGAAGAAGCTAACCTAATGGATGGCTTTAAAAGGGGGCTGTATAAACGTAAGCAGTAAATTAACCACATGTGCCTTTCAGACCTTATCGAAAACAGATTAATGGACCAGATAATGTCCAGAGAATGGACCTCATGGACTTGGATGGGCTTTGGAATCAGCCCAAAAGAGACACAGGTGGCTGCTTCTACACCTATTACTTATCATTTCTTCAGAGACAGCCTCTAACACTTCACTGGAAACATCTCACACATTGAAGAGAATCTTGTGAAGAGCAAGTCCTGAGATTCATAAGAAAAACACGCCTTGGCTTTCTAATGCAGTCAGAGCTTTCAAAGATTGCTTTCCAAAGCTTTCTAAGATGACATGATTAGGTAGGAAAGACTTAATGGTATGGGATTTCGGGATATGGCATTGCCTCCCTCAGTACACCTCTCCAAGGATGCCTCTCTTCCCTCTTTCCTCTTCCCGTGTCCCCCCACAATCCATGTTGCAAGAAGTATCTTCCTTTTGTCCAGCAACACTTCCTGCTCTCCTGAGCTTTCCAGCGCTTTGGGAAGATGAAGAAAGATGGGAAAAGGAGGTGGGATTGTCTGAAAGACAAAAGGAGGTTTCTGGGCCAGCCCAGGATGCAGAGGAAATCCTCAGGGATCATGTTGTTCTCTTCTGTCTGCTGTCAAGGGTGATGTTGAGTGCAAAGATGACTGCAGAGACCTTTGACAAAGGTGCTCAAAGCGGGGAAGGAACTATTAAAAGAAAAACATTTAGTCTTCTGGTGAAAATTGTGAAAAAGATCTCTCACAATCACCTTCTCCCTTTCTAAACTATTTGCTGATATCTTCACTCTTAGCATCCCAGAAGTTCAACTCTGAATTTGGCTGGCTTACAATGTTTTGTATAAGCAATAGAAAAGTACTTTATTTTCAGAACTCTGTTCCACCTACAGGTGTTTTCAGACTGTGACCATGTCATAAGATCAGCACTTTCAGAGGTGTTTTATTCCACTGTAAGACTAAGGTAAGAGATGTAAGGTGAGGCATATTCTGCAGGTACCCATTGCTGGCCACACAGAAAGCCTAAATGACCAGTTTACACCAGGCATTTAATTTTCAGCTGGTTTAAAATCCGTACTTTTTTTGCTATTCAAATTGTTTTCCCCATCTGTTTTTCCTTTGTGAACCTTCTACAAAATTATAAACAACTTCTTGAACTGCAGAGATCAAAACCAGAAGCAGTATCCATCCTGGAATAAAAGCCACCTCTTCTTATTTAAAAGCTTTGTGTCTATGCAGCAAAATAACATTAGCTCCTTTGTAAGACCTTTATCCTGACAAAAATCATCTTTAGTTATTATCTATCATGATGACAACCTGTTTTCAGTCACCATCTGTCAGAAAAGAAACTCTGCCCAGTAAATGCAGCCATATCCTTAAGTATAATTTTTCTATCACTATAGTAAAATGTACCTCATTTGATTGAATATGGTTGATCCACTGATCCCACAACATAAGGGATCTGTCCTCCTATTTTATTTATCATGCCCTGAATCTCCATCTAATTAGCCAATTGGCCGAATACCAACTTTTAGATTACCTTCGTGTTTATAGATAAAACATTGCTAAAATAGCATCAAGACAAAAGCTGATCCCTCTGTGACCAGACTAGAAACAGACCTGCTCAGCAGAGACTTCTATAAACACATTTTGAGGCTGCCAGCCTATTTTTAATCCACTTAAGGTGGACCATGTTAATTTTGTGCACTTTTTTGCCTAGTTTTGTAATCAAAATGTCACGGTGTACCAAGTCAAATGCCGCACAGATGCCTATTGCTCGAATACTGCTATTTTTGTCGACTGAACTTGTAATCTCTTCAGAAAAAAGAGCTATCACTTTAGTTTGACAGGACATATTTTCCATAAGCCTGTGTTGACTGGCATTCGCTACATGTCCCTTCTTTATTTCTGAGGATGGGGGGCTCTGGGGTACGAGGGAAGAGGGTTTGCCACAGCATATATATCCACAGCTTCAAATTCAAGCACCAATTGTCGGCTTTTCTCCTGGAGACTATGGCAGTCGGAAATGGCCCTGAAGTTATTTTATGCTTTACTCTCTCCAAATCAAGACTGTCCTGTCTAGAAATCCAAGGAGGCCTTTCTCAGTCTCTATATAAATAATTCTTTCATACAGCCAACATTATTAGTCATAGTGTGCAATCGGTTCTGTATTAGAATAGTAAAGAAGCCCACTGGCAGTGTGAAATGACTGATCTCCGGAGTGGATGTATCTAGAGCACCGAGTCCCAACAGCCGTCTACCTTGAGGCATGGGAGAATTTAAGTTGGTGAGGCGGAGGAGGGATTGGCGATATTAGGGAAGCTGACAATTTGTGTGACATGACAGCTCTTCTGCACGGACTGCACATTTCTTTTCCTTTTTTTCCTTTAACCCTCAGCACCTTGCAAGTGAAACCAGTCTAGGTACACTTGTTATTTCTATTATTTCTATTTCTACTATTTCTATTTCTTTCTGTTTCTACTACTATTACAATTACAATCACTATTACTATTAGCACTGCTACTGCTTTGTTTCAAGGGTGGTTTCAGTGGCAACCGGGATGCCAGGATTCAGCTGCACCTGGAAAATAATTAATTAGAAACAGCCTCAGTGTGTAGGACCCTGAAGCCCGAGTGGGCAAAGTAGACCGAGGTATGGAGAAGAGCTGTATTAGCATTCTCATTTTTCACGTGAGGAGCTGAGGGGCAGAGACATTAAATGAGTGGCCTGAGGTTGGAGAGGGGAATTAGTGGCAGGATGCAGACTTGAACTGAGGACTGTTGATATCCAGCCTAATGCATAAGCTGCAAGTCTTGCCCTGCATCACTTTTTCAGTGTTGCCTGTCTCCATTTTCCTCTCTGAAACAGGCTTAGATAACAAAAATGGTGCAGTGAATTTGTCTGAGGACAGATAGCCAAGGGAAATGGATGCTTTTGCTGATTTATTTTCCACTTGTTCCTAGTGCAAGCTTTTGCGAGTTGCTTAACTTTCCCCTGCTTCGTGTCGTCTGTCCCTGATTCATGGACAATGGCATAGCTTTTCTTCCAAAAGGGGTTAGGAAAAGCAGTGATTAGGGCTGGCAAGAGCCTACTATTTCTCTTGGAAGGGAAAAAGTGAATTTAAAAAAGAATACCAGAGGTATCAATTTATTTTGTTTTTAAATTATTAAAACATTTTCTTTAGGATTATTAAAATTTTTTCCAGAGTTTTTGGGGACTGCATAGACCCTCAGACTCCTTGAAATGAAGTGCTGTAGACAATTCGTGCAGGACCTTCAAGACGGGAACCTTGACTGACCTTGCGGTTAAATCCCAGGATCATGAGATGGGTGAAGCGCTGAATCCATTTAACCTCTTAGAGACTGCCCCAGCTGGAGGAACCAAGCAATCTCAGGACCCCCACCTCCAAGGTAAGCTTGTACCAGATGAGTTATGCTAAGAGGCGCAATTACAGAGCAAGTAACTATTTTCGGAGGGAAAAATTGGCACAAAACCTTTACTTGTGCAGTATTTGTGCACTCTGCTATTCTTCTCCCATCAGAAAATAACTCATGATGTTGGGAACTGGACAGTGAAAGACCCCACTGGAAGTAGGAAGGGCATAGCCAGATTAAGTTGAAATGCCCACTTGACAACGTTAGAAGTCAACCATCTCATCTAAGGTACTCAGCTAACACCTGCAGAGACACAAGCACTTCCACAGGCTGATTCAGCCCATCCTGCAGTAGCCATGTATGAAAAGCAAAGTGAAGCACCCCCCTGAGTGCATATCTGACTATAATAACCACGCACAAGAGAGAGTTAGACTAGATTAGACACCTAACTTTCAATAGTTGGGGGTACTGAGTGTAGATGAAAGGTAGGTGGTCTTGGTTTTGCTCCTCCGTTGAGGAGCAGTGGCCTCAGAGAGCAATGGTCCAGTGCTTCCAGCATTGCACACTAAGATGGAGGGTTGGTTAATCAGTGACTTCAATAAAAATATTCTCCTGTGCCACCTCTTGGGATTAAAGGAAAATTTGGGGTTTTGTTCAGGGTTTATCTCATATATGCATTGTCTCTGTCCTAATTTCAACGTCTAAACAGCCTGGATAAACAGATACAAATGTCTTCATTCTGTTACTGTAAAAAACAAATTAATTTGTGCTCTGTCTGTGAATACCAAGGAAATCAAAGCAACCATGATTTTGCTCAACAACAAGAAGTCTTGAATTAAAAGTTTCCTTTTCTGAGAATTTAACCTTTCACAGTGGACCAGGACTCTCAACCTCAGAGAAAGAGAGGTTTTAGGACCCACAGCAAAGAACTTCTGATGCTGTTCACTTGGGAACAGTGTTTCAGACTTCAGTACATCATATAATTTCCCATGCAATTTTAGATTAAACAAGTGGATACTGAATCACCTTTGGACTCATAAGCTACTAAGCCCAGTGGTGGACATGAAGATAAAAAGTCCCAATGGGCAAGTCTTAAAAGGGAGTTGCAATTTATGCTTCAGCTAATCATTGTTGCTGTGTCTGAAAACAAGAAGCGTGAGGCATAACAGAATGAAATGTAGCATCCTGCTCCCTGCAATGCACATCTTTTCTCTGGGATTAAAATAGGGTTTGCATTTTAAATTTTCATTTACTAAACAGAAAAATATTTTACTAGGAGGGAATGGTATTAAGGAGAAATGATTTTTTGTGTGCCCTCAGGCCTGGTGAAGACAGGATTTGATTTGCTGTGTTAGGCTGGAATCTGGATTGATACACAGAGATGAGAAGGTGTTTAATAAAATTTACATTTCATTTTCTCACTTGACACCAGTCTCCTGTCACTCACCGAATGAAGGGAATACGACAAATAACTTTTGTCAGCACCTAGACAGGGAGAGACGGTCGAGGGGGGGAGGGAGAGCAAGGGTGGGATATTTTTAGCATCGTTCCCTTTGACGGCTGCGAGACCTAGAGTGTCCTGGGCACCAGCTTCATCTTTAATGTACTCTGTAAGGGAGAGGTGTATCGAGAGGGGAAGCACAAATTAATCCAACCACACCTAACCCGTCCCTGGGGATGGCCAAATGACCTACTGGGAAACGAATTAGATGACCTACACCCAAAGCAGCAGAGCAGTTCAGCTCATGCCCCACGCTCCCTTTGCGTGTAGCTCCTCTCTCTGACAAACACAGCGGGATCTGGCTTCACTCCATCTTCCCCAGTGCTGCTGCAGAGATCCTTTTCCATGCCGTTGCTTTGGCCATGTCACCTCCTTCTCTTCTTCTTTGTCCCTTCTGACCCCACATTAAAGTGGCTGGTTTTCGTATTAAACCCTGTCATCCCTGATTTTTTTCCACCTGGGTTTAGGTTTCTAACCAAGGACCCAAGATCAGGATCCTAGTCAGCCTAGTCCTACTCTTCACTCAGTGCCTCCGAGAAATTATTTTTCCCAGAGAAAACTGAATCCCCTTCTGGAAACACTGGAGGTACCTCCCACTGCATTAGGTTTAACTGCACAAATCCAAGGGGAGGGAGGTATTTTGCAGGAGGACTGAGTGTATATTCTCATTTTGGAAAAGAGCTAAGTGTGATGAAGAATGTGTAGGACATTTAGAAATGCAAGGAGAATAAGCATTACTCCCTATATTTATCAGGCAACAAAACCTAGAAAATAACAGGCAGAACATTTAAAATAAAATCTGAAATAATTTTTTTTCACACAGGATATAGGTAATTCAGTGTAACGTGACATTCATGCTACACTTTGAGAAAAAAAGTCAGGGACAATAGGTCCATCCAATGGGTACTAGGAGCAACCACCATTCCCTCTTATTCCTTAAAGCTGAATCCAGGGAAGGCTCATTTTATATTTGCCTTTTTGTTATATTCTTCCCTAAGTATCCACCCTCCTTCAAAAGAGATTTCAACTTCCAGTTTCAAAAGTAAAACATTCTCCGTGTCTTTCTATTTTCCTTTTTGGAAATCTCACTAACAGAATGGTTACTCTAGTTTCCTTATCTTCTTTAAAAAATGAAAATTTTTAAATGCTCTGGTGAGACAGTGAGAGATTGATGGTACCTTCTTGCTGTCTCCAGACCTGCGCATGCGTACACAGGTTTGAGCCTCTGAGAACGATGGAGTGACCACATCAGTGGATACAGGAGGAGCTACAGATGGATTCTAACCGGGCTTCTCTAAGGCCTTTGACACAGTCCCCTACAACATCCCATAATCGCCCTTGGAGTGTTACACCACACAGCTTTCCTGCATGGTTTCCTCTCACAGTTCCCAGTGCACTGAAGATTTTTTTGACTGTAATTTCACTCTTAATGAGGCTATTCATTGCAGAATCAGAAGCTCAGAGTAAAGCCTTCTGACCGGACACTTGCTTCCTTTATTTGTCATTGATACCCCTCATCCTATAGAAATAAATGCCACAATAAATGTCATAATAAATAGGGATTGGGAGTTACACCGTATAGAGATGATGAAAGGGTTTATAATCTCATTGCTGTTATTTGGTTTTTCTTTTTTTTTTTTTTAATTTTGTCTTAGGCACACAATTCCTTCAACCCAGTCTGTAATTAATTTTACTACATCACCAGTTATCTCTGCTCCCTAACCAGGCTTGTCATTTTAATTTTTCACAGGCTTTCTTTTTTTCTATCCATGTGCCTGTTCCTGTATCTTCGTGAAGTCTCATCAACTCTGGCCCAAAGCCTTAGGCAAATTTGTCTGTAATGCACTCCTCTACTTCAGACATAAGAGGAAAAAATACCACTTCCAGAAAATGGGGAGGAAAAAAGAGGAAGAAGAATCATTTTGACCATACATTGTCTAGGAATTCAGACAAGGCATCCTTTCAGCTACATTCTTATCTCATTCTGCTGGAGATCAGACTACAGCAAACGGTTAGCAGGTGGAAACCCCAAATCCAGCCAACTTAATGAAATTTTTGCCATTGGCCCAACTTGTCAAATTTCACTGACGTTTAATGTGACTGCCAAGAAAGACTTTGGGACTCGGAGGATGGATCTGCACAGGCAGATGCAGAGACTTTTACACTCATTTTGGCACTTTGAAGGCTTCCTTGGTGTTCAGTGGAGGGAAGTTTGCACTTTGCTAAGCTCATGTAGATTTGCTGAAAGGGCCTAGTGTCCCTCGCAGAGCTGGCCTGAACGTGGGCTGGTCTAGAGCATGAGTCTTTGCCATGAAATGCCTATGGGCTTCTTTGAAAAGATGAGCTGAAATCCTGCTGCTGTCTTTTTATGTGTCCTCACAGAAGCTGGACTTTGACAGTATAAAAAAAAGTGAATTCTTTTCAGCTGAATGCCCTGCAGCTGGACCAGAAGTCTTTAACGACCTCAAGTCCATCAAGGCACCCCATCCCTCTTTGGTAACCCATGTGTCACAATGTGGGTTCTTCCTCTGGCTCCTTCCACTCGATTCCGACCCTGCCCTGCCCTCACCCTGGCTTTTGGAATGTATATCTTCCTATCAGGGAGTATCTCAATGTGCAAACTTACCCATAAAACATCCAAGCAAAGGTGGAAACCAATGTTGTCCTAATTATAATGTAAGGATTAAGGAGACACAACAATTCAAAGACTAAGGGTCTATAGCAGAGTCACCAAAAGTACTGATGGCAAGACAGTAGTGACATGCAGATGCCCAACAGGTCAAGCTCGTATTCGAGCTGTTTTTAAAATGAAGCTTTTGGCTTGGGACATGAGATATACATTCTCTTTCTTTACCTTGCCCAGGACATTCTGGAGCAGCTTGGGTATGTCTGTTTATCTAATCATACATGCCCTGTAAGAGTGAGAGGCTGTTTTTATCTTTGTCCGTCTAGATGGAAAAAAATTCAAAATAAATCTGGATCTCCATCAGCTACAAAGCAGTAGGATCCCATTTCATCCAAGTGCTATTGAGGTCAGTTTAAAAACAACTATGTTTTAGAAAAGGTTTAACTCTGTTCTTCAACCACTAAGTCTCAGCCACATCTTCTTTCTCCCTGACTGCTACAGTGATTTTTTTTTCTGGTACATGACAGGATTCCCTAAATTTCTTACTTATTCAGGATTCACTTCATATTTGCACTAATCATAGAATCACTAGGTTGGAAAAGATCTTTAAGATCATCAAGTCCAACCATTAACTTTTCGTGACGTTTTATTTTACTTTCTCCCCACTTCTTTCCCATGGTCCACCACTCAGTTAATGCACAGCACTGGGGGAAATCAAGATCGATAATGCTGCAGTTAAACATTTTTTCACCCTGCTCATTCCATTAGAGGTCTAAACATGCAAGACATTACTTATTCTGTAAACAAACTATGGATAAACAAAAGGATTATAAATTAAAGGATTAATTAAAGCCCTTAACTGTTTTCAATGTCTGGTTTGTTTTTTCCCCAAAAAACTAGGCTCCATTGTATAATGTTTGCATATAATTTACATTCAATATTATTTGCTTACATTCTGACATTTGTAATTATACATTATTTGCTTTGGCACTGCTTGGATGTGACAGAGTCGCTTACTTGGAGTAGAAATACAGAAGGGGAGTGGAGTTCAGGGGATGGAGAAATTGTATTTCTGCAGGGAGGAAAGGATCCTACCACGTGAAAGCACCCAAAAGTGGGTATCAGCTATGAAGGAATGGAAGGTTCTCCAAACCTGTATGTCTCTACAAAGTATGTCTTTTTATTCATACCCCGAATCACAAGCTTTAGGATCTACCACATTGATTCACATAAAGAATATTTTGGCCTTTTTAGAAAATATTGTAAGAAATTTCTTTTCTATAACACAGAGGAGGTTGGAAAGGCTGATCTATTACACTTCATAATGTAGGGTTCTTATCCTCCAACTGTCTTAAGCCAGAAAAGCTCCTGTGCGGTCAGCCAGAAACCTTTGTCAACTCAGCCTGATTTCACATAAAAATAATGTCTATAGACACAACACAGAGCAAGGAGACAACGTTGGTGAATTCATTTTTGTGCCTAGAAATCTGTATAGCTCACTGCCCAAAATCTGCACCTTAGCTCCTTCAGTTTGAAGTAAACTGGTTTGTGGTTTTGGTTGTTATTTGTTGGGGTTTTTTCCAAATTAAGTTTTCTTACCTTTTCTTCCACTGCTGATTTGGCAGAAACCCCATCTTTCTGATTAAGTATTTTTTCTGCAGAGGACTATAAATTTTATCTCATGCCACCAGGCCACCTTGCAACCAAGAATTTTATGGTACAGAGAGGGCATAATAAAGTTCCTCATCTTCCAGCTCAGTAAAGCAAAGCATTGAGGAATTCTCTGAGCAACCAAAGAACATTTATTATTATCATTCATAAAGAGTAGTGTTCATAACAAGCCAGTGATTTAAGAGTGTTAGAAAATTATGCCATGGTGAAGATTTAACCCAGTAAAATACTTTAATTAAAGCAAAAATAGCAGCACAGATTTAACAAGGGAGGAATGAAACTTACTCAAGTCATAATGAAATGGAAGTTGAATACGTGTTTGTATTTCCTCAGAAAAAGGAAAAGATTTATGTACATACTGACGTTCTTCGAATGAAACTAAGGGCATGATTGGAAGAAATGGGAAAATTCATATATATATATATGCATTTATAGGCAAACACACCAATCAGCATTGCTCTAGACACTAAGACTACATCAGTGCTAGTATATAAAAGTATCAGGAATCCAACCATCTGCACTGTTGACTTGTTAGGCTAATCTCTGAGTGCTTTTGACCCAGCAAACCAGATATCACTCCCTCAAACAACTCTTGGAGAGAGTTTTAGAGGTGTCAGATGGACTATTTGCGCCAGGCAGTTTGGGTGCACCCACCCTGCTTTGGAAGCTAAGAAAGGTCAACACCACAGTTATGGTCAGAGTCTCCCAGTTGGTTGGAAAACCAGGTAACAGGTTCATTTATACACGTGCAGCTTTGCAGTCCGGTTCCCTGTGCAATTATGTGTATGTTTTGCTCTGACCACAGAGACAAAGACTCAACTTTGCATTGACTGCCAGCCAGGCAAAGCTTGCTTTGTCAGTGGTCCACCAGCTCACATCACTTCTCTTACACCTCTGCTGCCACCACAGCAACATGTTCTCCAAGATCATTCTGAGGTTTGGGCATCCGTTCAGTCTTCTCTCTCTCCCTATTGTAACCAGCTGAAGGCTTGGGGACATCTTTCTGTCTGGAGCAACACGGGACTTTTAGCTGCTCAAGTTCCAGAGAGTCACCAGGAGATGTTACTCTATGTATCTGTTGGTGACTCTCACTTTTCCCAGCAGAAGAAAAGGTGTCTCTGTCACCTGTCTTACACTGGACAGTGCTCATCTTTCTCACTGACTTGGCTTCACAGGGCTGCAGGTTCAGGTCCTCCAGTTGTCCTGTGGCATGCCCCATTGCTCCAGTTCCTTCCATATCTGTGAAAACAAAACTTGTTTGTGCTTTACAATAAATGTAAGACCTTACCTTCGTGTTCCTTACCCTCCTATATCTTCACTGCGTGTTAAAGACATTAATGAAAAAGCAGTTACTGTTGGAGAAATAATTGTAACTTACAAATTGTAACTAAACAAATTTTAGTTTAACAGAAATAAGTTGTTAAAAACCAAACCATCATAAGCTGTTTTCATGAATAAAAAGAAAGCAAATAAAACAACTGGTTTGTTCTTATTGATGCACTAACAACTCCTACAGCTTCTTCCGATGGTTAACAAATATTTCAATGAATGCTTAATAATAAAGTATATAGAATACAGCTGGTTAAAAAGCTATGTGTTGCTACGACTGATAATAGTTTTAATGCTACCTATAAAATACATTAACCTTCTATGAATCAGGCTGTAAATAAGGCAGAACATTTGATTTCCAACATTTGAGTACTACTCAAGCCAAAGCCTGTGACCTACAATGTTGTTTAAAAAATCATGTTGAAAAAATGCAGAAAACCCAAAATATATACCATACATTTTTCATGTGGAAGGGAAAAATGTTTACATCTTAATAAACCAAACAGTTATCAACCACAGAGACAGAATCACTTGTGGTGTTACAGCAGATGGCTTCCGAGTTGACAGGGTGTGCTATCACTTCAGTGCAAGATTGGCAGTCGGCTTCATTTGGATGCTAAAAACACTTGTAAAATTCTTGCAATCCTACCCTTCCCCCACTGAAAATAAAATAAAACCAGCCCAGACCAAAACCATTTATACTTGTTCTAAACCCAGAACTGGTCCTAGTCTACACATGTCATGTGTTGGTGGACAATGTCAACTCTTGTAGTTCATTCATCAGCATATATTATAGGTCCTTATCAGAAATGACCCCAGAAAATGTATTGTTGCCAGTCCTTATTTTTCAGGTTTGTCCTTGAAGTTGAACCCTTAACAGCCTGCACCATTCATATCCATGGTTTCTCAGACCTTTTGCTGAGCTTCATTCTCTTTTCCTTTCTATAATTCATTAATTGGAACTCTATTTTCTGGACTAATTTTCTCTTATCTTTATTTTCTACAATTTTCCTTTTTTTTTCATGCTTATACTTACTTTCCCTGTTAAGAAGCGCTGCTTTTTTTCAACTTGTACATGCATAGCTTTCAATTTCAATTTATGAGGAAAGGCTAAGGGAGCTGGGGGTGTTCAGCCTGGAGAAAAGGAGGCTGAGGGGAGACCTTCTCGCTC
>JAOXJK010000023.1:116521374-116535410 GCA_025774025.1 Xenus cinereus
GGGTGTTCAGCCTGGAGAAAAGGAGGCTGAGGGGAGACCTTCTCGCTCTCTACAACTCCCTGAAAGGAGGGTGTAGCAAGGTGGTGTCAATCTGTTCTTGCAAGTAGTAGTAGGTGACAGGACAAGAGGAAACAGCCTCAAGTTGCACCTGGGAGTGTTTAGGATGGATATTAGGAAACATTTCCTCAGTGAAAGGGTTATCAAGCCTTGGAAGAGGCTGCTGAGGGAAGTAGTGGAATTGCCATCCCTGGAGGTATTTAAAAGACGTGTAGATGTGCTGCTGAGGGACATGGTTTAGTGGTGGAGTTGGCAGTGTTAGGTTCAACTATTCAATATCAATAAAGCATGTGATTAACTGGATGTAAGTACCAGCTAACAGACAGAGCTGAGGCAGTAATTATATATGGGAAATAATTCTCAGAGATGGGGATGTGTGGCAGTACCAGACACTACCACTGAAATGAATGATATTCGGTATTTCCACCAGTGGTTTTGAATTAAAACTAAGATTGATTCTTGTGAAATTTTGTACGTGATGGGAAAAATGGCCAACTGGCAGAAAGGAAGAAGGAGGACTTGATCTGGGCAACCTAGAAGCAAGGGTTGCAGATCATGCCTGTGGAGTGGAAGAACCTCTTCAGAAATACAACTGAGATTTCTTGGGGCAGGTGGCCAAGGAGTCCAGGATAAGGACCAATGAGGTATAATACCTGAAAGGCCTTGAAATTTAAGCTAGGAACTGTAAACTGTTATGGGATACAATTTTTTTCAAATGTGAAGGTGATGAACCAGGGGAATAAACTGCAAAAAGAAACAATATGTTCCTCCACCTCCAGATGCTGTTCTGATAACCATGCATTAGTCAACCAACAGTTTATTTAATTCAAGAGAGAGATAATTATGTGAAGCTGAGGAAATTTTTTGTTGTGCCAAGCTCAGACAAGGTAATATCTTAATCCCTTCTCCCTGCAATACTGTATATTGCAGGGATATATGAGGAGAGGCTGAGGGAACTGGGCATGTTTAGTTTGGAGAAGAGGATGCTGAGGGGGGACCTCATTGCCCTCTACAACTGCCTGAAAGGAGGTTGTAGAGAGTTGGGGGTTGGCCTCTTCTCCCAAGGGAATAATGACAGGACCAGAGGAAATGGTCTAAAGTTGTGGTAGGGGAAGTTTAGATTAGATATAAGGAAGAATTACTTTCCTGAGAGGGTGGTCAGGTGCTGGAACAGCCTGCCCAGGGAGGTGGTGGAGTCACCATCCCTGGAGGTATTTAAGAAGCACGTAGACGTGGCTCATCAGGGCATGCTCTAGTGCCCGAGATTATTGGTTTGTGGGTGGGTGTGACGTGGTGGGGTGCTGTGTGTGTTGTTGGGGTTTTTTTTTTGTGGTTGGACTCGATGATCTCAGAGGTCCCTTCCAACCATGATGATTCTGTGATTCTGTGATATCTATGCATAAAGCTTTCCTCATCATCATCACCATCCTCAGCTACTTGGTCTGGGACAACAACCAGGGCCCCTACCTCCACTGGACTTTGCACCGTATAAGCACTTACAGAGAAAAACTCTGCCTTGCAAGACTTACTGTGGTGATTAATAATAAAGGCTCCAAACACTTAATTGTATCAGAAAGGTGGGATTCCTTATGGGGGGAACAGCTATAAGGCAGAAACTAAACAAAAAGACTGCAGCTTTGATTTCCCCTCTCTCTTCTCTCTCTCTCCAAAACCAACAGTGCTTTAAATAACGGGAAATCAAACATTAGACGTTTCCAAGTCATATGTATTAAATTCACTTAAGATATTGTTATCCTTGTTTAGATTTGAACGTATCGGGGAATCTTTTTGTCTTGCAACTATTCCTAAAAGACTTTAAGTGGCTGGATTGCCTTTTTCTGACAAAAAAATCTTTCCATGAATTATTTACATGACGGCTCCAATCAACGCTATACCTGTCAGCCTCCCCAGCCAAAATGAAAGTTCACTATGTAAAGGTGCCAAGGGAGAGTGGCAGCCTCCCACTGCGAGTTTATAGACAGAACTAAGTCAGCACGCATTATGTGTCAGAGCCGACATCAGACAGAATCAGATCCTTTGATCTCAGACCTCCACAGGAAGCTTAGATCTCAGACAAATTAGATAAAAAATGAATTTATAGCAGATATGTATCCTAAGGCACACAGCTGAACGCTGTGTTTTGGAGGAGCACAGCAAATATCAAAACACATAAACTGCAGAATTTCCTCTATCCTTCTCTCTCTCCCTCTGCTTTTGTGATAGATGTTAATTAAAAGGAGATAAAACTCCAGCTCACCTCTTCCTGCCTCTTATGTAATCCACAGACTTCAGGAAGGAGGAGGAAAAAGACAATTCCCAAAACAGAGTGAACGAGTGGTTCAGCAGGGTTATCCGAATGCCCTTAGATCTGCGCTGTTGGCAGGTGAGACAAAAAAAAAACCACCAAAAACCAAAACAAACCCACAACCCAACTACTATAAGAGCATTTCACACTTGCAGCGAGGGAAGCCGGTGGTTTATGCTGCCAGCCACATGCCCCTGAGGCTGTCTGCTTTTCCGTGACCTCAGAAGAAGTCGTGTTTGATCAGCAGATGATGAAAAGACAAGTCTCAAGGAGGTGTGTGGAAGAAGGGTGTTTGTGGCAAGGGGCCCTGGGGGACACGTGGGGGAGGGTGGTCAGGAATGGAGCTGCTTTGGGGGTACTATTTTGGACTCGTGGCTTAGAAAGCATGGCATGAAGGTCCAGTGAGTGGTGGAGGCAATGGAGACTGTGTAAACGAGTACTACCTCCAATGTACCTCGCTGTCCTCTACTGCCTGCAAATTTGTCCAGAGATTTCTAAGCTATGTAGTTATTGCCACAGCACTTGGAGACCAGAGCAGGGAGAAGTCCTGTTGCTCCAGGCATGCTGGGGACACTGTGGGAATGTTGGTCCCTGCCCTACTCCAAACACACTAGGTGAAATCATGGACTCCTGGAGCAGAAGGGGGATTATGTTGCTGCCTTCAGTGGAGATAGGATTTCACACAATATAAATGTAACAGCAGATGAAAAGGAGATAAGGAGATAAGAAGCTGTGGATGCCCCATTCCTGGAAGTGTTCAAGACCAGGCTAGATGGGGCTTTGAGCAACCTGGTGTAGTGGGAGGTGTCCCTGCCCATGGCAGGGGGGTTGGAACGACACGATCTTTAAGGTCCCTTCTAACCCAAACCATTCTATGATTCTATGAAAATGACAAATAGAAAAATATCAGGGAGGAGAAGAAGGATGAGGTAACAAACTGATAGACCTGAGAATAACTGTGCCATTGATGTTATACAAACCTACAATTTGTTAAGAAACCTAAACCAACTTTTGATGTCTGTCTGTTTATAAATTTAGATTATTGTCGAACTGCAGTCTCACCTCCTGCTACAGGCACAGCACTTTTATTTTCTCCTTGATTATAGCGGGGCTGGACCTGAGCTGCATGAGATGGTGCTTGTTTATGGGGTGCTTTGGTACTGGCCTTTTGTACATCAGCTCGTTCAGTCCTCGTTTCTGTAATGAAACATACAGTTGCATCACTCTCAATCCATCCTCAGCTCAGCAGCAATTATCACTTCAAGCAACAATATATTTCTGGTGAGTTAACAGATAATCTAAAAGTGTTCTTTCTGCCCAAAAGCAGAGGGAGTTCTTTTATGTTCATGCCATCTTATGTTTTACCATTAGGGAGCCTACCCGTTCCCTTCAGTAAAATCTTTCCTTATGGTCTCTATGGTTAGTAATACTAGTAATTCAGACCTGACTGGAGCTAGTGCTCATGGTGCAGTTTCGGAGAAAGACCCTTTAGCCTGGATTTGCAAAGCTACTTGAAAGCAAATGTTTGGAGAAACTAGTAAGAAGGTCTTGAGACTCGTGGGAGATATCTTATTAACTGGGACGTGTGTTTGCTGCTCCAGTAGGGGTTACCTGTACATTTGGCTAGGTCCCAATTTCAGTTAGCACATCTGAAAGGTCAAGTTTGTGGTAACTTTCAACATATTCATGAGTTTAAGGTGAATGTTTGACAAATAAGAGACCAACAGTTACAGTCATATCTTCTTTTATCTTCAGTTCTTCTCTTACACAAATAACTTTCTGCCTTCTGCAGTTGCAAAGCCTCCTTGAGGTACCTATATTTGTTTTAAGGTCAATGCTAAAAAGAAAGCAACCTTAAGGTAAATCAGTCAGGGTGTGGATTTTCTTGGGGGAGAATTCCAGGAAGGCTGTATCCCTCCCCTGACTGCTTTGGCTCATACGGTGCGGACAGTGTGACACGGGATGCGAGCGTGGCTGTGCCACTGTCTCAGTGACATTCCCACTGCAGCTGTGTCTGGTCCTTGGTCAACACCAAGACTTTCAATAACCTTACCACAGCGATACTTTGCTATGTCATTCTTTACCAGGGAAACGCAGTGGTGGAACAGATCATTGAAATTATAGCAATTTCTCAATTCCTTGTCTGTGCTATAGAAATCCGATTTTCTTCATGTTTCACATACAGTTAAAACTTTTTCCAGCCAGAACCCAGGCATATGTGACAGGCACAAAACTATATAACCCTGAACCGTGAACTATACTGTCAATTGATGAACTTCTCAGAGCCTTCTCTGAGTGACACTGTCTGAATCCTGTTGTGGCCACTCTGGAGAGCTGTTAAATAAAACAGGGAGTCTGCAAGTATAAATTTTACTGGGCATTTCCAACTTACTGTTGCTTTTGCTCTTCTTGAACCAGCACAAGGCAAGAGTGAGGACAAATGCAGATGCTGCTGAACTCAGTATGACAACAAGGATCATGCTGGCCTTCACTCCCGTGGTGACAGGGAAGATGGTAAATGGCTGAGACAGCACAGTAAACTTAGCCCCTGAGAATTCAAAGCAGTCAGAATTTATTTCAAAAGTAAGAACACTGGTTTCACAGCTAAAACAACAAGTTACAGCCTTTCAACAGTGATGCTGCTGTTAAAAATGCATGCAGGAACAACCCATAAGTCCGTCCAACTTCAGACCCAACATTCACTAGAGTTAAGCTGAAATCCATGATGCAGAAAACTCCCAGTGAACTACTTAATTTTTTCCATCATATTGATAATGAGCATTATAAATAAAAAGTGTCAGTGTCCTTGTGTTAGCATGGTAAATATTTAGTCTCTTGACATGCACAAGCTTTGGGTAATGGTCTTGATCCAGAGATATTACAGTTTTTTGCAAATGAAGTCAGAATCAAGACAGCCACTACTCATAGTTTCTGTGGTCAAGAGTTCATTGCATCTCAGCATCTGAGCTTCAAGGAATGGAAGATGCCTAATGCTGCCCTTTTAAAAATCAGACATATAGAGAGGTTTGAATGATTGAGGTTGAAGCTGACCAGTTGCAGATAAATGGTCAGTGAAAGGCACTACAAAAATAACTGGAAGCACAGAAAAAACATTTCTGGATACAAACAGGAGAAAAAGAGGGAATGAGAGGACTCAATTTATAGGAAAAAGGTTGTTCTGGCAGCTTAGCTGACCTGAAGTACCCAATACCTACACGGGATACATAGCTAGGCAGTCCAGGGAGAAAGAGGAACCTTTCTCTGGCAATACTTCTCTGTTCTAACTCATCTTGATTTTGAGGATCTTGCGTGAATAACACAGGAATCACCCAGGCCTCTTGCTGCCTGGGTAATGCCAACTTGGAC
Source organism: Xenus cinereus (assembly GCA_025774025.1). NCBI lineage: Eukaryota > Metazoa > Chordata > Aves > Charadriiformes > Scolopacidae > Xenus > Xenus cinereus. The sequence goes on from JAOXJK010000023.1 coordinate 116,527,103, forward strand.
GTGTAACAGAAGTCAGGCTATTTAGAGGTTTGGCATTGCTCCACTGATTCGAACAAAGCTTAACTCCCTTTTAATTTATCCAGACCACCTGTAGGGGTTTGAATTTGGTTACTAAAACAAAAAACATGCAGAAAATGGATTTTACCTGGAGGTGATGTGACAGTGAACACAAGTTTCCAGTTTGTGCCTGAGCTGGAGACGGCCAGACTGGAAAAGCTTGCACATCCATCTATGACCTCCACTTGGGTGAGCCCTGCAGAGTAATAAAAAATTGCACTGCAATTAGTAGCATCCAGTACCACCTAAGTCCCTCAGGGAGCCCTTGTGACTTTAAAGGGACTTCAGAAATCCTAAATTCAGCATCCTCCCTAATGGTAAACAATTTTGCCTAACCCCAGAAATTTCACATAGGGTCAGGTCTTCAGAAGTACTTGGACATCAAATTCCTGATGGACTGGAGGACCTTGGCTTCTGAATCTTGATACCTTGTGCTCATTGTGAAATGGTATTTATTGTGTATGTCTATGTCATGGGGGTGTAACAAATAAAGATGTTAAGGGGATCAAGCAAAGATAACGGGGGCTACACAGAAGCACTAAAAAGTTCCAGATGCTCATCTTTTTGCCTTAACTTTTGCCAAGTGTGACTAAATATGTCACCAAGGTTACGAGAGTATTAGTGAGAAACTGCGTATCTTCTGTCCTAAAGGGGTGGTCTCAAAGAGCCAGACACTGCAGGTAAGGGAAAAAAGCTGACTGTTTTGTTCATAGAATCACAGACTGGTTAGAGTTGGAAGGGACCTTAAATATCATCTAGTTCCAACCCGCTGCCATGGGCAGGGACACCTCCAGTTAGACCGGGTTGCTCAAAGCCCCATCCAACCTGGTCTTGAACACCTCAGGGATGAGTCATTCACAATTTCCCTGGGCAACCTATTACATTATTATATTATCTCATATCCTACTGTTAAATCATTTTGAATTTTCCTCCAGCCCTCTCAGATGCTTTGAAAGGAATTTAGCCATGAAAAATGTCTGTGGTGACTACCCTGTCATCATATAGGAGAGACTTTCAGCCAAAAGCATGGCAGGGGAAAGCTCCATGGGGAGCATTAAAATGAACCTGTGAGACCCTGTTTCTCCATCCCTTTACCTCTTGTTCTAAGCTATCAGGGAATGCATTCGGACCCGACATTTACACCTGCCATGGTTGTTAGTTTTGTAGGCTCTTGTTAAAAGTTATAATTTACTTTGTAACTGGATCTCCATTTTACTGTGTGTATCTTTGAGCACCAGCCAAGTCCTGGCCTTTGAGCAACACTGACCAGGTCTGGGCTGGTTCAGGCTCTTGGAGAGAGTGGGGGAAAATCCTAAAGACTGACAAATTTCAAAATGTTGGTTCAGGTGGGGGTGAGAAGGCAGAACTTCCTTAGGATGCTGGACTTGCTCCAGTGATCACAAACACAGACTTTTGCTGGCTCAAAGACAACACGTAATAACTATTTAGTTTACGAAGCAGGCGGCTTAATATTTTATTGCCATTAAACAGCACAGGTGAAGGTACATAAAGTCTGAATGTACATAAAGTCTGCCATCCCTGTGTCCATGTTATTGAGCAAAGTGGTGAAGTAGTAAACGTCTTTGTGAGGTATCTTGCAATCACAAATACATAGGAGTGTTCAGCAGATGGAAGCAAAGTTTTTGATGGTAGGCCAGACTGCAGGACAATTTCTCACTGTTTTTATCCAGTTTTTTGTGCCTACCCCTACATGATACAAACTAAATAGTGCCAGGGTCTGTCCTTTGGCACTGAAGATCTGACATGCCCTGGCCAAACCTCTTAAACTCTTAGAGACCCCAAACAGATATGTTGCAATGAAAACTGTCTACTGAGATTACTTCCTTGTCAAGTTGACCTCTAAACCATGGCCAGAAATTGCCTGAGACAAGGTCCTGGGAAAGAGTGTGACACATTTTAATGATTTAGCAACAGAAATGAAAAAGTTTTTCCTCTTCATAATCTAGGATTATTTAATATACTAATATCCCAGTTAGTTTTGACTAACTGTATGTTTTTTCTGGTTTTGTACATCATCTAACACACCAACCCCCCAATTTCATTGTGAGTCTCCAGGACCAGCTGTGATGTATAAATAAGCAGTAATTTATACTGTGAATAGACTGGGTAGAGATGTGGGAATCTAGATTTCTCTAATTGCTCCAGTCTAATCCTGGCTCATCTATTTATCTACTATGCATATAATCCTCCATATGACAGTATCTGCCCAGACTACCAAGACTTTTCTTGGCTCTGATACTCACTGTAGCACTGCTTTTACTGAGGCTCGTTAGCTGTGTTCAAATACTTTATAATTGCCATTTCTAGTCTACGATGAAGCCTGGAGTACTGTACTGTACTTCTCAACAGAGACTATCTCAGCTTTCGGGCACATATGCTTCAAAGCTCAGAATATTACAGATATATATGGGAGTCTTCACAAAGATCTCTTAGGCAAGCTGGTATTTAACATAGAAGCAAGCTAATTTGGAGCTAAACTACTTTCCATGAGGCAGTTTGGCTGCTGTCAGATGAAGCTGCCTCAGTGTGCTAGACGGGACCCATTTCGATTAAATGCTGCTTTCATATGCTTCAAAAGACGAGTGCAATAAGGACGTTTGTCAAAGGAAAAACTGCAGCAAACTATTACATGCAGAACATCTGTACTACGCAGTTCTTTCTTTGCTGGAGTTTATTGACTATTAATTTGATGCATGTATCTTTTAAAGAATGTGAAGTGCATTTCTCTTTGGTGACTTTCTTTTCCCCCTGCTTTTTCTCCTTCTCCCTCTTTTTCTTTCCTTTTTTCCCCCTTTTTCTTCCTTTCTTTCTTTTCTGTCATCTTTTTTCCAGCTTTCTCTTTCTTTTCCCTTCCTTGACTCCTTCTTTTCTTCCTCCCCTCCTTCCTTTCTACCTTCCTTTCTCCTACTGTTAGCCAGTAGCTGCTCCAATAATCTGTGGTTCATCTAGACTCACGCCCCTAAATTTATGAGGTGTACCACCCTGAAAAGGCATGAAAAACAACAGAAAAGGCCAAAGGATTTTTCTAACTTGTAAACCTGGAACTATGATGACATAGGAAGAATTTCTAATTAACAGAAACACAGGCTGAAAGGCTGAGAAGCTCTGATCTACAACATGAGTACCACTTATATTCTCCAAATGTGAACTTTTCAAGTCAAAGCTAACACATAAATGTCTTTTACTGCAGCAAAATACCTTACCTGTAATAGGAAACCTCATTTTTCAACGTGTGTGCTGTTTGCTTACATTTTAAGATCATAGTAATGAAAATCAAGATACTTTATAATCAATATAATTTCCACTTTCTATTTTAAAAGAATATGATCATCCACAGGCTTTTGGTTCCGCACTGTAGTTAAACAAGGTTCTATATCTAAGTAAGTTCATAGCCTCAATAACCTCAAGGGAAATATTCCCACACTTATAGTTCATCAAGGTTTCATGTCTTTCGATAAGTGAGGACCAGAAGAGAAACATTTAGATCCCTCATGAAAAAAAATTTCACGTTGAAGTAGGCTAATTAAAAACAATAAGCTCTTGTTTCTGTCTGTACTGGGCCAGATCCTTTGCTGGGACAAACAGATTGTTATTGACTCTAAGGAAATTGCCCCAGTTAACATTACCTGAAAATCAAGTTGTAGGATTTCAAACTCTTCATTCTTTTCTTTTTTGACTTAATGTATGTCTTTTCAAGACAAAGTACTGGATATATTCCCTTTAAGCTGCCAGAACACAAGAATACTTTTATAAGCTTCTCTTTCTCTAGCATACGACTGGGCAGTTGATCAAACTTCTACCACAACCGTCTTTTTTCAGCCCAAAGACTATCTTTCAAATCCAGGCTTTCTCAGGGACAACTCCTACATTTGTCACCACCATTCCACCCAGCTGTTTTCCCATAACCCTTGCTATAAGAAAATACATCCAAACCTTTTAGCACAGCCTCGGAGGAGCCCTTGAGGTAAGCTGATACAACCCAGGGTTCTGAGGGAGGCCCCAGTTTGTCAACTCTTTGACCCTGGGAAGAAAAAGAAAAGAGAAGAATTGAGGTCTTGTCTCCTCAACAAGAGGAAAGAAAGTTGTGATGGTTTTAACAGGGACCTTAATAGGGGTTTAACAGTTGTGAGTGCCCCACCCCTAAAGGCCTTGAAGAGCAGATTGGATGGGGCTTTGAGCAACCTGGTCTAGTGGAAGGTGTCCCTGCCTATGGCAGGGGGTTGGAAGTAGGTGATCTTTAAGATACCTTTCAACTCCAACCATTCTATGATTCTATGAACAACTGTAATAATTTTTTAATGACCAGTGGAACAGCATTTTACATCTATATCTTATGTGTTACAAATATCATAAAGCTCACCATAACTCTTTAAGATGAGCTTAAGCTCAGAGGAACCAGCTCTGGCAGCTTCAGGTCTGTTTCAATAAAGTCTGGCAAGGTTTGTTGCTTCACTTGAGGCATCTAGGGTCACATTCACATCACCTGTGAGAAGTAGCTAATTTTGATATTATGGCTTCTATGGCATCTAAGTTCACAGAATCACAACATCATTGAGGTTGGAAGGGACCTCTGAAGGTGACTTGGTCCAACATGTCCGATGAAGCAGGGCCTTGTAGAAGGGGTTGCTCCTATCCAGATGGCTTTTGAATACCTCCAAGGATGATGACTCCACAAGTTCAGGGAAACAGAGTAGATTCAGTTTGTCTATTTATACAGGTTGAAGATTTAAGTTCCTCATACACTCAGTGAAAGAAACTAATTTTGATACCAAAATTACCCAGCCGTAGTAGGTGTGCAGGATCTAGATCCTATAATCTATGTGTATATAAAAACATTAGCTTTCAGTTTCTTTATTTTTTGAGAGAGACACTGGTTCTCAAGTCTAGTAGAAAGCCTGAAAAATGTCTGAAGAAGGGTATGAAACTCAAGAGATATCCTTTGCCATATGCATTTATGGAGCTGTCCTATGCTATATTTAAATTTTGGATTGCTTGGAAATGTCAAAGTTGTACAGAATTAATAGAAGCATCCATCCACAGAGGGGAAAATCCTACCTTCCTGTCCAGGAAAATGATTTTCGGCTGTACAGGAAGCTGCTTCTCAACTTCTCCATCTGAGGGCTGCACCTGAACAGAGATGTTATAGGGTTTCACATACAGGCATGTTCCTGGGTAGTGTCTGCTTCCATTTCTTTCACATGTAGAGGAATGTCAAAAAAAAAAAAAAAATCAGGAAATTAATGCTATGAAAACAATCAGTGCTAGTCCCTAGGAAAAACAGGTTACCTTCTGTTCACATTTCCTACCTTAGTAATGCAGGTGGCAATACTCAGTATCTGTTATGAATAAGAAGGATCTCTATACAAAACAACTAATAATTTACCTTATCATGGCACTTTGATTCCTTGGATGAGAACAGCATGTATGCAAATATTGAACAGCTATGTTTTATAAGTAGACAGCAGCACCAAACTAATAAAAAAAATAATAATCCTTTTGTTTCAATCCCCAGTTTACAGATAGAAAAGAAAGAAATTAACAAAAGAAATTATTTGCCTGGTATCACACTGGAAGTATGTGGCGGAGACAGGGATTTTATGGATTCAGAAACCCAGTGCCTTGGCCCCCGTCCTCACTGTGGTGCACTGATAACTGCAGAGGCTGCAAATATTCCCCAGCAGAAAGATTTCCAGTCAACACCTTTGAGCTCCTCTAAAAACAAAGTTCCAGTCCCCACACACAATGCAGCCCTTACTTTGGGCTGCATTTCTTTATCCTGCTATACTCTTATCCTTCATTATCTGCAAAGTCTGCATACTGAAATATAGCAGGATACAAGATACAGGCACCTCATTGAAAGACATTGTCTTTTCCAAGACTGAAATTTAAATTAGACCATCCCAGGAGAGGGCTTCTGCATTTGAATAAAGCATCAGCACTTTATTCTGAGCCTGTATCGTTTCATTCCCTCTCCCAGTGCTTTGTGTCATTTAGTATCTCATATATATAGATAGATATATATAATTTATATATGTATAAATCCCTCTAATCTGCAATTGCAGTGAAGTGGCTGAGGTTTTTATATTGTCTTGAAATGAAAGTAGAAAAGCTATTCATTCATCTCTAGTGTTTGCTTAAAGGTGTTTACAAACAGAAGATATATAAAGCATAAGTTTCCTTTAGTTTAACTCTGGTTTTGGTTTAGGTTTTGGCTTTTTGGGTTGGGGTTTTTTTTGTTTGTTGTTTTCTTTTTGAGACCTTGCAAACCAGAAACTGTTTGTACTGCAGCTGATGCAGAATGATCAGAGGGCTGGAGTACCTCTCTTATGAGGACAGGCTGAGAGAGTTAGAATTGTTCTGTCTGTAGAAGAGAAGGCTCCAGGGACACCTTAAAGCAGCCTTCCAGTACTTTAAAAGGACCTACAGGAGAGATGGGGAGGGACTCTTTACTGGGGAGTAGAGCGATAGGATGAGGGGTAATGGTTTTAAACTGAAAGAGGGGAGATTTCGATGAGATATTAGGAAGAATTTTTTTACAATGAGGGTGGTGAAACACTGGCACAGGTTGCCCAGAGAGGTGGTACATGTTCCATCCCTGGAAATGTTCCAGGTCGGGTTGGAGCGGGCTCTGAGCAGCCTGATCTGGTTGAAGATGTCCCTGCTTATGGCAGGGGGGTTGGACTAGATGACCTTTAAAGGTCCCTTCCCACCCAAAACATTCTATGATTCTGTGAAACACTGTTCTGAACCACAGACACTGGGAAGATCAGCTAAGGGTTTAAGGATACCTGCAGTCTCAAGATCTAGCTCAAGGATTTACACAGAAAGTTTCAGTTCTTATTTTGGCTCTTTTTCTTTTTGGTCAACAGGAAAGTCTGAAAGGCAGTGACGTGTTTGAAATTTATGTCAAAGGCACCAACGGTGCTCTTATCAACCTCCTTCAGTAAATGAACATCCAGCACCATGATTGAAATTCATGGCAAGAATGACACACCAAGCCACTCCTGGTTTCATGGCAGAGATCTGCACTCTCTGTGAGCTCTGGCTCCAGCTGAGTCCAGAAACGTTTAGGTGAATCTTGGATGGTTTCTATAAGCCAAAAATTTTGTTTTTTCTCTCTCCAGGTTCTTTAAAATTGCCAACAAACAGGAAAAATGTTGGCACAAAATGTTCTGCATCCACCCCTCAAGCCCTACATGGTAAAGCTGTTTTCATCTCACACTTGAAGGAAGGTTGCTGCAAAATGTGGTTATAGGAAGTGGATGTTCCTACTCCCTGGGGTGAGTAACGGCAAACAAAACAAAACAAAATATAAAAACGCATACATGCTTAAAAATTAATGTCTTTTTGCAGGTGATTTGAATCCAGCTGACACAGCACAGACCGTGGTGTGTATTTCCCACATGGTCCAACCCGATTCTTGCTGTGAGGGACCCCCCGGCCTTAGGGTCCAACCCTGCGCACAGCGGGTTGCGTTCCTGCAAGCCAGTGTCAGTGTGGAGGAGGAGGAGGAGGAGAGGAGCAGCCTCCTGCTCCCCTGGTGATTTCTGCTGGAAGGAAAATAGGCTTTCCTGGCACAGCTTTGCAGCTGGGAGGTGGGGACGGACAAGGACGCCTGTAGCCTAGCAAGGGCTGGAGGGAGGAGATCTGCCTTCCTCCTGATGGGCAACAACAGTATGTGTTTTGTCACCACCCTGAAGCTTCATGCTGGGGAGAAGCAGGCTGGTTTGCAATTCCCCGCTGACAGCGCTCAACGGGGAGCAGCTCCGTTGCTCTGTGCCTCGCAGCTCTTCTAAACGTGGGCACAGCGGGCAAGCAGGCGCTGCTCCTGATACCTTAGTCTGCAAGGACACCAGGGTCAGGATCCCAGATCCTTTCACCATCGGTGCCAACACATGTCTGCTGGACATGCTGAGACTCGGCAGGAGAGCAAACGTCTGCTCTTTAGTAGCGAGGAAATTAAGGACAGGGAACTGCTGGAGAGGGCACAGCAGAGGGCTACAAAGAGGATTAGGGGCCTGGAGCATCTCCCTTACAAGGAAAGGCTGAGGGACTTGTGTCTTTTTAGTCTGGAGAAGAGAAGACTGAGGGGAGATCTAATTATTGCCTATAAATACTTAAAGGGAGGGTGTCAAGAGGATGGGGCCAGTCTTTTTTAAGTGGTGCCCAGGGATAGGACAAGAGGAAATGGACACAAACTTGAATATAAGAAGTTCCACCTAAACATGAG
>JAOXJK010000023.1:116535510-116567600 GCA_025774025.1 Xenus cinereus
AGGCCAGGCTGGATGGGGCTTTGAGCAACCTGGTCTGGTGGGAGGTGTCCCTGCCCATGGCAGGGGGGTTGGAACTGTATGATCTTTCAGGTCCCTTCCAACCTGAACTATTCTATGATATCCAGTTTATTCCAGTTTTGTTAAATGAGAATTAATTCATTAATGTTGTTCTCTGAGGCAAGTCCTTATTCAGTTCCTTAAAAAGGAAACCTTTCTAATATTTATCACTCTTTTTGGTGTATACATTTTTCTGCTCCTTTCAGCTTCTGATTCAAGAGGAAGAGATGGAAAGTTATTGGAGCACCTGTGTTTTTGAAGTTTTAAGATGTGTCTGTGGCTTATTTACCATCTCATTGAATTGTGGTGTTTGGTTACAGGGTGTTGTGGGAGAGAGAAGAAAGAGACGCAGTATGATGCATGCACAAGCCCTAAGCTAATGAAAAACCCTGTTTTGTAGATCCTTATTCCCACGGTAACCTGCTGGGACATCCTTTTTATCAAACCATAACTCTACAAAGGGTATTAATAAGCCAAAAAAAAAAAGGCAGGTGCTGTAGATCAAGAGCTTGTAAACCTTGGGCGTACAGGTGTATAGGTTCATCAGTTACTTAAGCCCTTTTTTATGATGATCCACACATAGGTAGCCTCAGGCTGTCAGAACAACTTCAACTTCCTAATTTACTGTGAGGTGGAAAGATCTACTTCGACTGATTGGTGGGCGATTGATTGTTGGACCAACACTTTTTCTGTTCTCTCAACTGCAGTCTCCAAATCGGATAGCATTGTAGGTCCAGACTCCCTAACAGCAGGGCTAATGCCTTCTGAATGCAGTGAGGGGTGTATGGGAAGCACATGGGGAAAGAAGTTAATTTCTAATTGCGAAGTAGGTGGCTGTGACTCAGGGTATGTCTGTAGTAGTAAACACTGAGGTACGTTAAACCCTGTGAGGTTGTGTGGTGGTGTTTAAAGAGTTTCTCCTACGTGAGCTGCCCTGCATCGACCTATTGAGAATCTGTGCACTGCAGTCACCAGTGGGCGTACTGTGGGGAGAGACATGGTGTGAATTTTACCACGTTTCATGGTATGGTGTTCTGAAGTGGTGTTTGCTTCTTTTTGCTTGAGCCACACCTGCAAAATCTCAGGGTTTTTAATATGCCAGCAATGTGCCCTTGGGGCCAAGAAGGCCAATGGCATCCTGGGGTGCATCAGAAAGAGTGTGGCCAGCAGGTCGAGGGAAGTCATCCTCCCTCTCTACTCTCCCTGGTGGGGCCCCATCTGGAGCACTGTGTCCAGTTCTGGGCTCCCCAGTTCAGAAAGCACAGGGGACTGCTGGAGAGGGTACAGTAGAGGGCTACAAAGATGGTTAGGGACCTAGAACATCTCTCTTATGAGGAAAGGCTGAGGGGCTTGGGTCTTTTTAGTCTGGAGAAGACTGAGGGGGGATCTGATCAACACCTGTAAATACTTAAAGGGTGGGCATCGAGAATGGGGAAAGTCTTTTTTCAGTGGTGCCCAGTGACAGGACAAGAGGAAATGGGCACAAACTTGAATATAAGAAGTTCCACCTAAACATGAGGAGGAACTTCTTTACTTTGAGGGTGACAGAGCCCTGGAAGAGGCTGCCCAGGGAGGTGGTGGGGTCTCCTTCTCTGGAGACATTCAAAACCCACCTGGACACGTTCCTGTGCAACCTGCTCTGGGAGAACCTGCTCTGGGCAGGGGGTTGGACTAGGTGATCTCCAGAGGTCCCTTCCAGCCCCATATCATTCTGTGATTCTGTGAAATTATTGGTCGTGGAAAGTAGAGGGCCTACTTTTAAGGCATGATTGAGAAACTAGGTAGAGAAATTTGGAGCAGAGGTAAGTAAGCCTCCCTAAAAACAAGGAGAGTGTGTCATTTTAATTACAATTACAATAATAACTATAATAATAATGATACAAATAGCAACTATAATAATGAGAACAAAAATAATAATAACAGCTATTACTATCAGTTGCCTTCAATGGGAAAGAGATCAGATGCAGAGCCTGGGTCAAGAGTCCATTAAAGTTGATGGCTACATCTGTATTAGAAAACACACATCCGTGTTACAAATACCAGGCCTTGGCACTGAAACTTGATTGCCTCTACTGTTAAACTGTCAGTCCCTCACAAGCTACGGTCCAGGCCCAAGAGCAAAGTCCAGGCCAACTCCCAAATGGTCTGGGAGTTTGGATGAAGCCACCCTGAAACGATGGGTGACAGAATTTGATTTTCTGGACATAGACTGATGCATATCAGCTGGCCTTGGTGCCGGAGAACAGCCTCTGACATATTTAATTTCCTGATAAACAGACAATGAAACTAATTGAACAGTTGTCTGAGTATGTCTGCAATGATACTGTTGCAGCATCAGTATATCCTTGGAAGGGGAAGGAGACTGGGAAGAATTTGGGGAATAAATAATATGTCAAAATGCATCATGGTCAAGCCAAAGAGGTTTTGTTTGTGTTTTCTTTTTTTTTTTGTTCTTGAAAAGGTGGTGATTGCAGGCGAAGAGAAGACAGGCTACAAGAAAGAAGCTGTAGTGAAGACAGGAGATAAGCAAGAGGAGGACTTGTGTAAAGCAAAGTAGGTACAGATTCACTGGAAGGACTGTAAAGAATTCAGCATCTTTGAGTGACAAGTGGGTTCTCATGTCATGTGGTGATGAAGTCAGCCAGACTTCACCAGGTACCTGTGCCTTCTCAGCTGCACTGTTAGAGCTTTGTCTCCCTCTGCAGATCTTATCATTAAGTGATAGAGACAGGGAAAGAGACATGGTCATCTGGAAGACAGTGAAGAGTCCGAGCTCCTTCCTACTTTAAGCAAAAAAGCTATCCAAAAGATGACTTTTCTTTCCACTGATGCCCATGTTTCCCATATTATAGAAATTAAAGTTAGAGGAAATAAAATCCAGAAGAAAGCAGGCTGCAGCTTTCCTTCATGACAAAGAAACAATATATTCATAATACTGATCATATCTCCTTGTGAGGACTAAACTAATGAATGGAATAGGACCCATGGTGTCAGGCATTGCTGATGTCTCCCATCTTTCATGTAGGTTGAGTCAATAAGAGCAAAATTCAAAAACCTAGGCACCTAAATGCATATTGTAGCTGTCATCAGCTGGGAGGTTTGAAGGAAGCTGTGTGTCCACTGTCCTGGAGATCAGATGCTGTGATGGCAGAAAGCTAACAAGAATATCTACTGGTTTAGAGCATAGGAAGGGGGCCTAGGTTGATGGTGATCTGGGAACAAGAACAAAGTAACTGAATTGCCTCTGTAGGCAAGGCTGGGCAAGAAGAGTATGCTTTATCTTATCGTTGTGAGGGTTTCCTTTCATAAAAATGATTTACTTAGAAGCTGGATATTTTGTGGCTGATGAAAGCATCAGGTAAGTTGGCTAGACTGAAAACGTTCTGAAGAAGAGGTCCAATGCATACTCTCTTAGAGCGTGTATTAGTAAAAACGCCCAGGTTTTTTGTCCAGCTTCTTCTGACATTAGCTTTTTGGGGCACTATCACCATCAGATCTCTATTTTTCCATTTGCTAGAGGCCGTCCAAGATCCAAATGACTCCCAATCTAGCTTTCAGGATTTTTTTTCATCATTTTACAAATCAGTAAGCATGAGCACAGCTGTCCTGGAACACACAGACATGTCTCCTCCATAAGGTCACTCTTCTCCCCCTGCTCAGAAAACCTCCATTTAGCAATTTTCAGTCCCAGTGGCACCAAAAGCTGAAGGCAAGCAGCTGCCTGGTGGATGCAGCTGGTGGAGTCCAGATTCCTGCAGTCTGGAGTGAGAAAACATCTTAAAAGAAGAAAAACAGGGAGACTGGAGGGCTTTAATGGATCCATTCAAGGGCGAGGTGGGATCATCGGGAGTCTTTAGAAGGAGAGGGACAGAGCCAATGCATCAGATAGGAGGGAAACACCCTCCAGATTCATTAATGACTTCCAGTAATTGCTGTGGATGGGTGGGAATACCCCAATTTACAAAGCTGCCTGCTAGTGGCAAGGAGCTAAGCCAGGCCTCCTCCATAACACACTCCTGAAGTTTACTGTCGGAGAAACGTCTTTTATTAAATGTAAACAGCATCCCGCCGGAGGTCAGAGCCTTGCCGCTGCTGCGTATCCCAAGGTAATACCACTTTAAGCTCCACATAAACTCTTAAACAGTTTCTATCCTAAAACCAGACCGTAGGTGGTACAGTTTTTTACGATATGTTATAATAGTGCAATAAATCTGTTAGCTTAAAATCGAATCTCGGTGGCCTTTTAGAGAAATCATCATTAAATGTAAGGCCCTGTTAATGATGCCATCCCAGTGAAATTGTTTAATCTGCTAGGGGGGTGAAAGGTCACCAAATGAATTTTTTATAATACATCAACTTGACACGCAATAGGGAAAACTGTAATAGATAAAAGCAAAGGAAAAGGGCACTGTCTTCTTCTGATAGGTCAATAGCAGCCAAGAGAGTCACTCATCCACTTTTCCTTCACTACCGTGCTCCTTTTCCATTTAATATGGACACCCAATTAATACCTCAGCACCATAGACAACCTCATTTTAGGTGAATTATAGCAATTTCTTCCCCCTTCTCCGAAATGAAAGTGATCACAATACATCATAGCATTGTGCGAATTAACGTTAATTGATTCGAGTTACCAAGCATTGATGGGCCACTTCTATAATCTGGTCCTTATTGGGAGCTGGAAGGGATGGAGGGAAGATTAGATTGCATCCTCCGTTGCTTTGACGACGGCGGTCACCTGATGGCTTGTTAGACAGTTGTACGCTTCTATTGCTGGCCCCAGTGGGGTCGTCAGTAAACTGGAGTGATGTCCAAACATCATTACACGCTGCTCCGATATTAAAGCAAAGGGATTAGCACCTTATTGCAAGCAACCTGGATTTGTCATTGTGCTGTCGTTATCCAATTTCCAGATGATAATGTGACTGTGGCCTGCGGGCGCGGGGTCCTACAGCCAAACCAAGGTGTACGCGTATATATCTATATATATATACACACCTATACATGTATATACATGCCTACACCCCCACAAAGACCCAGCATCCAAAGCCCTTTAACCCTTTGCTCGCCAGGTTCCTGCTAACAAAGCACGTGGAAGAATTTTTCCCCCTTTCCCATCAAAGGCATGATGGCAGTCAAGAGCGCGATGTGACAGCAAAGCCGGCTGACCTAGGAGCCATCACTCACACGAATGTCACACCAGACAAGCTCTGCTGATAGAGGTGACACCGCTCACATGTTAAATAAGGTGGAGTGAGGAAAGGATCGGTCCCTCAGAGACATGACTGGCTACTCCTCTCTGCTGCATTGTGTAAATCATCACTTTTGCTGCAGGTCCCATTAATTGTTAAGGGGGAAAATGGATCCTTGAGAAAGGCAGGTTTTGTTTGACAGCACTGGGGTACCAGCACTGGGACCAGGTCTCTTTCCAGCCCCTGAGGAAGACTTTGTACTGTGTACTTTTCCACAATTTTACTAGACTGCTAAACGAGTTGTTGGCCAAAAATGGGTCTCAGCTATTCCCAAACTATTAAAAAAACTCAAACGTTCAGAATATTGTTTTGACCATGTGGAGAAAAAAATTTCAGGAAAACAGATTGATGTTGAATGGGAAAAGGTCTTCTTCCAGTTCTATTGACAGGTTCTTCCAGTTTATTCTCTGAGGAGGAATCATTTTCTATTTATAAATGCAAATTTACCTCTCGATACTTTACACCCATTTGTTCCTGTGCTGTCATTGTCCATTGGAGTCTAGAGCCTCCCCTCTGATATTTACTATTTCAACATATTTTTACAGATAAGATGATATCTCCCTTCAACCTGGCTTTGCCAAGTGAAACAAAACAAGCTTTTTTATTCCTTACATCTTAAAATAAACTCCATTTCCATGATCATCTTAAACATCCTTCCCTGTATCTACTTGAACTGAGGATGTCTTTTTCATACATCAATAAGCAGAGTGGCACATGTTACTCGAGAACATGCTTTTTATAGTGTCCTTATGAACATCTGACCTGCAATTATGTAACCCTAATTTTAAGGAGCTTTTAAATTTACAGTTTGAGCTCCGGAGTATCACCTTTTCCACGTCTTCACTTCAGGGGTGTGTGGCAGATAAAACCTTTATAGAGTCTCAAGTGCTGCAATCACAGCAGCTCTGACATCAGGATTTTCAGCATCCTGCCTTTGCCTACCCCCTGGAGGAAAAGCTGGCTCCCTATGCAGGGAAAAAGTTGTCATCTCCCTATTTTAAAACCCTATGCAATTCCATACAGCAACCTACCTGAAACCTGGACCAAGGTTACCAAACCCGAGCACTTTGGGGTTAGGATGTGTCAGAATTAATCTAGTTTGGACTTCTAACCCTGCCTGCCTGTGTACATGTCGTGTGACACGGTGAATTAGTTGTAATTTCTCATTTAGTTCTCCGCATGGGCATTTCTGTCGGAATGAGCAGTTCTTTGATGATTTGCTCCACTTCTATTGCTTGCTGTGGGTCTCAAACACCGTTATTTCCTCCACACACTGTTTTTCACATACTACCCCAAACCTAACTCTTAACAAAGAAAGATTAATGCCTGCAAAACGCAGCTTGTACAGCTTAAAGGTCTATCGAGAAGGAGCAAAGTACCCTGCACTTATGTGGGGATATGGACTAAATAGCTTCTGGACGACTGTCCAGCTTTATATTTCTTATTTTGTATAAAGGCACCCACTGAAACACAGACAGTGCATTTGCTGTTGAGCTCTCTTGTTCTTTCACTTCTATATTTATATTCATATCAGGCAAATTTTGCAAACCAGAGATTTCTATCTGTAAATACATTGCAGTATATATTAATATACAGACATTCAGAGAAAGATAAAGCTACGTGATAGTTATCTCTCTGATTCTCCAGCTGTGCAAGACTATAGCTGTCACCGCAATCACCTCCGTCTTCCCTTGACAAACCAATGAGCTGTGCTTGCAGTGACCCTTACAAAGGAGTTAAATTAAAATCATGTTAAAAAGCATTTCAAATCATAACAGACAAGTCTTTTTTTTTTTTTTTCCAGAGGCTTGACAATGTGAAATAAAGACTTACTGCCTTGCTACCCAACCACAGCAAGGCTTCCAAGGCTCCCTTCAGCCTCACTGTCCTGGGCTGCAAAGACGAACGCCCATGCTCTGCTGATAAAAGATTTTTTTTATTGTTGTCTTGATGCAAAAGGAGCCACTATGAAACCGCAGGGAGACTGGCCTGGCAGGATTGCTGGTTCTGTGTATATCTGACAGCCTGATTGGATTTTGCACTACTCAGGGGTGAAAATATTTTTCTTTTCCTTCCACAGACAAATACACGGGAATACTTAGCCTGACTTGTAATCCCAGCCCCATTATCCTTGCCTGTGCTAGCATGTACTGCCTAAAGAGAGACAGATAGACAGTGGGGATACTACATGTCCCAACAGGAAAACCCTGATTTCATTTCACAAGTTATCTGTGGCCTTATTGCATCAGAAATGTCAGCCATGAGTAATTCCAGAAAAGCTATGACTGATGGGGAGCAATAAATAACACTGCAGAGGAGCCCAGGCAGCTAAAGGTGGATGATCTCTGATCTTGTCCTATGATCTGGTGATGTTAGTATTTTCTTTAATATACATTCTGGGTCTTCCCCTGCTGAGATGGTGAATCTATGGGTTTAAGCTAGCACTGCTCTTGTCCCTATAATAAATCAGGCTCCTTCCTAGGGACCTCTCTTGATCCTCGCTGCTCAAACTGGTTTCACAGAGCGTACACAGACAGGAAGACAAACCCCAGCTGGGACAGTAGTCCCCAGTGTGGAGAAAATGTCATTTCTTCCTGAAAAAAAGCAGGTACAAGGTTTCTTCCCTGGCAGACAGAAGAGGGTAGTCCTCTCCTTTAGGTGGTCTCTGCTTTTTCCCCCATCATGTTACACTGATGCATTCTTGAACCTACAGGCATTTAATAGGGTTCTGGTGAACTTAGTCTAAAAAAATCTATACCTTGTTCCTTTTCCACGGTTTAGCTATTGTTGCTCCTCTTGTTCTGATCATCCCTAATGGACACACTGAATGAAGGGTCTCGTACCTGTCACAGTCTGGAGGCTATGACATGTCTTGGGATGGCTTAAAGACAGGGCAACATTTCCTATCACAGGGTGTAAAACTTCCTGCAACATTTTTTTGCTGTCCCATTTTGTTGCATCCTACATCTTAACATAAATACACCCACTGAAAATAATGATGTTAGTTCTGCTGGTGAAAAATATTGTGTATCCTCAGAGTTTGGCCTTGATTTAAGATTTGATCTTGCAAATAATAATTTCCCACTGTGCTTAATATAACACCACTTAAAACAAATAATATCCAAAACAAATAAACCAAAACCAAACAAAAAAATAAAGCAAAGATTCTTATGGTGACAGACCACTGTCATTACTGTGGGTGCTTCACTACCATAAGCCATGCAAAATGCCTAGAAGAAAAGTTAAGCTTGTGAATAGTAGTTTGTATCACTTGTTCATATCACCAACTGACATCAGAATGGTACAGGGGTCAGTGGGAAATGTTAGAGGATATGGTATTAATTAGAGAAAGTAAGTCTTAGACAAATCCAATTTCTTTCTTGTATAGATGGAATACGCTTATACTTGGGTAAGGCTCAGTAGTGCACAACATCAAAAAATAACATTATGCAATATCAACAGAGTACACAATAAGGTTGCCAAACATCTAATCCCATGCTCCCTATTAAAAACAGATGGGATATTACCTTTTTCATATTTCCCATATGCTTTTAATACAGATTCAGGGTCTGAAGCTGAAATGCCCTGTCGTCTGCTCCCTTCCCAGCCTTGCTCCTCCCAGCCTTCTCTGCAGATAAAGGCTGCCATCTGGGCCATGCCCATAGTGGCTGCAAGAGGCTGAAAAGAGCAAGCCAGGGACAGAAAAAGGAGGGACAGACAGGGTTGTTGGTTACTGTGGAGGAGAGGGAAAAAAAATGACCTTCAAAAACTGAGTCTCGGTACAGAACATCAATAAAAAATTAGCAAGTACAAAACTGACCAAGAACTAGGTAGCTGACAGATCTCAAAAGGTAGCTTGCGTTGGGAAATCATTATAAAGTAAAGGGGTGTCCTGTGTTGTTCTGTCAAAATCAGCTGCTGGCCTGATGCTTTATCTATGTCAAGAAACAAATATAAAGATAAAATACCCAGATGGGTTGGTGGGCTGATATATTATGGACAGAACAGTCAAACATGAGCACTTAAACTATGTAGTGTGTTGGATCTGGCAAACAAACTGGATGGTTTGGGTTCTGGAAAGCTAGGACTGAAAAGGAATTAGTGAATACAGTGAGAAAACAGAGCATCATGAGCTCTCCTGTATCTGTGGAAAAATGGGCTAATGGGATCATTGAATTCTGTCAGTAGAAAATGGGATTTAGCACCACTTTTGTGTATGGCACCGATACGGAGGAAAACTGTTGGCTTTTCAGACACACACGCCTCAAAAAGGATTCAGAGAACAGAGACAGGGAAGGAAAGAAACACTCTCCAGAACTCAAACCTTTCAATTTATTAAAAAGCAGACAGCTAAGTGATTTGATTACTCTGGAGGTATCTGGAAGAGGAGGAAGAGTCAATGCCCAGAAACTCACTGATGTAACAGGGAAGGAAAGAACAAGAGACTCTCATGGGAAACTGGAGACAGAAAGGCTGACAAGAGACAGCAGGCAAGTACTTGTGACAGCAAAACCAGGGACAGCATCCAACATCTAGGCTCACATTCAGGTAGTGTTGGATACATCCAGCTCTTGTATCTTCGAGATGCTTTTCTAAAGTAGGTATTTTAGCCAAAAATAAAGGTCAGTGCTGAGGTATCAAATTGAACAGCAGTGGACTGTGTCATGCAGGAGATTGAAGCTGAAGATTAAACAGCTCTTTCTGGCCCTAAAGTTTAAAAGTATATAAATCAAGGTTCAGGCCTACAATTTAATTAAGGCAGCAACTTCAAGGCAAACATCCAGGACCTCTGCTCCTGGTTTAAAGCATCATGGGCACCTCTGCGCTACAGAGATCTATGCGTACCAGCAAAATGACACAGTGATTCAACCTCACGAGTCCAGCTAGTGCTTGGGCATAGCTCTGTTACGGAAATTTTACAATGTGTTTAACCCCAGTTAGTCATATTTCAGTCAATGGAGAACCTACTCCCTGTTTTAATAAGCAGATCAAGTGGTTAAATTGCCTCACAACACTTAAATCAGAAACTGCTGATACTGCATCTGCTACTTACCTATTGTTGGCTTCTACTGGAAACAGTGAGACAGGCTGAGTCACCATCAAGCTATCAACTGGCAAGCCAAGGCCTCTCTGAAGGTCTCCAGTCTGATGGGTGTTGATAATTGTTCTGGCCAAACTCTTTAAGCTGTCATTTGTCAACTCATTTCTTGGATGGTCTGGTGGATCACCAAGTTCAATGATGAGAACTCTTGATGGACCAGCCTCATCAGATGGCTGGAGAGCTCGGGTACTCACTGGTCCTCTCCCCACTTTCTGTGAGCTAGACCTGCTACGAAAGGCTGTACAAAATGCCATGTCAGGGCAGTGATACCTCTTTTTGCTAGCATTGGCTGAGATTACCTTCAACATACTTTCACCTCCCAGCACATGATGGACTACTCTGACTTGGTCATGACCAATCTTCAAGAAATCAGCTAATCGACGTATTGTACTTGCTTCACCCTCTTCCCCAAGAGCCTCAGTTACAGTGAAAGCCACAAGAAGGGAAAGGCCAGCAACTATTTCTACAGGTTCCTTCTCGTGCAGGAGAACATAGAGAAGATTGTCTTCAAAGCTAAAGTAATTGGCTCCTGCCCCTTCATTCAGTGAGAAAGAAGATGGAGTTGGAGAGACATATTTCCCTTGAATGAAAACACGAAGACTGAGTGGTTCGTTGTAGAATATAGCAAGGGGCACTCTGGTTGTGTTTTGGCCACTGAGGAGATAGAGTCTGAAAGTCAGAGGTGCTAGCTCTGGGAAGCAAATTGTAGTGAGTTTGGTGGATGGCAACACAGAAAATAAAGTAGAATGATGCTCTGCAGTATAACAAGATGCATGCGATGTCACGTCACTGAAGGTGTCCATAAAGCTGCCAGTCATTGCTACCACTGGAAACAGTCTCTGGCTGACCATATTGGGATCCAGGTTTTCTAGGATGACAAGTGCGTGATCTGCCTGTTTGCAGAAGTAGCCTTGTACTGAGGGCTTGAAGATACACTTGCTGTCATCTGTGTAAATTCCTGGAAGAGAATAAAGGGACATGGGGAGAGAAAAAAATAATGAATTGTTACAGACATCATCTCAAAAGTTAGCTGCTTATTTTCCCATTCAGTGCTCAAAGTTGTTGATGTTAACACTTTACATAGTTTTAAGAGAAGCCTGGAACTAAGAGATATTAAATAGGTAGAAACTACATCTACTTCAAGATGTTCTTGAGCTGAAAATGGTTGAAGATTGCTAATGAGTTCTCCTGGTTCCAGGCCCGTAGTGGGGTAAAAAATCAGGGCATGACTACAATTCTTTGGAAAGATGATTTAACAGTATATGAAGTCTTCTTTTCCCACTCACAGGGATTCTATCTCAAACAAAAAAAACAAAAACAAAAAACCTAGAAAGGACCAGAACACTATTAATCTACTCCAGCAGTGAACTGCCACAGTAAGTTTTAGAGCTAGAAGAAAGCACCAGATTCAGACATGTGTGCTCCAAGTGTCTATGCTCCCGTTGCAGTCAGTGAAGATCTGGAGTTTAAATAGGTCATGCACAGGCAGGCATCTAGTATCTCATGGGATGCCCTGAGGGTCTACAGAAGACCTATGTGCTTCAAGAGCAGCAGCTGGAGGCCTGGTGGGACAGCACCTGAAATTACACTAGACACACATTTATGGTAACTGAAACACTCCAATTTCCCAGTTATCAAAGCAGTCAAAGTAGTTTAGAAAGCAATGAAATTCACCATGAAATACCTCTGTTTTGTCAGCCGGATTGCCTTTTACAACCCTCTAACGTTAGTGACAAGTGGTAGGATCCTGTCACTTAAACACAAGTGTATAATGTCACTTGGACTTCTTTGGGTAGCTACAATAGCTGCAGATGTAACACATGATCCATGGGAATACAAAAGCCACTTCAGGTGACACTTTAGGTATTCTTTCACTGAATACGACAGGACATAAGACCCTTCTATGTATGTCAGAATTTGCCACTGAATCCCATCCCAAGCGTCTGTGGTGACAAGTCAAGAGGATCCTTTTATGGAAGGATCCATACAGAAGAGATGTAATCCAAACAGTCTTCTGAGTTAGGGTATGCTCCACCTGACCAAATATAGGTCTCTGTTTTAAGATTAGAGAAATTGTGCCTCAGGCTGTAATGATGAAATCATCACTGATTATAAAGAGAGAATAAAAGTAAATGAGTTCAGATACGGGCACCAAAAGTATAAACATTTCTGCCTGGAGCATCTTAGAAAAAGATGTGTGTTTCTGTTTTTCCTTCCTCTCTTCAAAATAAAATCAAAGGAGGAATTTGCTGCTGTAGCCAGCTATAATCCTCCTTCCCTCCACGAGCCTGCTCCTTCCTTAGCTGTGCTCACAAATATGTTAGGCAAGGCACAGCCAGTGTCTAAACTAACTCTGCGTTCCTCATTCAGCAGCTCTGGGGACGTGCAGGCAGATCAACAATGCCTGGCGTTAATGATGAAAAGAAAGGGCCAGCAACATCCTTGAGAGTCACAAAGTTTTGGATGAATAAAAGGGCATTGCCCTTACCGGGGAAACATTTGGAACGGTGAAACTCACTGCTAGCCGAAAATAGCAGACGCCTGGAAAATAAATGAACTATGAGAGTCTGGGCTCTGCTTATAACTACATCTTGATGCCTGGATCCTGTGATTTGTTTCAAGGGGATTCCTCACGTGCAGACCGCTACCCAGGTCTGCAAACTTTTCCCAGAATGAGCTACTCACTCTGCACGTCACCGAGGAAAGCAATGAAATTACACAAATGTCAAGCTTTGTTCCAGGAGGACGGCCAAGTCAGATAGGATCTGTGCAAAAGCCCCTATTTTTAGACACCAGCTTACCGTTTTCTTTCCCTTTTTCTTGCCTTTTTTTTTTGTTTTATGAGTGAGTGTGAGTATTTTGCTATTGGCCTGCGCCAGGGGCAAAGGGAGAGGCAGCAGCCGCTTGATTCAGAAGAATTGGAAACGTTGCGCTCGGAGACCTTGGGCATTGTCCCGGAGCGGTGGGAGGACGCGGCCTGCAGCAGCCCGCCCGCAAAGGCTGACAGGCCTCATCCCCTGCTCGCCCGGAAACTCCCCATCTCCCCCCTCTCCGGGTGACATTTCTCTTGTCTACAAATGGGATTTGTTGATCTTTCGTGATTTTCCAGGACTTTCCTTTGCCCTGCCTGCCTCGCAAAGTGGGTTTGCTCGGTTTCCTGCGCACACCCCCCGTGCACGCACACGTACCGTTGCTTGTCTCCTTCCAAATGGCCTTATCTGCCAGTCACAATTTCTGCAGCCTGCAATTTCGATCACTTTTAAATGAAACCCATGCTGGCCTTAGTAATCATAATGTCATTTACAATTTACCACAAAACACGTTTATTCAGTTAGTAGCACATTGGAGAAAGAGAACTCCATATGAACTCGCTGCTGAAGCCCTAATCTGATTATTTCCTCATGAAAATCCAAGCAGGGGTGCTTGTAAGAGGGGTCTGAGAGGAGAAGGAAAAAGTGAGTCCTGGCCACAGCTGACTCTCATAATCAATGGGAATAGATAAGTGACGCGGCGTGTCAGGGCCAGCAGCTAATCTGCCCCGGGGCTTTTCTCTAAAAAAGGCCAGAGTGGACAGGACTTAATAAATACTGAGTGACCACTGAATATTGAGCTGACATGTGCTATTTACATTGGCAATGAACAATAACAGTGATAAATTCCAGAAGCATCCCCTCGCAATGGGTGAAATTAGATTAAACAGGTTATATATGTGGGGGGGGGGGGGGGTTTGCACACCCGCGTGTGTGAGAGAGGGGAAAAAATGGGAAAAAAAAAAAAAAGAAAGCGAAACCTGGTGAGTGTGAGCCAACAAGAGACTCTACAAATGAGTGTGGGCACTTGCATGGGCACGTGGGCTAGGTATGTGTCCCACTA
The DNA here is from genome assembly GCA_025774025.1 of Xenus cinereus. Taxonomy (NCBI): domain Eukaryota; kingdom Metazoa; phylum Chordata; class Aves; order Charadriiformes; family Scolopacidae; genus Xenus; species Xenus cinereus. The sequence goes on from JAOXJK010000023.1 coordinate 116,549,794, forward strand.
GGGACACGAAAGAGCAGGAAAAAATATGTGGAGAGAGTGTGTCCACCCTCTCCAGATATTTCCTCAGCCTCTGCTTTCCGTGGATTCCCCTATTATCTAGTTAATTTTATTATTTAATTACATATGTGCGCACACACACAGACAGACACATATATCTATATGAGATTTTAACACCCAGGTTGCTTCTAGGGCTCCTGACAAATATTAACTTTGTGTCAATATTTGTCCTTCCTGTCGTGAAATGAGGATTTTCCACCTCATTTCACATTTGAAAAGAAAAATGCGCCGAGGGGGTCCTCTTTGCTTAGGAAAAAAACCACCACCAACAACAACATCTCATATCCTTTATTTAGAAAAATGGAGCAGGAGGGAAGAAGGGAAGAGTATTTTTAAAATAGATGTTTTGACTTAAAGGCACATAGAGTCCTATGCAAGTCTCCCGCCTTTTCCCTAGTTCCCCAATGCCAAATAAATAAAATAAAATAAAATAAATTCTACATTTAAAATTGAATGAAATACATCAACATTAATGATTTTCCCCTTCAGGTTAACACCACCATTTCCTTCAATAATTTTTACCCATTTCGTGATAGATTTCACAATTCATGGTACAAGGAAAAATGTAGTAATTTTTTGACAAAACAAAAGGCAATGTCAGTTTTTTATCAAAATAAAATAAATCTCCCGCAATTTTCTTTCCATCCGACTGGATTTGCCCGTCAGTTATTTCTAATTTAACTACAATTATAGTTACAAAAATATAAAAGCGAGTCGGGGAGGAAGGGGGAGGGGAGAGATAAATGGGACACTGTTTAGAAATTGCAATTCATTGGCCTTGGGCTGGCCAGCACATATCTTGGCTGAGGGGGAAATATTCATCAGCATTAACTGTTCCTTTTGACCTCCTGACATTCAAATGTGAAATAAATAAAAAAAAAAAAGGCCCAGGAATAGGACCTTAGAAATCCAGCAAAGGTAAATTATTCTGAGGTTGGTCATTTTTGCTATACAAAAGGTTTTCTACGTTTCTTGAGTTCAGATGTTCGTCATAAGTAATTTTGGCCCCGGTTCTCCTGTTTGATCCCTGGCACGGGGTCCTCATGCCTCCACACGCATTCTTTGAAAGCAAAGGCTCTGCAGATGCTGCTCTTCTAAATCTTTGCGTAGGTAAATGAAAACAAGCCCATCGACTTCAGCAGATGCTGAAACGAGGCATCCCCCATCGTTTTTAGAAATCCCACTGGCTGTAAATTAGGGATATCACTCAATTGAGTTTAGCAGTGTTCCCTTGGGGGATAAACACACAGATATGCAATGTTAAGTAACTTATTTGTGGTGGGTTTCTCACAAAGTGTGTGTTAGGAACACACTCAGAGGAATGCATGGTGGCAGGTGTGCTTGCTCATGTATTTGTGTACATACATGTGTGAGATACACACATAGAGATATATATATATTCATAGCAGGGACCGTGTAAATAAAAATGGAGTGATTGCTTTAGGCTGCTAATTCTTTCTTTTAAAGAAAATGATTTTAGAAGGAAATGAGTCTCATAACATCATAGTGTGTGGGGTTTTATGCTCTCCTGTTTATCGTTCCTCCATAAAAAACTTCGAAGCCCCTGGCCAATTTCAGTCACGTTTGTGGACTCAAAGATACTATGTTCCTGCAAGTTTTGCTAAAGTAGGCGCCCAACTAGAGAAAAAACAGTTATTAGTGCTCTGAAAGGAAAAACTGTGGTGTAAGCTCACCCTCATTACACACCACAGGAGTCGTGTTCACCTTTCCATTTCACATACAAATCCATAGAAAAACAGGGTTAGTACTCAAAATGTTTGTTCTTGCATTTGTTGTTTGCAAGTGTTGATATGGCCACACACATTGTTACTATTTATTCACTGTGAAATCAAGCGTTATTTGCATCTTTCATATGTTTATATATTGTTATGCTAACACCAACCCTTCAGAGCTCCCCCATGCCTAAGAGGTAAGGCACATACATTGTAGATGATAGTAAATCTTTCCAAGTTATGAACAAATTATTGCAGTTTTCCAGTTCCCAGGGACTATAGTAATAACTCATTCTTGACCTTAAAGCAGAAGTGCACAAGTAAAGTCTTAACAGGAGAGACTAGAAGCTTACTGAGACCAGGATGTTTTCCAGTGGTGATTGAAGAGTCACCTAGAAAGGGTAGTGGAACAAAGCATGCATATAGAAACGTTCACCCAAAATTCTCCTCAAATTTTCAGTGATTTACAGGTCAGGAACATCTTGAGTCAAAGAGATCATCTTTAGATATTTGAGAGAAAATATCAAACCTGTCTCACAAAACCACAAAAAGCTAGGGAGGAAAATAACCCAGCCAGGAGAATATATCTTGAGCCATCTCAAAGGAGGAAGGTCGGTAAATCTGAAGTGCCCTTTGGTGAGGTTGCCCAGCCCAGGCCTTATGTCATGGCTAAATTAAAGGATGCTACTTACAGTGCCACAACTTCTCAAAATGCCCTGCTGCCATCACAAGGTGACCACACTTGGAAATACATTGGCTGAAACTGAGATGCTATGACATTGCATGCATCAAAACTAATAAAATAACCAGTGCCAAGGCCAGTTCCTTGTCCCTGAGGCCAGCTGGCACGGCACTCCCATAGTACTAAAATCACTGACCCTCTAAAAGAGGGTGGCCACCTCCAAAGTGCCGTTTTGGACTGGCTCCCGACTTGTGCTAATTTCTGGAAAGTGCCCAGGAATTGTCTTGGACACGGGTGTGTTCTCTGGGGCCAAACCAGGCTTTGAGCTGTTCTCATGATATAACAGGAGTTACTGAGAAGCTCCAGTGTCCATACCTTAGTGCTGCTAAGGTAGAGGTAGACCTTGGGCCCATTCTTACTATTGTCGGCAATGGCCGAGAGCAGTTTCTCTATCATTTGATTACACTTAATTAGAAAGACACAATTATGGAGGATTTTTGTCCGCACTATCATTAACGATTAGAGAACTTTAGCCATTTTAGCCATCCTGGCAATGCACAGTTTCCTACAATGCTTATTCAGGGGATAGATCCAATAAGGTGGCAAAAGAAGCATTACCTGACATCATATTGTGCGTGGAGACAAAAAGGATTAAAAGGCATAATTTCACTATATTTCATGATTCTGTGCAATTTTGGAAAGTCCCCAAAAGTGTGATAAAATAAGAACCCTTAAATAGTAACCTTGAATGAAGGACAATGCAGGAGTCATTACCTTAAACCCTACTGTAATGCAGTCAAAACTGTGGCATGAGACTGGGGTGAGCAGCACAGAGTGAACCCTCACAGGACAGCATGGGAGAGAGAGTTTGGGTCTCCACAGCATTCCCAAGGGCTGTCAACACACACCTAAGGGGTGGGAATAATGGCTTTTTGTGCAGTACCTAGCAAAATAGGTCCCAGTGCCCTGACTAGAGCTTTTAGATGTTCTGCTGAAGCAGATAAATACAAACAAACTATTCCCACAAACCTCTTGAAATCATTAACCATCATTCAAAGAGCCAATAGCTGGGTGTGAGAGGGATCCGGTCTCCCAGAAAAGACAATTAAAAGAGAAAAACACAAAGAGAAACATCCAAATTATTTCACCTTCAAAAGAACGTGCTGTTCTGCAAGTATCAATTTGTTTCTCGTGTCACTACCAAAGCTTTTCCCATTATGTCTCCCCTTAAGATAATCCTGGTTTCCTTTAGGTGCATTTAAAGCCCAGAAGGGTTTTTCTCTCTTCCCGACCAGTAACCCCATTGACCGAAGCCTTAGTCAAACTGGTATCCAACGTACAGGTGGGAGGGACAGCCCCTGCCGAGGCATTTCCAGTCACTATCTCTCCGGCCAAGGACTGATAAAACCATCGCCGCCACCCGACAGCAGAACAGCAATTTCATCGGATGCCAGACCTAAAAATGAATGTGGCCGTGCCATGCGCCGCTCTGAGCTGTGGATATAATGAGTTTTGAATGGGAAGTCCCGGACACAATAAATCTGTGCCATATGTGACCGTTTCCTGTGTCAGTTCCTTTCTCATAACCAGTGGAGGCTTCGCCCTCCCCCTCGCTTTCCCTTTCATGACCCCACACCAGGGCTCTGAAATATTTCAGGGCTGCTTATGGGCCCCAGGCTTTTCCACAGCGGTTGCATAAATAAATGAGTTTGACAGCAAACATCATAACGGTTAGCAGTAATGTGTGCTCCACACAAGTGCTTGTGCTACTCACTGGAGAAATGGGGGAGGAAGGAGCTCGGTTTGTTACCGCAAACAAAAGTATGTTCTCTGACAAGTGGTGAAAGAATTAGTCAAATAAACTTGAACTCTATTAAGACCATTGCTGCCAGTTTTTGTTATGGATGGGAAGGTTCTCAACTTCTCTTTCCCTCCTTGGCCCGCAGTCACTGCAAAGACAAATCATCCTTTTCTTCTGCAAAAATAAAGTTAGGGGATAAAATGAACTACCTCAAAACAACTTTGGAGCGAACTTCACTTTAGTATTATTATCATTATCATTTCTTCCCGATGAGAACAGTTCTTTAGTCCTGCGAACAGACTCACAAAGAGACTGGACAATTTTCCACTAGAAGTGGGCCAGAAGGAAAACACCAAATACCTGCAGATCTTGCAAGTATTCAGGTTAGAATTAAGCTTAAAAATTATGATTATTTTTATAAGACATAGGTGAAGGAGAGGACAGGACAGAGTTCGGCATTTGTCCTAAAATTGTTTTCCCTTTATTTGTTCATTAACAGATCAAACATTTTGACTAAAGAGCAAAGTTTTCAGCTTTACCTGAGAAATTATAATATTTTGAATCATGTAAATTTTTTCTGTAAAACTATTTTATTGAAAAGCCTTTTTTTCCCCCCCCCCGATATACCATTTAAACAAGCATATTTCAAATATCCCAAGTTCAGCCCAGAAAGACTGGAGACATTCCAATTAGTATATTAAAGGGTATGATTACTTTATAAAAGCTTCATAAAAATTATCAGGAATGAATGAAGGTGGTTTTCCCATGTTCAATGCAGAAAGATGAAAAAAATAGTTAATATTTTAAGCAGGAAAGCTTAGGTTAGAAAATAGAAAAAAAACTAAAGAAAATTAAAAAAAAAATACTGAGGCCTTGAAACAAACCAATTAAGAATGTGGTGGAACTAACATGACTGAAGAATTTTTTAGTGCGCTATCTTAATTTCTGTTGAGAGCAGTGTATGTATAGACACTGCCTTGAAATAAATAGATGGGTGAGGTGACTTCTTGAGCTCTACCTCCATCCTGTTCAATGGCACCAGTATCTTTTTATCAGCAGCCTTGTGCCCACTTTTTCCTTTCCTCTCTCCTCTCCTCTCCTCTCCTCTCCTCTCCTCTCCTCTCCTCTCCTCACCTCTCCTCTCCTCTCCTCTCCTCTCCTCTCCTCTCCTCTCCTCTCCTCTCTTTCCTTTTCACAGGTCAGTTATAAAAAGAAGTTATACTGCCTTGACTGAAGACGCAGTCCTAGAGCCTGTGCTTATGACAGAAAAGTTCGCAAGCACAGGAGTCCCTGTGACATTATTAGGGTGATTTTCAGCAATATTAGTCCTGTATGGGCTATGGAGTTGAATCTTAAAGAAGAAGGATTCCATTACAGGTACAGACAGCTATATTATGCCATGACATATTTATGACAATGAACAGTAATGGGAGGCAAGTATTTTAAGCCTTAGAAGTCGAAATTAATCTGAAAGCATAGCGCAGAATCAGAACACCTATCAAAACATATTGAAGAGCTAAAATTTGAGATACAAAGGCTAGAGTCATTATCTGAGCACATAGAATGGGATTCATCACATTAATTTTAGCTGCCTAAATGTTAAGCATCTAGTCTAAGCTAATTGTCTTGTCTAAGCTGTTCATCTAGACAATAATCATTAGAGAGAGAGAAAAAGGAGACTCTTAGAGGGTCATTCATTCCTGCTTTCCCTTGGATGGATTGGATCATTTCTGGAGGTATCTGTCTCTGCTGGATATATGGGAAATCTGAACAACTGGTTTGGACCGAAGGCCTGTGTTTGGGCAGCTGAAGTTAGGTGAAATGAGCCCAGTTCCTAATGATGTAGTTAATGAAGCTTGCAGAACAGCTGCGGTAATAGGTGTTCCTATTCTGAAATAAGTGGGAAATGATAGCTCTGTACACACCTCTAAAGGAACTGTCTTCTCTAGTTCTGAACAAGGAGAAAAACAGGAAGAAGGGGGATGAAGCCAGTATCATGTTAACCTAGAAAATGAAAAAGTTTCCCTATTCCTGACAGGGATCTAAACAGGCTGCAAAAATTGGTTTGAGAAAGACCCTGAAAAAGATCAAAATCTGCATTTGGCATTTGTAGCTATGGTGACTAAGCCACTGGTTGCAGATATTCCCACCTGGGCCTGGTGTGGTCACCCTGCAGACCACAGGGTCTGCTCATCTCACTCTGCTCCTGAGAAATACAGCTCACGCAGAAAACAGAGGGGACACTGAGCAAAATACCTTGGAAAGCACAGAAATAGAGAATTTATTGAAAAAAAAAGAAAAGACTGGTTTCAAACACCACTTACAAGAAAATCAAATGTTTCTGTAGGCAAAGTCCTAAAATATCATGTCTACATAGAATCTTAGGAAAAAAATAGGTCATAAGAGATTCCTGGGTGCCATTTATTTCAACCTTTTCCTCAGAGCAAGGCTAACTACAAAGTTAGATCAGGCTTCTGAGGGCTTTATCACCAATCATAGCATATCTACATTTTAGGATTTTACATTTACTAGGACCAAACTTCCAGTTTAGATTATGTCCAGAGAAGCTGCCAGGGTTGAAAATGGCTTGAAGACGATTTATCGTCCTAACGACACTTTCATAAATAACTTCACACACTTGCAAGGTGGTTTGAAGACGCTTCATGGCTTAGTTTTGCAAGTTGTTATACTTGCGTGTGCTTGTTTTAGGTAGTCCAGGCCCTGTTTCTTGTCCCATCAAAGTCATCTGAACAGCTCCAGCGGGGAAAGAGTAGGTTTAGAGCTGAAGCCACTCTTGTGCTTTACCAAATAGTGTTCTTCATCTTCATATAAACGTGAATGAACTCAGAGTCACACTGATCCTGGCTCTGTGGTATGGCGCCCACGGAGAAGAATAATAACCATATTGGTGGAGGATGGCAAACACCCACCCAGTCCTGGCTGTCCTTTAACTAGTGGGCATCACTCCATTTTTAATTTTATTCCAGACTTACTAGCAAGCCGTTTGAAATTTCAGACAGCCCTTGGAGTTATTTTGGCCAGGGAGTATATTTAAAACTCATTGTGCCTAATGTTGTCTTTCTACAATTGAGAAGTAATCAGGAAAGACGTGAAAATAAATAGACAAGTGAGAGGCAAAATGAAATATGAAGTGGCTAGAAAGGAGTCTGCTCTCTAATGTATTTTTTCAGCTTATTATTGTAAAAGCCCAGAGCAAAAGAATAGCTTTGAAGAGCCTTTTGTTAATAGTGCAAAGGTTGTCTTTTTATTTTTCTTAACTTTTTATTTATTAACCATGCTGCACAGGGTACTTCCATAAATGATGGCCGGGTTTCAGGTTACGGGGACTTGTTTAGTCTAAAAACATCCCAGACTGCAATGGGAAACAGAAAAGAGAAGTAACGGCCCAGGATATGGTGCTTGAAGGGACTAAAATCGAAGTCCATTTGTTCTCTGCTTTTCCCTGTAATTTCTGGTGGTTGATCTTGCAAAGGTTCGGATGTCTCTGTTTGGATGGGTAAAATGCATTCCCAGCGGGCCGCTTCCCCAGGTGGTCGATTTGATGACAGCTTGATGCTTAGGCCAATATAAAACAGCTGATGTTTTGACCCTATCTGAGAATAAAATTATGAAGCCACATTCCTACACGGGCCAATCCTCCAGATTCTTGTGTAAAAAAAAATAATGAATAAAAATGTTATTGAGGGGGCTTACCTTATGCTCAGCCCCTAATATATGGCAGTAAATGACATTTTTGTTACTCTTAGTGTTGGGATACTATGAGTTTATCTATCATTGCCCTGAATAGGTGTTTATCATACAAATAGTCAATTGATACCAAGTTTCCTTCAAAGACTATCGTGTAGGAATGCACTGTAGCTCTGCGCAGGGAGCCAGGCAGGTGCATTCAGCAGATTTGTTTCTCTTGAGATTTTTTTAGTGCTTTAGCACCAGTGAAAGAAAAGCATGAAACACAATTAGGATCAGCACATCCATATAGGATTCCCAAAGGCTGCCTAGCTCAGGTGTGCTGCCGGTTTTAAAGGATGCTCTTCATGCATAACCGTCTATATTATTTGACTTTATGAAGAGAATTGCCATTATGGTCAATTTTGGGTCTGTTTTGTTGTGTTGTAACACCAGCATTGCTAGACAGATACATAAGATGGGCACAAGCGTGATTTTCACTTGTTTATTCCTTAGCATCAAGAGTATCAGAATATATTTCATTTTTCCAGGCACACCAATTGAGAAGCTGAGCTGGTAGGCTCTCGGCAGGAACCTGCACAGGTCTTTCTGCTGGTTTGGGCCATCAGAGAGCATCTCTTAGATGCCAGACTGCCATGAAGAGGCAAGACAGATTGAAGATCCTACAAAGAGCCCGTCTGGCAGGGTTTGCTCAGCTTTCACATCCTCACCTGCCAATTGTAGGGGACACTAGGGTGAAGCCTTGCAGATTGTGTTCGTATCCCACTAGCACGGAAAGGCTCATTCCAGAGTCAGAGTACACTGAGTACTGAACACTAAATATCAGGTACTAAGTGCTAAGACTAATCCAGCAGGTAGAAAATTTGTCCAACCCGGTTCTAAATTTGTGTTGCTTTATCAAGACATCTGGGTTATAACCGCTCTCCATGAAAGCCACAGGAATTCTGTTTATGTATCATTTCCCTGGAGAAGAGCTTTCAGCAGATATCTCACTTTCCAAACCACATCCTGCCCAAAAGGGTGGTACGTTACCTCAAGCACGGGCTGTCGGTTGTCAAAAAAAAGAATTCACATTTTCTTGGACCTTATGTTTCCCTGAGGCCCAAAAAGGGTTAATATTCCTGGCAGCACTGAGGTCTGTAACGTGAAAACCCAACCAGAAAGATGTTCTGTGGAAAAGATCCCTGTGCTGTCAAGGGCATTAGAGGAGGAGGAACATAAGGGAATCTTTGCTTTTTTTTTTTTTTCTTTTTCTCTCAGTGGTTCACATGGAATGGAAGCTCAGACACAGAGGCCTCAGAAGTAGAGATCTGAATTTAATAAAGCTGTCTGGAGGGGGAGGGAGACAGTGAAAAGAAGATCATGGAGATAAGAGAGGCAGAGATAGGAAGAGAGGAAAAGAAAGAACATTACAGCTGACTCGTGATGGCTGTGCCCTTTCAGAATCAAGTGGGCAGAAATGAAATATTTGCTTAAGAGGTGGGACACCAGTTCATTATGAAAAGAATAAGAAAGAAAAAAAGAATATTTTATGGTTAGAACATATACTTCCATGCCACTGTGATGAGGACCGGCAAAAGTCAAGGCAAGGCAAGGCAAATGGCAAGGCACCGCAAGGCAATTAATACTGCTGCTTGAATTCATTGTAATGTTGGAGAGTACTGGAGAGACTCCTAAAAAAGCTGCACCTACAGTATGTGAGCAGAATTAGACCCCTACTTAGGAAAATAATTTCTTTGAAGGTAATAATAAATTGCATAGATTAGAAAAATTAGAGGGTGTGTTTGCTTCAGTACTTCTGCAACTTTTCTCCCATTTCTGCTGGGAGAATAAATGTTAATTGAGGGGCAGTAGAGAGGAGGAGGCTCATCTAATCCCCACTGACATGGACAGCCCTCTCTGCCAAGGTACCAAGTTGACTTCTTTATAGAGAGCAAATGTGCTGTCAAAGCTCCCATCCAGGGATGTTTTTTCTTTTCTTTTCCATAAGATTCTGCTTGTTAGAAAAACCAAAAAGACACCAGGGGGAAAATAAATGCAGATACATTTTTAATGCATACATTTCATTTTCAGAACATGGTGGGCACTTCAGTGCTGGGTGCTGGAACTGCAAGGGGGAATTTATCTAATCAGTCCTCCGTGTTCTTGCTTCATTGACATAATGTGGTCCTGCCGATTAAAGCACTGGAATCGTAGCGCTGCATTTTCTTTCTCTTTCATACTAAAATTATTGATGTGCTTTGTACGATGTGTAATTGCCATTATTGTATATGCGCCTAGAGCGTGTGCAGAGCTGAAATTGAAATAAATAAGCAAACGAAAATCATCCGATAGGAAGTCTCTGATGGTATGGTGGGGGTTGGTACCGTGGCCTCATGAGCTGAAAATAGGATTTGATACTGCTCTGACTGGTTTTGGTAGAGTGAGATTCGATAAGACTGGAAGAAAGGCTGCTGTGATCCTCTAGTCTGACCTCCTCTTTTTATGTCGCACGGACCCTCAGTAAACACTTAAATCAAAGCATCTCTTTTAGCATCCCGAGTCCGAGCTTCACCATCCAGAGACTTCATCGGAGCCATCCTGATTTACATCACCTGAGCATCTTTCCCAGTATCACACATTCTCTTTTGCTCCCTCTCTTTCGCTCGCTCTCATACACACGCAGTAGATTTGTTCTTTACATTTAATTTATGCAAGTGAGGCACAGAATACATTTCAGTAACGCCAATTAGATACGCACTAATTTCTTCTCTGTGAAATAGCAGTAAGTAATTAATCAGAATTTTGATCACAACTCAGTTGGCAATTCTAATTGCACTTGCCATTTCCACAGCAAATACCGAATCATTATCTTTTTCGCCTAGTCCTCTCTTCCTAATCATCCAGGGTGCTAGAAGCAAAACATTTCCAAGAACTAGATATTGTCTATATCAACCAGCAGCCTTAATACCTTTGGACTGAGGGTTAGTGGGTTCAGTCCACGGCTGTGTTTTATTTCAAGCTTCATCATAATTTTAAAGTGAATAGCTAGTGGCAGGCTGGCTGCACGCCTGGGGGAGGGGGGATTCTGCCTCATAAAATTATGAGAAAGGATAAAAGCTAGCAGCTCACTCCATTAAAAACCTTCTGGGAGAGCACTAAAGACACCTGACCTTTGCACAAGCATCCAGCAGGCATCAAAGGGGCATATGGATGTTGATCAGATCTGTATCATCAAAGCTCACATTGCATCTCTGAGGCACCACAACCACATTTTAACTCCAGGCATTACCAGCCATCCTGGTACGGAACGGGATGATCAGGGAAGATCAGAGCACTGTGGTTAACCACAACAGTGTTTACACCACCGTTTAATGATCATTCTGCTGATCTGTGCAAACTGACAACGCTGCACTGGAGCAAGAACGGACTAAGATTACCTGCCTGGAAAGTGCTACAGCCAGGGATCTATGGAGATGGGACCCTCCTTTGATATGCTGCAAAAAAGATGACAGTGAGACACTTCTCAGAGATCTTAGAATTGAAAAAGAGCAGGAAAAGAAAGAGAGCTTTACCATTTAGGAACTGAGCTCTACAGGGATCTGAGGGTGTACCTACACCAGGTCCAGCCTTCAAATCCAGGTGCTTCACCTTCTCTCACTGCAGGAAGCAAAGGTTTCCTACAACCTGGCAGCTACAGCCTGGTGTAACAATCAGATTCTTCACATAATTCAAACCCAGATGGTTATATTTTCCCAGGTAATCCCAAACCATACACGGTAAATTTGGGAATAAACACCAAAACTGAGATATCAATTCTGTCTACTTAGTAACTGGTGAAAACAGGTTTAAAAGAATCCCAGAAACACAGAATGGTTAGAGTTGGAAGGGACCTTAAAGATCATCTTGTTCCAAGCCCCCTGCCATGGGCAGGGACACCTCTCACTAGACCAGGTTGCTTAAAGCCCCATCCAGCCTGGCCTTGAAGACTTGGAGAGAAGGATGCATAGAACGTGTAGTAAACCAGTATAGTTCAGGTTCTACCTTTACATACAATTTAAGAAAGTAACATCTATGAAAACTACATTTTTGAAGACTGTCCAAGTATCTCCTGTACTCCCCAAATCTGTCTTCTCCCTGTTCTAACCAACAGAGACCACTGTAAGAACAGGAAGAAATCACTCAGTCCTTTCCTTTGCTTCCTCAGGTGTTTTTTTTTTCAATTAACACTCTTGCTTTTATTCCATATCTGAGAGATTAATAGGAAGGATTTGAAAGAACCTGTAACCTTTCAGAATCTTTCTGCTCCCAGACACCAAACCTCTCCCACAGAACATGGGGGGATCACTCTCAACCTTGGTGATGTCAATGGGGACTGAAGAGGGACAAAACATCTCATAACCTAGCTATGAACATTGAAGCCAGGAACAACATCTGAGATTTCAGTGGGTTGGAGTTCTTTCTTTCAGAGAAGACAGAAAAATACAAGTAGAATAAATATCTGAACTGCCACAGAGACATTTCTTCACCTGGGTTTGGGATAGGGATGGCATGTTAGTCATGCTGCCCATGCTGAAATAATCTCAAAAGCCAGAAGTTTTCCCTCAGCCTTAAACAGAGGGACAGTGAGGCTATGTCTTGTGAAGGCTTATGCCTTAGCCCTGGTACTCAGTCACACATAGCTTACATTCCTAGAATAATGCTTGGCATGTTGGTTTTTTTGTCTAGGTCAACTAACACTGACCAAAACAGTGTCTAGAAGCCATCTGGGGGTTAGCGTGCTCTGCGACCATCCCAGTTTGGATGCAACCAGTCAGGTCTAGAGCATACGGGAGCTTAATAATTATGCATGTGGTCACACCGAAAGCTGACCCCAGGGCCATAAAATTGGCTCTGGAGCTTTGTAGCTTACCAGCACAAAGGTAATCAGAGGTTTGAGATCTTTGGGGACACGTTGCAGAGAAATACCACCATGCTCCCCACAGTTCTTATGAGAAACATCCTGCTCCAAGCAGCTTAGGAGCACGGGAGGAACTGGTGGAGTTAAATGACTTGGCCACCAGCAAATTTTTCCTACCCAGCTTTCCATACCCATACAGCATCGGCAATGACTGTGCTGACTATCTAAAATATCAGAGACTAACTAAAAAAGCAGAAAGAACAAAAAACTGTTCAAAAATTTTAACACATAGGCTGCAAAAGGGAAAGGATGACTTTTAATTGACTATAATCAGGGCTGCTTAATCATCTCAGAGTGGAAAAAAAAAATCAGCTCTTGGAATCTAAGCATCTTTGAAGACTGAGTAAACCTGCACAGCACAGATTTATGAAGACAGCAGATCACATCCCAGATCAGCTACAGCAGCCAAAAGAAAAAATAAGAGCTTTAAAACCAGAGGCAGTGGGATACAATCAGACTAGTGCAAAAAACATCGACTTCAACACAGATATATAAGTAATGAATGGTCCTGAAGAGACATTCTGGCTACATCTTCACTAGTAAATTAAATGTGCCCAGGAGTATTCCCAGACACCGAGGCCAACTGACATGGTCTGGCTGCGTTCATCTATTAAACTCTCTCGGCTTTCAAAACAGGATGGATTCATCCAACAGACCACCAGGGAATGTTCCTTGGCACACGTTAACTCCCAAACTGCACCCAAGAATCGTTTGGGAGAGCATTAATTGGCCCAGGACAAAAGCATGCCAGGGGCTGTTGTAACCGTTTTTGCAGAGCAGAGGGTTGTGTTTCCACGTCTGTGGCCTGTCATGGCTTTATTTATTTTAGCATGGGCATAGCCCCTCTCCCCGTTAACGTCTGTCCCTGGAGAGTGCTGCTGTGACCACAAAATTACCTGCAAAATTTATCAGAGGGCACAGGCCACATCAGTTAGAGAGGTATCTGGAGCCAAAGGAAATGAACAGGGAAACCTGCAGCCAGTATTAATTCTGGGCACCTTCAAGACAACAGTTCACACCCAGAGGCAAAGACCAAACAGACGTTGTGTGAAATATTTGGCCTTCTCCTGGCATGGCTGGAGGTTGTTGAATTTTCTCGCACTCGGATTTCTTTAATTTGCTGCGTACTTGTTGCAAACAAAATATTGCTGTTCACTCAGCAGTTTGCAAGGCTGGAGTTGATGTTTCCTTACACTAGAAAAATATTTTAAGGGGAGAAAAACAATTTGAGGTGATTATTAAAACCATTATTAGCGAGGCAGGAAACAAAGTTGTTTCCGTGTGCCTTCTGTTTGTCACCTCAGTCTTGAGTGGAAGAGAAGGGACAATCTAGTCACCTCCTGTCCGTTATCTCCCTGCTGGAAATGAGCAATAGATTGACAGCAGCTGAAGAGAGACGTGCCTGCCCACTGCATTTTAATTAAGACAGGGAAGATGGGTTTGGGAGGATTAGAGTCACCAGAGGAACAAACCTGGGAATAATTTCCTGTCTCTACTCAACTAGTATCTCTCTGGGTTGATGCAGCTGCACTCCACTCTGGTTTTCAATAGTCAGAGAAAATCTCTGAGTTCAGTGAGGTTATGGCCTCATGTAACTGCGGGAAATAGTCTGATGCACGATGCCGTCAAGTTAGTCCCCTCCTCAACTCCACATGCATGGGCATCCCTCTCATCAAGATGCTCTGAGAAACAGTGGGTGAAACGAGTGTGCATAAAGCCTCGCAAAAACAAACTAGCTGTGGAAATCCTTCTTACAGACCTGCTGAGCAAATACAGGAGGAAAATTGGGATGAGATGAGGAGTGGCTACACCCACCAGGACTCTGCCACCAGTGACTTCTGAGGAGAACAATCCTTTGTCTGCCTTTACCTTGGCTGAGAACTGTGAACCTCAGTAAAACCTTGTTGTTTCTTTGAAGTTACGGCAAAGTGTGCACAGAAACATTTACTCTGAGCACGGGCTCAGAGACAGGCAGGGTTGATCCACAGCAGACATCAATGCCAGCAGGATTTAGAAGCGTGGGTCAAGGTTGTGTTCTTGTAGAGATCAAGAATAGCAGGGGCATGAGGTGAGCCCTCTCAGCAGGACCCCAAGCAGGTCCAGTGTCAGGAACACCACCTCAGACAGCATACATCTGTGCACAGGGACACGAGGGATAGGTCAGGAGCACGTCTCCCAGCCAAGGTGGAGGCAGAGCTGACGAGAGAGGGAGGTACCACTGCCCAGCCTGAGAGCTGCCCTCAGAAGGACCATGGACACATCTTGGCCATGTGTTTCAGTATTCCTCATTTAGATGTTCCACCTGTGGCTCTTTTGGTGCTGCGGACAGGACTCCATTGCACACCCACAACAACAACGACTGAAATTATTGTGGTCCCTCATTTGACACTTTCTTTGCATCTTCTGTCTGCTTTGCTCCATGGTGCTCATGCTAGCATTTGAATTTTCTATGGAAAGCCACCTGGATCGGGCTCATTATCACCCTTTCCCAGGTGGTTTGGGAGCAGTATGTACACCTGAAAAGTGAGTGTGGGGCTGAGCTGACCCATCCAGGCCTGAAGGCATGGGGACGTGCAGGGGCATAGCCAGCATCAGGCTGGGTGACTCCAGAATGCGATGCTGTTACAAATAGCACTTTGCCTGGAGGCCCATCCAGTTGAATTAAGAAAAAAAAGAACCATTAATTAACTTGACTTAAGAGAGGGCTGATGCAGGGCAATGTGACCTTTTCTCTATGTCACATGCCACACGGATTTTAGCCTCCCCCTGATGCTTTGTCACCGCCAGTCCTTGTTTTTTAGATCACTGGATTGCAGGGGGGTGATGGTGACCAAAGGGATTGGGGCAGCAGGAGAAAAAAAAAGAGGCATCCACTCTTTCGGTGGTCTGTACACCAAAGGCAGCAGAATCCCATTCTCCATCTACCATCTGTTACCTTGCAATGTAAATATATATATATATATGCATGCATACTTTATTCAGGTATTACATGACACATCATGCTTGCATTCAGTTAGTACACACACTTAAGGTTTTGGCAATATTTTGCAGAAAAACTAAGAAGGGTTTCAGTTTACAAAATGGAGAATAGAATTATTTAATGCTGCTCAACTTTTGCATAAATGTGATGGCAACAGAAGGAGCTTTCTTCAGTTCAGCCAGTCAACTCAGCGCACCGCAAGGTCTCCCTCAAGATCTGACCCGCAGCAACAATAAACTGGCAATGAAAGCCCCCAGGAACAAAAGGAAGCCACCTTTCAGAGCACATGTGATGGGGTGAGCCTCAGCCTGCCTGAAAGGTATTTCTGCCCTGCCATCACTTGCCTGTGTGGTCTTTGTGGGGGTGAAAGGCGGATGGATCGGGGAGCTCACCAAGCCCTGCATTTCTCCACAGAACCCTCTTTGAGGGTTGTGTCAACACAGGCATAGAGTTCAGAGGTGCAGGCTTTCATCCCTTACATTAGAGATTTTTTTTGACCACACGTTGAAAAACAAAATACAAAATAAAAACACGCTTCAAATTCCATTGGATAACATTGGCAAAGAAAGACATGTCAAAGTTATACCCACATATATCTTACGTAGAGCAAAAAACCTCAGAATGGCTTTAAAAATACTTCTCCATGTCCCATTAAATCACTGTGGCTTAAAGTATTGAAGGTTGGTTTTGAAGCTTCTCTCAATGAAATCTACACATTTATCTCAGTGAAAACACTCCCATCTTACTAAACAAACATGATGTGATCAGCAGTGGACCTCAGAAAATCCTCTCACATCTCATTATCCCACAGTTTAGATTAGGGCTTTTATAGTTTGACTTCATAACCACAGGATCAGCTTCGTTCCCCTCTGCCTGAGCCTCTGCAGTGCTAATATATTATTTCTGTAACATGAAGAGTAAAGAAAAGGAATATAACATGTTCTTGCGGCAACAAGTTAATTTTGATTTAACCTTCCAATGCTTGACATTGCGGGCACTAACACTTTGGTTGTTTAAAGAAAAACACCAAGTAAGCAAGCAATAAACCCTTACTCAAGCAAAAAAACTTCCCAAAGGTGCTGGTTGCATTGTTTCCTCCAACACAAAGCGTTCCCTCATCGGTCCTGCTGGACACATGCCCTTGCCATGCCAAGATGAACCCTATTCACGAAGGGTTCCCACGAAGCAACCCATAAAAAGGGGTCTGAAGCTGAATTAGAAGTACTTGCACCCTGAGAGCACTGGAGGATGGAGAGGAAAACCAAGACCAGACCAGTCACAGAAAGGCTTCTGGCTCTGCCATGGGCTTGCTCGAAACCCACAGATCTGGCTGTGCCTCAGTTTCCCCTTCTGCCCTTTGTTTTCTCCATTTAGAGCTGTAAATTTGTCATGGGAAGATAATCTCTGGCTGTATGGTGGTGCCTAGGGTCTCCACTCCCATTTGCTGCAGTATGTTAGCTCTGAAACTACTGCAAATATACAGAGACTGAGGCACTACCGAGCAGTAGCAAAAAATGATCTGCACGCTGGACTTTTGCTCTTGCAGATCAAACGATCCCAGCACTAAGGTTGCTCAGCTGGCGGTACAATCCACTTTTATTTCTCACTTCAAAACTTCTTTTTCTCCTAGGACCTCCATCACACCTCTGCTAATATGTTCAAGTTCTTGGACACATCTAACTGGTGCGAAGAATTTACCTTTCCCAGATACTCCAAGTCACAGACTGAGATTTCCAGAGTGACACAAAGAATTGGGTGCCTGGTGTCCAACTCCTAACAAGGTTAATTAGGATTTAGATATATCCGTTCTGGGGGAACATTCATACAGCCACAGAATCACAGAATCATTTAGGTTGGAAGAGACCCTTGGGATCATCGAGTCCAACCGTCTACCCTACTCTACAAGG
>JAOXJK010000023.1:116567700-116581752 GCA_025774025.1 Xenus cinereus
TTGGAGGGGGCTTGGAGCAACCTGGTCTGGTGGGAGGTGTCCCTGCCCAGGGCAGGGGGTGGCACTGGATGGTCTTTGAGGTCCCTTCCAATCCAAACCATTCTGTGATTCTATACACATTGCACATACAGGCAAATACTGTCCTTGCTCAGGTTTTTAGCCCCGCAAATCTACATTTTGTGGTTAACGGAGCGTTGAGGGATATCCCTCAACTCTTTCTTTTCCCTCTGATTTCTTTCAGCTTCTTTAAAACCTGGCTCTGCTTCGAAAATGCTAACGAGGCACCTGAGCCGTCCTGCTCCTTTTTCCACATCGAAGGGGATGTGCTCGCCTCGGTGCCAAAACTCAGCTCCCGGGATGGGGATGCCGACTCTCCCCAGCGACTCGGGATGCGGATCACAGCGGCTCAGGGGACTCCGATGGCTCCCAGGGGACAAGTGCCTCAGCCTTTAACACCTTCCATGCCCCAGCACTCAGAGAGGTGGCCAAGCTCCGGACAATGGGGGTGAAATACAGGGAAAGAACTTAAAAACCTTTCAAAAGTTCCCAGTGACCTTCTGTGCTGCTGCTGGTTTCTGTTTTTAAGCAATGATGGTTATTATTTTTAAGTTAAACTCTGACGGGGAAACAGCTGAGCTTTTCGCCGTTTACGGGCACAGGAAGAGCCGTTTCACTTCTCAAGTATTTACTAAGAGAAAGATGTAGGTGGTTCTTTGTGAAAAAAAAAAAAAAAAAGAATAAGAAAAAAGAAAAAGAAGAAAGGAAAAGGAAAAAGAAAAAGAACAAAAAAAGGCATGGAAAAATAAAGATCAAAAGTCCCTCCCAGAGGTTTCTCTCTTATGGTGACAGGGGGCAAGCGCGCAGGGTACACCCCATACCCTGAAAAATCAAGTTTTGGCATCACCGGCCAGTGTTTACAGCCGAAAAGCCACCTCACTCCAGAGAAGCCTCCTCAGCCCTGCAGAAAGTCCCCTCGTGCCGTGCTGGGGAAACGCTGCTGCCGCTGTGACGCTAAAAGCAGCTTCACTGTCCTGCATCTGCTCCGGTGGGGACAGAAACATCCCCCCCCCCACGTCCCACCAAAGGGTGACGGCGACATTTGGCTTCATGGAAACAAACGCCAGGGCAATATAACCCGGGGGGCTGCACTGCGACACCAAATCCTAGCTAATTTCTCCCAAATGCCGGGGCAATATAACGGTGGGGCTGCATCTCCCCTCCTGCCCCCCCCTGTTTTTCCCCTGTTTCCTTCTGGGCTACGGAGAAAACAAAATCTCTGCCCCCTTCGCAGTTCTGCGAATTTGAATCAAAAGCTGCAAAGCCCTGGAGTTACCGGTAACACTTCGAGCGAGAAGGCGCTCGCTTGACCCGCGGGGGCTGATAATATCTGACCTCCTTTATTTCCCTCCGCTTCTCAAAGCCGAGCCGCCGGTCTGATACCCGGAATTCATCAGGAAAATGTCCAAGAGGCGAAGGGAGGAAAGCGAAATCAAAACATGACACAGAGCCCAGGCTTGACCTTTCCGTAATGCCCCAGGCGGCGTTTCCAAAAGGACCGGAGGTGTCACCCGGCTGAGGGGTGGCACCGGGACCGGCCGGACCTCGGGGTGCCAGGGCTCGGGGACACGGGGAGGGTTGGCACTGCGACGGCCGCCTCCCCGTCTCAGCCACCGGCATCTCGGGGGGATTTTCACCGCTTTTGCCAAACTATTTGCAACCCCCAGCCCTGGCTGGGTGCTGAGCCCCGGTGGCTTTGGTGCCGGCTTGTCACATCCCTCCCCGATGAGGACGCGCTGCAGCAGCAGATGGAAAATCCCGTGAGATTTCCCATTTCTGGGTGCATTTCCCGGCGGATCAGCCCAACAGGAACCCTCCCCAGGTGCCAGAGCCGTGCCGGTTTCTGGAGGCTAATAAATGTTTGCTTACACATGCCCTGGGCACCAGGAGAAGGCTCCCGGCTGCTCGGCGGGGTTTTTTCTTTCCATTTAAAACAAAAACAAAACCAACCCCATGCACTTGAAAGGGCGCAGGGGAGTTAACAAAAACACCAAACACACCAAAAACTCTGATGTGATTTAAGGCGTTTCGATTCTCCCAACATCAGAGGGGGCGAAACCTGCCCCTTCGTGCTGCAGCGGTGCTGGGGTACAACGGCCACCCTGGGTGACACTGTCCTGCTGCTGTCACCACTGTCACCCCAGGATCTACCCCTGTCTCTAGGCTTGGGATGGGGTGGCTGACAGCCCCTCCTGGCAGGAACTATGCTTCCTTTCTTATTCTATTTTATTTTTATTTTATTTTTTTATTTTATTTTGGTTTATGTTATGTTATTTCTTCCATTCCATTCCATTCCATTCCACTCCATTCCATTCCATTCTATTCTAATTCTATTTTATTCCACTCCACTCCATTCCATTCTATTCTATTCTATTCTATTCTATTCTATTCTATTCTATTCTATTCTATTCTATTCTATTTCCACTCCATTCCATTCCATTCCAATTCTACCTGCTAGTCTCAAAGCCCAGCTTCGGGGGCGACCTCACCATGCGAGAACGTCACTGGTTGACAAAAAAAAAACCACCAACAAATAAGTGTCTCACCCCATCTGAAAGTAAATCCCCAACACCGTGAAAAAATAATAGTAATAACGGTAATAATAACAACAATAATAATGACACCATAATGCTGCTGACTTGTTCGGCGAGAGCTTTCCCCCATCACCGAGGGCGAGCGCTCGCACAGCGTTGGGTGACCCCCAGAGAAGAGGTTTGAACCTCTCAGAGGTTCTGTAACCTCACCGGTTACAGAATCACAGAATCATTTAGGTTGGAAGAGACCCTTGGGATCATCGAGTCCAACCGTCTACCCTACTCTACAAGGTTCTCCCCTTTCACCAGCAGACCCAAGGTCACCCTGACGTCACTTCTAGATGATCACAGCTGAAGCAGCTGAGCTTAGGCTGGCACTGAGTCCTAGCGAATAGGTCACACTGAGGTAAAGACATCAAACAGCTGAGGAGATGTGGCCCCATGCTCACTCCACACTGGGAGCACAGGCAAAGCCACCACGTGTTCCTTGCAAAGGGTCACACAGACAACTTTGAGGAAGGATCTTGGTTGGCGTTGAGTTAGGGCTGCTGGTTTGTGGGGGTTTTTTTGGTTGTTTGGTTGTTTTTTTTGTTTGTTTTGTTTTGGTTTGGTTTTTTCTCTTTTTTTTCCCTTATTTTTCCACTTCACCTCCAAACTGTAGTCTAACCCTTTCAAAGAAAGGCACCTGAAAAAAGAGACTTTGCTTTCTGAAACACATCTGCCTCCCACTGGAGCTAAGCGAAAGGCAATATTATTTTCCTAAGCAGCCCCCAAACTGTGAATATAAAAGCATACAAATTCAACACCCACAAAAAAGAGGAATAAGATAATAACCCTGGACAATGAGAAAATTACACAAGTTCACTTTCCATGTCAGTATGCATTTCCCTTTAAGAATTTCCATTTCCCTTTAAGCAATTCTATTATTCACACATAGCATTTCTAATCATTCTTTCAAGTGTTTCTATGTAACTTATCAGGGTTTAATGAATGCCAGAATAAGCACTAGAGGGAAAATCCACATAACTGGACAGTAACCCAAAGGTTTTAACAAGACCTCTACATTTTTCTTTTTTAATATAATCTTTATTCAAGCATTTTCTGCTTTGATCAGAAAGATGGCTTTTTTATTGGTATTATTATTGACTTTTTCCCACCCACCCTCTTCCATAATCCACCATCCCATAACTTGTGAGCCCTTCAGGGTTGCAGTGAAGAGTTATTAGCTACAAAGGGCTTCTTTGGAAACATAATCTACAAGTAAAATCAAAGTAAACAAGTTAGATTCTCTACTACCTTCTACTGGATCAGGCCCCACACTCTGCAGAGAGAACAGTAAAAAAATACCCTGAAAATATCCAACATTGACACACGGATATGTTAGCGAACACGAGTGATTTGTTTAGTTTGCCATAGGTGGAAGTATTGTCCACTATTAATAATAGTTCCTAAAGATGACCTTGTGCCCAGAAGTTGTCAGTCACACAAATTCCGGGACACCTTGTCACTGGAGGTTAGACTGGCTAAAAAAGCAGATGAGATAAGATACATCAACAAACAGCCCAATAGGTAAAGCAACAAGTAGGTTGCTTTAGAAGGCATGACTGTGAGAGGAAAAGTCAGTCTGTAAATGCTCACTATTCTTCCCAAAGCAACCACCGCCTTCAACAAGACACTAGAAACACGCTAAACCCTGACCCTGATTTTTAAGCCAGCGTTGGGGTTGCGTAGGGTTTGACTCCTGTTTGTGTGACACTGTGGACAGCACTGCACTTGAACCAGTTTTTCTGGGGTTCTTTTCTCTAGAGAGCTGTACAGGCATACAGAGTCAGATCTTTTCTCCAGTGAGCCTCAGGCTTTCCAAGAGCAAGGGATGTTTTCAGTTCTGTGTGGTCACTGACTTCCATGTAGCATTTAGAGTCAGAGGGCTGGAAAAGTCCTCAAAAAGAGACACAGCCTGTTCCTCTGCCCCACAGCAAGCTGTATTCTACCAGGTTTCATTCCTGACAGGTCCTCCACAGATGGAAAGAAGGCAGTTGTGTCCATCTCCTAAGACACAGAGACATTCTGCTCCAATGTGAGGTCTGCTTTTACTGTGGTCACTCCTCAGAGCAAGACACGGACAGAAAGTTTAAGTGATTTGTCGCAAAGTGCATCAAATCATCATCAGAGGTCCAAGAAGAGTCGAGGACCCTCCTCAGCTATTAGGAAAATTATTTTTACCAAGTACCTTCTTCAACTGAATATTTATCCAATAGAGCCGCACCCTCTACTTCCTTCATATTTATTTTTGGTACAACCTTGAACCCAGTTGGTGCCTTTGATTAACTAGTGCTACAATCTCCTATCAATCCCATGGCGGGGAAAGGGGGGAAATAGTGTGCTTGCAATATGGACTCTGTAGGGATGAAATTCCATTTTCAGTCCAGTAACTGTTGCGTCCTAGTAAGCATGGGAAGAAAACAGTGAGGCAGACTTACTCTAGTTTTGCAATCTGCTTATTAATTTCAGAGAAACCACCGCAGGAACAAAGTTTATTAGTGAGTAGGAGGATGTTTCAGGAACAGAGCCCGACTGAAAATAATCAACTCCCTTTAATTAATTGCATACAGTTTTATTGCATAACTGATGGTTTTAAACCTTGGCCAATTAGTTTGTCAAACACAGAAGTTAAATTCTCTATTGGTCTCTCAAGTAAGGTCTATGCCAAAGTTTTAATTTAACTTGCCTTATCCGAGCAACCAGAAAACAGGGCCTCTTGAAACTGAAATTAGTGGGCAGTTACCCAGAACTGTAAAAAAGAATAGAAAAGACAAAGAAATAAAGAAAAGACAAAGAAATAAAGAAAAGACAAAGACATAGAAGTCCCAAGCAGGACCAATATCTGAGCCAGGTCCCTGACCCTCATTCAGGGGTAGATTACAGTTGCAAGGTTTCCCTGTCTGGACAACCTGTTTTCTAAGATAGGTTGAGGTACTGTTGCCAATTGAACGTGCTTATAACACAGAAGAAAAAAGAACAAAAAATCTACCTTTTCTTTGAAAAGAAAAGACATACTAGAATAGCTCATGATGCTTCAGTGTGGTTGCTGCCTCACCAGCTGTGCGTCTCTTTTCCTAGCAACTGGAGAATGCAGGATGATTTTATAATCTTATATATTCATGTATGTGTATATTAAAATACATATAAAGGTTTATATGGTAAGTTAATAACTGTATTTTTGGCATGATCTGAGTATTTGATGTAATCACCCAAGATGCAAATATCTATTTTTCAGGTTCTTAAATGCAATGCCGGTGAATTGACTATTTTTCCACAGCACTTGATCTGTTTCTCCATACATGCATGAGGAAATTCTTATGTTCTTTTCAACTAATTATCTTAATAATTACGTTAATACTCATGACATATCCTGAGCATAGCAAGGGGCTCATTGTGTCTACCACATGTGCTTTGAACTTGATAATCAAGTGATGTCATCCATTCAAAGATATTCCTTACAAATTAAGATCTTGCATGTTTTGGCTCGGTAATTATCATGCGAAAAGTTGCTTTTGGGATGTACCAACCTCTTGGTCCAAGCTTAGACAACATTTACAGTTTCATTAGTTATTGAGCCCTATCGAATCCCTGTCCTGGATGCACTATGATTGAATCTGAGATGGATGGTTTCTGCACTTACTGGGATTTTTTGCATGTGCATATCACCCAGACCACGTCTACACCAGTAACCACATGGTGTCAGCATGTCACGTACTGGTCAGGAACACCCACACACTTTAACCATTACTGCATTCCCCAGTGCAGTGTTGGTCCCTGCAACTAGCACTCTCCAGCACCATGCTCCGGCATGGCTGAATCTAGGCAAGAGATGAAATGCTCTGGGGACATGGATATGGTTGAGGGCAAATGGTTTGATTTAAAAGACTCTTTTAATCTTGCTCTATTATTCAGATGGCTTTCAGTAACCACCTGTGCTGAGACCTTGCTTTCTTCTCTTCCAGTCCATATTCATCCCACATGTTTCAGTTTCTCCAGGAGATAAGGCAGAGAGCTCTTGCTTACAAACATGTGGTGCAACACAGCCCTGAGCCATCTCCAGAACAATCACATTTTGGACCAAATGAGTCAAAACTTCTTGCTTGTTACTGTGATCATGTAATGCAAGACCGTGTCAAAACCTAAAAGCATAAATAGCAAGGCAAAATAAGGTCATACAGACAGACATCTAAGTGCTTGCCTGCTTTAGTAATGCCACATGGACACTTAATTACTGGTGTGGAATTTTTCCCAATGTTTCATAGGAGCCTTAAACTATTTGGGATCACATCGTAACAGACGCTACGTAGACACTTCTTTAGTCCCAACACTGAAATGTCAAGAGTCATCACAAACCAATGAGTGGAGGAAAAAAAAAAAAGGACTAACCTCATTTCACAGGATAATCAAGTGACTTCTTCAAAGTTAAGGGAGAGGGTTTTAGCAGAGTCCTGCGATGAACTCGGACCTGCTGAGTGATTCTGCACCAGCAGCCTGTCACTCACAATAAATCACTCCTTGCATGCTGATGGCTGAACCTGTTGGCTCCTGTGATGCAAGTCTGCCAGCAGTGAAACCTCTACACTGCGTGTTATAATCTAGGAAGACACTGGTGTCCCTGCCCAGGGCAGGGGGGTTGGAACCAGATGATCTTTGAAGTCTCTTCCAACTTTAACCATTCTATGATTCTCTGATTCTATGGAACTTCAACTGATCTTCAGAGGTAGACCTGAGATTGCTCTCCCCACAGTCCAAACTAGAAGAACCGTGCCCAACTTCAAGTGGAAGCTGTGTGACCACATTAACGTGGAAATGTGCCCATTGTAGCCAGTCCTACACTACTGGTTCAGGGCTGGCTTATGTCTTGTCAGCCCGGATCACAGTCAAACAAGTGTAAGTTTGCTCAAAAGAGGTCATGTCAAAATGGCCAAGGCGTGGTGGTCCCCACAAGAACTTGTCTTTCAGTTCTGCTTTCACATCACTGTCTTCATGCCGCAAAGCCATGTTATCACTGCTTTTCTCATGGTTCTTTTACAGCACTGAACCAGGGTGGAAAAATTAAAGATGCTTTATCTGAAACATCCACGAAGGAAATCCTGTGTCTCTGATGAACCTGACTTCCTCAATTTCCTGTTTGCTGCACAGCTGTCTGCATTGGATGGGTCTCAGGGACATTTTTTTGGACATATTTGTCTACCTCAGTTGGAAGCCAGTCTCCTTGAGTTAGAACATAAGGGTCTATAATCTTTAAAAAAAAAAAAAATCACAGTGAAAACAGAAAGAATGAAAAGAAAACAAACCAATAAAGAATCTATCCTGTCATAACATTTGAGGTTCTGGTATTTGCTGGCCTTGGAGTAGATTCAAAATAAATGAAGGAAATGTGTATTTCATTAAATGCTAATATTTGGAAGATAAGAGGGAAAAAATGATGAAATGCTTCCAAGCGCAGTTGTGAGGACAGTGTCTGCGTGTGTGTGTATAAACACACACACTTGCATACACACAAACATACAGTCATGATTCTCTCTGATTCAGAATTATACTATGTAGGAAGAATTACAGGATTACAGGGGAAGGAAAAAAAAGGATTTATTTTCCCAGGCCATTGCTCTTTGTGTGCATGGCAAAGACTTCTGCACTTCTCATTCTCCATCTCTTTTCAGAATTGCAACTGAATCCTTCCATAAGGATCCTTTTTTTCTTACAAATGAGACTAGATCTCACAACTAAAGAGTCACTGAGACATAGATATGCATATATTAAAAAAAATCTCAATCCTACACAAAGTAAACTGTGCTAGGTGCCTTAATAATAAAGCTGGTTAATCAAAATCTAACCAGCATGTTCCCAAGTTGATGGCATATTTGGTGTTGGCTAAACTGTGAGGTCTCTTCTCCTTTCCACCACAGATGACTCTGTGTAATCCCTTGGCTCCGAACCGACCTAGTCTGTAAAATTAGAACAAAACACATGTTTGCCTCCTAGGGACACAGCGCCTTGGGCAGCGACAAGGGTCACGAAGTGCCCAGAATTCTTTTGCTAATTAGGAGACAAAACGCAAGGGAACTAGAACTCAAGTATTTTGGAGAGAGCTGAAGGAAGGAGAGCATTTGATGTCTGTGCTTCTAACAACTCAGCAGAGCAGGAACTAAAATTTTCACAAGCAATAGTCAAAACTTAGATCTTTCATGGCACATCAGAAGATAATGAATCTCTGCAGTTTATTTTCATAGATAGTTACACAGTTTTTTGCGGGGACAGCAGATAGAAAACATTACACTGACCTCAGAGTTGTTTCCCTGCTAACCTTCAATCTTTTACTGCAAGCCCATAGGTTCTAGAGTTTAGAGATTTGTTTTCTAACATACACCAAAAAAGCTCTTTTTTGTTCTTTGCAGCTGAACTATTTCTGAGCAAACTTGCAGACAAAAATCTTACCCCAGGCACAAATCTAGCATGGGAAAAGAAAGGCATCAAGTGTAGCAAATAACATAAAAGTATAGAGCATTTTTAAAAAGTTAAAAGGAATTAAAGAAAACCAGTTTCATGTGAAGTGGAACCAGTATTTTATTACAGACCTGTAGCTGGATTCCCTGGCACCTACAAATGTGCAAAAGTTTATCCTTTAGTTGGGACCCAAAACTGGAGTTTCTCTCCACAGAACATTTCTTGGTATCCAGGCAATGGATGCCAAGAGATATTACCCTCTGGGGGCCAGAAGGGCTCACTGATAGGGGTTTTCTTCCCAGACACTTTTTTTGTTTTTTAACCTGTAGGAATCTATTATCTCTGAGAACTTATCCATCTACTACTTTTAATTGATATTGAAAATGGGTTAAAAATTGCTGGGTGGGAAATGACACACACATACATATGCGTATACACTGCATGATCCCATAAATCTCGTGCTTAAAGAAGCCAACCTAAAAAAGAAAGAGAAACTTGATGAATTAACATCATTTGCCAGGTTAGCTGATATGCTCTTCTGCAAAACTCAGCAATGCGATCCGCTGGGCACCAGTCCAATAGATCTCTGTGGTGCTCATTCAGAAACGTTGCCCCCACAGGTTGCCCAATACCCTCTAAGATGGATAAGAAAGCTGCTTTGCTATCCACAGGCCTTGATCAGTCCCTCCAAGAGAGGAAAAGAGGAAAAGAGAGAGATATCCCTTGGTGTTTGTGCCTGCCTCTCTTTCAAATGGAATTAATGGTGGTTTAATGGGGTATGAAAGGATGTTTTACTGGAAACAATGAGGAACAATTGTCTAGCTCACGTTTCATTTCACAGGTCATTATTGCATTAAGAAGTAAATCGACCAAGTCCGGTAAATAACAGTCTGTGTTTTGCCCAGAGCTTCAAACCAACAATCTTAGCAGTAACCAACTAATATCTTTGTCATTTTTAACCCTTGCAGGGATCTGCTGGGGGCTAAACAATTATAGTCTTTACCCACCCCTAGCAGGTAAGCATTACTCATTTTATTTCTCATCCCTTCTTCCTGCAAACCCCACGAGGCTGGGTTTTTGCATTGTTGTTTTGTTTATTAGCCAACCTAGCCAACTGCGTGTCTGGTGGCCTTGAAAAACAACACATATTTTAGTGACTGCTGCAGGCGTCTTTAAACAGGCTGCTTCCTCTGCAAAATTAATTGTGGCAAAATGCAGTGCTTCCCCTGTAAAGCTCTGGAAACTAGCACTCAGCAGTTTGGCTGGATTATAGATATGCCTCAAAGATCTAAGGAAAATAATATAGTTATACGTGCAGGATGCAATTCACATTTCTTTTTTTTTTTAAATTGCATAAACACAGGCATCCAGTCTCCTTAAAGGTAACAGCCACGGAGCCTAGAGAGGCTTTACGATGTAGGCCGCTGTCCTCAGCTGTGTCCCCACCTCACTTCTCCACTTTCCTCTCTTCCGAAGCTTTCTGGATTGACTATTGATATCAGCAGCTTCTTCCAGAAGATACCAGAAAAGTTTCTGGATGGTCTAATGGTAATAAGACCCAGCTACTTACTCAGATTTATAGGCATCACTAAAGTAGAAATGAATAGAGAGCCAAACAGGGCCTCTGAAGAAAAGGCATGATGTCTGAGCTACTGAGCTTTGAAGGGAGGTTCTGGATAAGGAACCTGCTTCAATTTTGGTTCTCTGATGCTGTAAACTCCTGTACACCATTTTTCATGGGACTAACCTCTACATCCACATGTTGCACAACCTTTCAAGCACATCAGCATTCCACAAGAACAGACTGGCTGAGAGGGACCAAGCATATGGGTTGGGTGAGAGTCTGTCTCCACTCTTTGTCTTCATCAACAAAGTAATGTAGAAAGTTCTAATTACCAGACCTTCCCACTACAACATCCTGGCCTTTGGACTCATAAATCACTGTCAGACCTCAAAGATTCCCGCAGACCACTGAGTACCCTAACAGAATTTTGAAAATAAGCCTAGAAAGGGCCTTCTGCAGTTATTTGATCCATCCTCCCTCCACCTCAGGAAAAGATCATCTCTATCTGGATCATCTAAGGATGTTTGCATAACTTCCACAGGACTCCACAACACACTCAGACAAGATATTCCAGCGTTTTGCTGTCTTTCTCTTAACATTTACTCCCCCACACCTAAAATTATCTTTGATGAAATTTCAGCCCATTATTTCTGACTCTATAGTCTAGAGGAGCAACCTGTGTTTTTCTACTTCACAGGTTTACTTTGGGCACTTTTTGGCTTCCTTTAAACCTTATTCTCCCATCAACATCAAAAAAATCCTCCCAACTTTATTCTCGACCTTGGTCTCGACTTAATTAAGTTCTGTTGAAATCTTTAACAGGAATGTGTTTTCAGGAAAATTAAGTAAAAGTTATAGGCATTTTCTGATCATATTAGGTTTGGTTTTTATAAAACAATAACTCTGTAACAGCTCTTTTAATCTCCTCCATTGCCACTTTCAACCCATTTTGCATGGGCCATTTATTGCAGAAAAGGCAAATTTCTATCTGTGAACAAAAAAATAAAAAAGCTTCAGAGGAAAACAATAAATGTTTCAGGCCAATATTGCATCTGTTTCATTCCCTGCAAATCTACCAAACCTGCATTCTCTTCTCAAACATCTTTAATTACTACGCATGTTTATGCATAACAGGTGTAGCTAATCATAGTCCTTGGAATATTAAATATATATAGTGTAGCATTTTCACACAGTTTTAGCTCTAGAATATACTGGCACCCTGTGTGCCAGAATTATATACTTTCTCGATTATTACTTGAGAATTTTATTCAATAATAAAAATTACTGGGGGAAAAAAAAAAAGAAGATTGTAGAAAAATGCTCGATCCACCTCCCCAGGAATTTGGGGCTGTTTATATCTAGATCTGATATTTTATCTTATTTTTGATGAAACCTAGCAAACCTCTGCATATTCATGTATGAACATTTAGCCTCAACCCCGTGCACTCTTTCCGAGAGCTTTTTACAATAGCAGTTGACAAGATGTAAGTGTTTAAATGTCTGTCCAAGTTGCTTCAGATAAGCATTTACATATGAAATACCTACCCTTTTATGATCTAAAAATTGTACTGACCACCTCTAGAGTGCCAGCAAGATCACTGTAGGAATTTGACAGCTTTAGATTTGTCTAGATTGAAAACAATATAGGAAAATGTAGTCTCAGTTATCTGTTGGTCAGATAAAAAGATCAACTGCCCACAACACAGTAATCCATCCACCAACAGATTCCCACTAAAGCCAACTCATTTTGTTTTCAATAAAGCACTTCCTCGGCATTTTAAATGTTAATTAAAAAAACCCCAAACTTTGATTTTTATTTTTTTTTTATTTAAAACAACAGCCAGAATTTAAGTCTTCAGTGAAGTTCCAAAAAGTACTCCAGGCATGATTTTTAATAAAAAAGTAGAATGTAAAATACATTTTTGGCTGATTCTAGCTAATGCAACCATACTTTTCAACCTGTCTAAGCAGGGTGGGGTGCTTTTAGATTAAGAGTCTGGCTGTCAGGGTTTTGGAAGCATATGCATTAATTCAGTGACTGACCTTGGGCAAGTCACAAATTCTGTCCTCTGTCTGGGAAGCTAGTGTCAAAATATATGCCTGTCCCACAGGGGTATGACAGACCTAAATTTCACCGATGCATCTACTGTATCCAGAGCCCTTACAAGGAGGTGTCAGGTTTGTGTAAGGTAGAAAATAGATGCAATTATTTACAATAAATACAAGGAGAACATATTAAAAACAGGAAGAAAAAGTTGCACAATAGGTAAATCCTATAGCCCAGAACTTCCTTACCTTTCAGTACATCAGAATTACTCAATTGAAATAAAAGCAAGCAGAACAGAGACTCCACCAGTTACACTATCATAAAATGGGATCCACAAAGAAATTGCTTTCATGCAAACCTAAGGATCTTTCTGCATCTCTTTAGAAACCAGCATGGAAATCACATTGGGAACTCTGAATTATAATTAACAATTTCATGAGACACAGAAAGGTTATTCTTCTGGCCAAATTTGAAACCATGCCAAAGGGGAAAAATAACAACGGAAAGGACTCACTTTTGGATTTGATAGAAGACACAGAGACATGATCATCCCACTCAGACCTTGTCAGGCCAGACTTGGAGTACAATGTCCAGTTCTGGTACCCACAGTTCAGAAAGATACATACAGGCTGGAGAGGGCGCAAAGGAGAGCCACAAAGATGATCAAAGGGCTTGAGAACTTGCCTTATGAGGAAAGACTGATAGAAAGACTTATGATAGAAAGACCTGTAGTTAGGTCTTTTCTGCATGGAAAAGAGAAGGCTCAGGGGACTTCACTACAGTACTCCAGTATTTAGAGGGAGGCTGCAAAGGGGATGGACACTCTCTCTTCACAAGGAGCCACATGGAGAAGGCAAGTTGCAATGGTTACAATTTGCACTAGGAGAGGTCCCATCTTGCTATACGAAAGATTTGTTTATACAGTGAGAACAATCATTCACTGGAGCAGCCTTCCCAGGATGTAGAAACCCTCCCCACTGGAGGTTTTCAAGATGTCATTGGACAGTGTGCTAGAAAATCTCCTCTATGCTCCCTTTCCACAAAAGTTTGGACCAGATGACCTTTCAAGGTCCTTTCTAACCTAGGCTGTTCTATGATTCTATGATTATTCAGTGCAAATTGCTTTAAAAGAATGCATAGAACATGTCTGCCAGCAGGAAGAAAATAAGTGTGTCTATAGGCTCTAAATTAAAACTTGAAATGCTTGGGTTCATCTCTCAGACATCCGTGTCTACCCATGTAACTTCTGCCCCAAGGATGTGAATCTCTCTGTGAGACCCCACCTGGAGCACTGTGTCCAGCTTTGGAGTCCTCAACACAGGAAGGACATGGACCTGTTGGAAAGGGTCCAGCGGAGGGCC
>JAOXJK010000023.1:116581852-116591907 GCA_025774025.1 Xenus cinereus
CTGCTCTAGTGGGAGGTGTCCCTGTCCATGGCAGGGGGGTTGGAACTTGATGATCTTTAAGGTCCCTTCCAACCCAATCCATTCTATGATTCTATGATTCTATGATTCATCAGAGAGACCATTGAAGGCAATGGAATTGGGGTCAGATGAATCTTCTTCCAGCCTCTGGTTCTCAGCTATATTTCCACTAAGGGAAGAAAACAAACTTCAATGTCTCTAGGAGTTGGCTATTGTTGGGTTACAGACATTGTCATGAGGCAGTGCGATAACAGAGTTCTATAATTACTGCAGACAGCCAGCAAATGGTTGAAACTTTTAACTTCAGGATGATGGTTGTATCAGCAACCCTTTGTGGAATAGAGGTTTTAACCTGGACACAGAGATCAGTGGAATGCACAGACTCTTCATTCCTCAGCTAGACACACTCGTGTTTATAGCTAATTCTGCTGTCGAGCTCGTGATTCTGGCATTTCCTCTGTCATGGTACCATTTAGTGCTCCAGGCCTGGCCCCAAGCTCTTTTGTAAGAAGTTTGGTATAGAGATGAGTTTTGGGAGAAAAACATTTTGTCATCCAAAAATGGCAGCTCAAAGAGATTAAAATAATTACAAATTCATGTTAAACTCATTAAATTGTTTTGACTAATTTGAAGAATGAAACTGTGAAAGTTCCTCATAAATGATTTAGGGGTGAGGGCTATTGGAAAACATTTTATTCTAAACTTTTGCAGCATTACATTTAAAAGAAAAAAAAGGAGCAAAAAGTACTTTTAGATTAAAAAATAATTATGCTTTGTTTGACTCAAAACCACTTTTGTTGTTGCTTCTTTTTCTTTCCGTAGAAATAATAACAAAAATCTTGGATTTTTTCCCTCTTTGTATTTTTTTTTTTTTCTGAATTCTGTGGTTTATCAAGAAAACTAAAACTTTGGTTTTATGTGAACAACTCTGCTTCTACAGAAAGCCACAATATAAAGACCTGGTCTATAACCCAAATTGCTAACACGGGAGGTAAAAGATCATGCACACAGTAAGACAAAAGGAAAAAAGTGGGTACAATGTATATATATTAAATATACATTGCATGGCTTGCTACTGCCCAACTGCAGTGGGCAGGACTCAGGAAGCCAAGCGGTCCCTCCTTGCCTATTGCATACATGCACACACACATATATATACAAATAATAATAAAAAATATATTACATTTATTCTATATTGATTGCATCTTCAATAGAAGACATCATATGATTTCAGGAACTTTAATATCATACTGAAGGATCCACTGAGCCCTAGTTACTCCTCTGACAGCCTTTTCCCTACAGTATTCTTCTGGGTAAACATCTTCCTGGCTTTTGTATCCCTGAAGTATGTTCGGTCTTTTGTTCCCCCAGGAGTAATCAGAACATCTAAAAATGGCTAAGGTTCAATAACTTCAAGCTGATTGTCCAAGCTGGAAGCTTAAAGGGAATATATTCATGCATCTGGATGGAGGTATAATTAAGAGGATGTGGAAAGACGGAGCTTTTGAGTCTCAAAGAAACTTGTTTCCCTGAACTGTGGAAGTGGCAAGGGTGTTGTGTAGCTACCTGAAAAGACTATCTATCTCCTGTCTCTGTGCTTAGTCAGGCTGGTGAAGCACTAACCGCTGCATTACAGGGTTCTGATGAAACTGCTGAAGGTGGTCAGAATTACTCCAGTTTAACAGGGTACCAGATGGATGTGCGGATGAGAGGATCAGCAGGTGGGTCTTGACCACCCAGATAAAGTAAGTGCCAAACGCTCATCTGGACTCAGGACAGATAAAACTTCAAGGGCCAAAGTCTGCTCAACAGCATCATAACGCTACCTTCAACAGTGGCCTTGAAGGACTGTCAGGCCAAGGGGGAATCTGGCTCCACAGAAAATCTGAGGGCAGAAAAGGTGAATATTTTCTCCTGTTTGTCTAGCGTGGGAGCCTGCATCGAGCTGTGCAGAATGCTCAGTGCTACAATGTTCAAGAGAGGGAAGGAGGGAAGGGAAGAAGACAACCATGAATTCACCTTAGCATCAAGCTGTGCCTTTCCGAATGCGAACCTCAAGATGAAAAGAACGGCAGGTCAGAATGAGAAATGCAGAGGAATTAAACACACAATTGTGAAGGGAGGTTTGGGAGGGGAGGGAAATCCCCATTCATATTTGGGCAGCAAAAAGAAATCACAGCAATTTGGTTATAGCCTCAGAGGCAGGCAGCATTTACCATATGCTGTTGCCTCCATTAGATGAGGAGATAAACCCCGTGGAGCTCAGGTTGAGAGTTAGATGGTGGGGATTCCTGGCACGCATAGGACTGTATGCCAGGGTGTGCTAAAAATGGTGTGAATCTAAATAAAATCCAGATTCTGTCTGAAAAAGTAAGTGCTCGTTAATATGCGGGAGCTAAATGGTAATACTGATAGGGTATTAGCGCTTGCATGTGATTCATAATCAGGGAAGAAAAAGTAGAGTAAAAATCAGTGTTTGCATCTAGACAACACATTAATCAGCCCTGCAAGCAGCCAGTTAGAGCGGGATCCTTAGAGGAAAAGCCTTTACTGGATACACATTAGGCATTTTGTTTAAAGATTAAAGTTCTCCTTGTATTTAATCAGTTTTAGAGCGGGATGGAAAAGGGGATTAATTACAGCCCCTTCCATCAGTCCCCATACCGCTGGAGTCACGAACGATGCGCCTTTCCAGCAAAATGGCCGCCATCAGCAGCAGGCGCAGGAAACGCTAATTGTAATTAAAGGGTTTATTTGGAATCAGAGAGCAGAGTTTTAATCAGGATGAGAACGGAGCCTTGCTGTGTGAACCTTCAGAAAGTGGTTACCGAGCAGAATGGGCCTTTTTAAACCAGAGAGAGGGGTCTTTAAACTCCTGGACTGAGTTTTCAGCTTGATTATCTCCTCAGTGGGATATGGATGAAAATCCTCACTGGGCCAATTATTGCTATTATTTTGCACTTACGTAGCATTTACGTGGCATGTCTTACTTAATGCTCTCAGAGGACTTGTAGTAGGTCCCTCAACTACAAAAAAAGACACTGAAGTTCTGGAGTGTGTCCAGAGAAGAGCAAAGGAGCTGGTGAGGGGTCAGGAGCACAAGTCTTATGAGGAGTGGCTGAGGGAGCTGGGGTTGTTCAACCTGGAGAAAAGGAGGCTGAAGGGGAACTTTCTTGCTCTCTACAACCCCTGAAAGGAGGGTGTAGTGAAGTGGGGGTGGGTCTCTTCTCCCAAGCAACAGGTGACAGGACAAAAAGAAACGGCCTCAAGTTGTGCCAGTGGAGGTTTAGGTTGGATATTAGGAAAAATTTCTGCACTAAAAGTGTTGTCAAGCCTTGGAACAGGCTGCCCAGGGAAGTGGTGGAATCACCATCCCTGAAGGTATTTAAAAGACATATAGATGTGGTGCTGAGGGACATGGTTTAGTGGTAACTTGGCAGTGCTAGGTTAATGGTTGGACTTGATGATCTTAAAGGTCTCTTCCAACCGTAATGATTCTATGACTCTATTACTTTGCAAAGGGCGGGTATGTTCTGTTCAGGTCTTAAATTGAATGAATTAAACTCTAAAGGGGGTAAGGATGCCAGTTGAAATAATCGTGCAAGAGGGCAGAGAGGCACTGATGGACACAGAACTGTACAATGAGGTCTTACTGACTTCTACACTGTAACTCACTACCTCCATCCCGGAAAGGCATCACAGAATCTGGGACCACCACCATCTTGACCTCAGATGTAGGTCTCAGTGAAAGCCTGGGGTAAACCCACACCTCATGGGTCAAGTGTACACATGACTTTGCAAGCCCTCCAGATAGCACAGGTACTTACCAGCTTGCAGGTAGAACTGTGTCCACTCAAATTCTGACTCTGGGAAAACAGAAACAGGTGGTTCTAGGTCCAGGACACCTCCATCCAAGTCCTTGAAAAGGGCTTTCCTCGAGCCTTTGCATCTCTTTTCAGGGAACATGGTGTCTTCAGAGGACTGTACACTGACAGGTAGGAGACGTCATGTTATTATGAAAAAGCGAGCAAAGGAAAGATATTGTGCTGTTGTTTGTAATTTATTTATGCTGGCAACAAACACTTCTGCACATACATGTGACATCTTGACATTTAGTAGGTGAACTCACATGCTCAAGAGAAGAAAAAGTAGAAAATAAGCGAAAAATTAATGATACCTGAGCATTTCAGTTGAGGTTTGGCATACTCTGCAAAGAAATTCTCATTTTTCTCAGAAAATCTCATTTTAGATGGCATGATAATGTATCTCAGCAAACAACATCTAATTTTCAAATAAGTTTATCCAACTTTATCATCAGTATACTCTCAGGACGAAATTATAAATTTGGTGGCTTGAAATAGCCACAAAACCCTATGAATTCCTGTGTAGATCATTGAAGACTAGCTTCCACAGAGAGAGGTCCCTGCAACAGGACAGGTTTGTTGGCAGGGAACGCACCTCATCTGAGATGTATGTAGGACAGTTGAGAGAAATAATTTCCTAGGCAAGTCTCTCTTCACTACAGAATGACCTTAGTGTCTTCCTTAGATTACATGCCTAAATTTTGGATCACTAAAGCATAGTGAGCTGAATCACATGCTGAGGGTCTTGCGTGCTTTTCAGTGCATTTTGACTAATGTTTTAACACAGCTTAAAGGAACAATCCCACTGTCCGTATCACTCCTACTACAAAGTAAAATAACTTATAATCCAGCAAGTCCATGGAGACATCTAGAGACTGCTGCATGGATACACATTAAGTCTTGAAGAAAACTTAGAATTTCTTGGGCTCAGGTTGGAAAAACCCAGTTATTGACATTTTGAACGTAGCAAACAGATATAGGCAGAGATTTACAGCAGGGGCAGAGGAACAAATGGGCCAGTGCCCCCAATCAACACAGGTCAAAAGATGTGAAGAAGAAAGACAGCTCCTCTGATCCTGACAGCTAATTCAATTCTTGAACATCTCTCAGAAGATCCAGCATTTCAGCTGGCTGGGTCTACCAGTGGGACAAGCAAGGTATTTCATGGTCTTGCCGTATTCCCTGATGTTTCTATTTCCTCTCTTGCTCTAAGGCAACGCTCACCTTCTCTTTGACAGGACATATCCATCAAGATATCCCTTCAGGATGCTTGAAGCAGAACAATGCAGCCACAGTCTGGATCAAGCTCAGCAGTTGCAAAGGTGGATTAAATAAATGCATGCAGATAATGCATGAGGAACACTGAGAGATGTAATCTCCCTCAGAGGTTTACTAGACTACTAAGAAAGCCTTCAATATTCCATGTGCATTCATCATGTTTGAAAATCACCAGCTCTTGCAGCTCACTAATAGCATAATATTGTGGGATGGATACAAGAGTGAAACATAATGGGAGCTGACAAGCTGGACAGGTCTCAGAAATCTACACGCAAACTAATGCCCAGAGCAAAAAGCAAAAATATAGAATAAAATAAAAATTCTGGCAGAAGGCTGGAGGGTCTCTAAACATAGCAGTGCGGGACACCTCCAATTATTTTTGACTGGCAAGTGGAGTCCACGCTGGTTTTTTTGTGCTACTTCAAGGCTTTCCTGACATAGCCTCTGTATTGTATTCACTAGTTGTAACAAGTAAACAGGCATGTGGTTTCTATTGGATGTGGTATGTTAAAACCACTGCAACCAGCAACGACTTAAGGTTATAGAAGAAGCTCTCCCCTCCCTCCTCCACGTTCCTCCACACACAGACGATATTCTCCCTGGGGAGGAGCAGTTCTGGCAATCATTTGACATCTCACAGCCCGCCTGGTACTGATCAACATTTCTGATGTGATCTCGCAGGCAAAAATCAAGCTCCGCTTCCCCAACCAAAAGGACATTCCCTGTCTCAGGGTTTGTTGCTGGAGGTGCTGACATTTTCTGAATCCAGAGGCTGAAAAGTCAGAGATGCTCAGGATGGAGATTTAAGAAATGGGATAAGTGAAGCTTGTTTTGCTATACAAATGTCAGTAAAAGGGGAAATCCAAGAGGATTGGTCTGGAGATGCACCTTGATGGAATCTGAACCTCAAATTTTAAAAAGATGCCCTAAAATAAAGCTGGGGTTTTTTTTCTTTTATTTTTTCTGGGTTCGAGTTTTTATGTGCGTGTTTGTTTGTTATCTGAGCTTGTTCATTCTCGCCAGACAGGAGCAGTACAAGAGCGGAGACAGAGACAAAGCATGGGACAGCTCTGCAGCTCAACATCCAGTCTAAACCAATTTCTTAAACTCTCTGTAAGACAATGCAAAAGGACAGCTGATACAAACAGAGGTGGAGATAGTCCCAAAACTGCAGGTGCTTTTTTTTTTTTTTTTTTTTTTTAACAAACCATTGAGAAAAATAGTTCAAAATAAAGCATGTTACCTTGTTGGGTTAAAGTAGAACATGTCCTTCTCATTGATATGTGGCATCCTTGATCTCTCCGCTGTGATAAGAGGCATGATGCCTAAAGGGTCAGGATTTGACATGATGCAGACATCCCTGTCTTCACTGTAGCAGCTCTTTGTAAAGCCAGTAAAGGTGACTTCTGCCAGGGATGAAGAGAAGATCAAGCGAGGAAAACTGGTTACAGGAGTGCCAGAACAAGAGAGGAAAAGGCTCTGTTCTATGACGTTTTCTGTGTTAAATTGCTCCCATATATATATACACACAAATAACTTTTAAATCAGACTAATTAGGTTGATCACAGGTCTTCAATTGGCTTTAAAATATTCCACAGCCAAGTTTTACATCTTAAATTGACACAAAACAAGTCATGCCAACAGGAAATGAAATCAAAAGAAACCGTGAAAAAGAAACAAAAGAGAGTGATTAATAAATTGTCATCTGAATCAGTAAGAACCAGTTTAATGACAGCCTTCTATGGGTGGTTTATCCACTCGCCAGATGTTAATGTGAGATGAACCGGGTCTGGTGACACCTGCTGGGCTCTGGCACTGAACACTTGTGCACACCTACAAAATCCATGCTTTGCCACAAATTTTCTGTGAGACCCTGGGCAAGCCTATTTGTCTTTCTCTGTCTCCCTTATTTTTCAGTAAAAGGAGGGTAATGTCTTTTCTTACAAAAGTAGGTAGCATTGAGGGATAAAAACATAAAAACTGGGAGGTATTTAGATCCCATCACAGCAACCAGCTATCTAGGTTCTGCTATATGCAAATATTACACCGAGGACTGTAAAATTCATTGAATAAAAGAGGTGGGATATGTAACTGACTTTTGTCCCTTGTGTACAATCACTTATAACAATAAAAGTCGTAACTGTTTCTGTACAGCTGTAGTCATAATGTTCTATGCAAATTCTATAAAAAGCGTGCTATTCACTTCACAAACTTGGTACCTTTATTTAGCTAGAAGTAACTGTAGATCAGAGAAATGAATGAAGCGGGAAAATTGCACAGAAGTCAGGCACGTTTGGGGTAAAATATATACATTAGCACATGACATAATTAACTGCAGTGGATTCAGGAAGTGAAAAATACCAAATAATATATTTTCTAATTGAACTGTATCCAACTGAAGACGATTCTGTTAACAATTCCACTGAGGCTCAGATTTCCCCACCACATCTGTTTGCGGGTGTGGAAGGCCGCAACTTCAATTGGAAAAATATAGCTAGTGAAGAAAAACTGTGACAGAATAGACTGGCCAGTGGACATGGAAGACCAACCTTTCAGCTTCATGAGCCCCAGGACTTTTGGACAATGCCCAGTTTCATGCCATGTGTTGTCAGGCCTTTGGCTGGGAACAGTGGTAAATGTAGGCCATAAAATCCCAACACGGCCTCCTTGAGGGTAGTATGGTGGTCGATCCTTGGCTGTTAGATCAGCTGAGAGAGGCTTGATCTTGTCTCTGATGCAGTCAAAAGCTGAGCTCGTTGCGACAATGACAGAGTTTCTAAGTTCTATGAATCTTTTCCCCGTGAGGCATTGCTTGGCATGAAGACAATACACTACTGGCAGGAGACCCACAGTATTGTCCACCAGCACCACATTGTCCATGATGACACTGCTTCCAAGGTGGAACATGACACCATAGTCGTAATTCTTATAGGACAGAAAACCTGTGATTCTAGTGCAGGTCTGAAATCCATCTCCCCCGTACAGATGGATACCATGGAGACTTGAATGGGCCACATTTTCACTGCAAAGCTCTCCATCTCGCAAACACTCTTGGCCCCTGATATGGAAACCAATTCGCTCAGATCCCGCCACAGCATTGCCAGAGAGGGAGACACCGATGACAAGGTTCACCTTGATGCCAGCAACCCAGCTTAATAACCCGTCTGGTTGCCTGCTCAGAATAACAAGGTTCCTGATGAGAGAATGGTTTTGTCCTTCCAAATCGATGCCAGGTCCAACTGTGTTGAACACCATGTTATCGTGCAACATGATCCAGCTGCTCATCACTGCTTTAATGCCAGCTCCGCAGCTACCATTAATGCTGGATGACACCACCAAGGACCCTTGGGATATATTCCTGAATTCAACGGCAGAAAGCTGAGGAGGCCCAAAGTTCAAAAATTCAACATTTAAGAGTTCAAGGACTCCTGCAATGAGATAATTACAGTGAAATAAAAGCTTACAAAATTGCCTAAAAACAGGTAAGAATGACACTTGCTTAAACAGCACTCAGGCATAGAGAATAGCAGGCAGTATTTGTCAGTTTTCTGCCAGTGCCAGGTAATTGTTCATAAAAATATATATAAGTATAGTAAAGAGCAGCTAACCACACTACAGCCCCTCCAAAAATACATTCCATTATTTATGAAGTATTACTAGTGCTTGTGTCTCATACAAGTCGCAGGGTCACAGTTTGCTTAGAATTGCATAGCACATGCAAATGGATACTTCTGTTGTTAGACAGTCCTTTTTTGGGCAGAACTGGTCTGGTCAATGAGGACAGATGAATCTCAACTACCTTCGAACTCTGTCCCACTTGAGTCCGTAAAACGTCCCACCAGCATCCTCCCAGCGCAAGCCACATCAGACTTGATCTGTACATTGCGTGTTAGGAGTCCGACTTCTGCAGCCAAAGGGATGCGTCTACCATCTTCTGTGTCATGGGAATGCCCTGGGGAGTTTCAAGAGAGAAAATGTGATAAGTGTCTATCATACCTATAAACCAGTGCTTTGAGGGACATCAAGCCTGACAGCTCATGCACAGCTTCTCTGCAGAACCGGCACTGACATTCAGGTGTGTTTTTCCCCCAGCGCAATCTACGTGCATCAACACAGAAACAGAAAGGCCACCTGCCCATCAAATATTCACCACGCACTTATATTTTACCAACATATTTCATTTTCAGAAAAAGAAGGTGTTAAATCTTTTCCCTGCGGCGTGCAGATGCCAAATCAATGACAAGATTCACACTTCAGTTTTTCTAAGCTGTATGTACTGGAGTTATTCTCAGTACGCTGCAGAGCTGCTCTCCATGAATTCTCGTTAGGATCAGACCAATGACAATGCTAAAAACCAATTTGATACATTATTGGTTGCTTTCTAAAAAGAAGTTTTTCTAAAAGGGACTTTTGAGAGAGTTTATGCAGGTGTCTAGCTTGGAATTCATCTCTGCTGACTTTAGATATCTACAGATATGATTTAGTTATCCAAACTGTTTTCATGTCCAATGGAGAGCAAGAGGCAATAGGCAATTCTCAAGTGCAATTTTTTATCTATTTCATACATCTGCTTTAGGGGGAGATGAAATACAAGTGAGCAGTATGTATTTTTCTGCTTTGATTATCAAGGGAGCTGAGAAAGACTAGCTCATGTGTGAATATTTACCGTAGATATCTACATTTGCCCAGTAATCTTACTTCTCCCATCAGTCCTTTTTTTTTTTCAGCTATATCTAACAACTGCTGCAGTACTCAACGTGCATGTAATCATTTCATCTCAGGATATATTTATAATATATATACATTAGCTAAGAAAATAGGTTAAGAACTATTCTCCAGGCCCAAGACTAACTGGCAGGTTTCTTCCTTCCATCAAAAAAAAAAAAGAAAGGCCGT
>JAOXJK010000023.1:116591920-116699621 GCA_025774025.1 Xenus cinereus
GAAAGGCCGTGCATAAACTACTGGAAATGAGATCTAGACGTGCTATAATTTAAACTGCATTTTAAAAAAAAAATAATGCAATTTTCATACAAAACTGTACCATGGGGGAGACTACCAATTAACACTGTGGATAATTGTAGGACAGGGCTCAGCTCTGTGTGAAGCTTTGTTTACTAGCACAGGTACAGCCATGTGTCTGAACCTTTTTACTAGCTTGAATAAAGACTAAATTTAAAAAAAAAAATAGTATTGCTTTCCACAGGAAAACGTTGGTTTTGGAGCTTCAGAATTTGACCTCTTAATAACAAGTCTTTTATTTTTGTTAAATAGATGATAATAAATCTACTTTATGGGTTGAAATAAAATTAAATAAATTACCAACAGTGCTTCTCTTTTTTTCAGTTAAACACAGATCCCATGTAATTTGCACAGGAAATAGAGCTGTATACATATTTTATGTTTACTTACATATTAGATTACAAATACACTAATTTCATGCCATGGAGCTGATAAAATTTTGCACTTGAAACTCCATGAGTCTAATTATTATGCAATTTGAAAAAAAAAGGATTTTTTAACATTATTTAGTTTTCAGTGCATCACAGAAGTTGTGCAAATGGCCTGAGGAAAAAAAAATCTACATTTAGTTTTTTCCTTTAAAACTTCAGTTACTTTCTCTCTCTGTTAATCAGTTCTTCTTAAAACATGAAACACCAGAAAGTTTTCCAAAAGTATTCAGCACTGAATTAATTCTATTCCCAGAACTTCATGTTAGAATCAGTTATTCTGTGCGATTTTGAACATCCCATTTTCTGACTAAACCAGTAAGAAAAAGCAGATGGAAAAAGAACTGAAGATACCTCAGTAAAGTAGAATTGATCTTGGTGAGATCTGAAATGGAAAGTCAATCCTTCAGAAGTAAAACTCTCACCAGTGGAAAGACAGATTCCTTACCAATATGCCTGTGCAGAAGGTGTCCATGAATTCTTATGCTGTGACCACTGACTTCTTTAAGTGTAACTACTTCAGCCTGGTGGGCTTCATAGGAGGAAGAGCTGATCACAATATCTCCACCGTGATTCCAATCTACTTCGTCTTCCACAAAAATCCTGTAACGTCAAAATATTAAACTAATGTCATTACATTTTTGAGAGTTATGCTCAGAGATTTCCTAACAACAGTTTTGCCTAGGCAGATCTCAGAGAGAATCTACAGGCTAGGCTCTAGGAAAAGCACCTTCAGGGCTTTCTGCAAAAACAGATGTCTAAAATATGTGGGAGGAATTTCATCCTGAAACGTTTATTCCACCATTGATTAACAAGGTATATAATTCCAGTGCAGGGTTACAAGGCTAAAGTGAGCTGCCTACCAAAGATGTGCCAGACCATTTTTGATGCCAGGAATATCCTCCAGAGCTGAAAACCAACTTTGGACTTAGGCAGCAAAATGTGGATGTCTATGTGTAAGGGGGTGTGTGTGTGTACACTTGACATTTAAGCCTCCCCTACAGTTATCAGTACTGTCAGTAGTGTGTGGAAGACAATTCAGGTCTCTGAATTGGGCACGTAGGGCAGGATTTCGTTGCCTAAACAAGGGCATCTGTTGCTATCTGAGATGTCCCAGGATACCTAAGACATCAGCTGATATGATAGGACTTGTTCATGGAGCATTCCTGGAGACACAGGTGGAAGCCATGGAGGGGATTCCAAGGCATCTTACATGAACTCAAAGACACCTCAGATGATCCCAAAAAACTATGTTTATGTACCTGAATCCTGGCCTTAGCAGCTGAATAGCCCTCTACGCTCCAGCATCTACAACTCCGCTGACTTGAATGGGAGCTTAAGCACCTTTTGCAACATTACACACACAGACAGACAATATAGAAGCATTTAGTGAAAGCAAAATGGATAAAGATAGGTGTTTATATATATTTGATAAACACTCAAAGGGTCCTATTACAGGGTGGCTGGTGCTGGCCAGGTGGTCATCTATGCTCCTCAGGTAATTGTTGAGAAAACAGACCACTGAATAAATTCAGAAAATGCCTCATCATGCACTCAAGAGTGAAAGAAGTGCAGAAGGAAAAGAAAGTCCTAAAGAGATGTAACTCGCAAGCTGTGTTGCCAAGTTTTCCTAGTGTCACATCTCACAGTTTTTTTCAAAGATGAGTAGGCTCAAGATGAGTACTTCCAGTTTTCAGCACTTGTGAACATTCAGTACAGAAGTCTAACATTTTGTAAGACACTGATCTATTGAAATACTAATTTAGCTTCTCAATGCAAGCAAGTAAGTACTTTTTTTTTTCTCCTTTTTGAAACCATAAGTCCTTCCCTAACTCGTGTGCTGATTCATGATGGAAAATATATATAGCAGCTTCTCTCAGTCAGTAAAAAAGCCCATTCCTTCATAATCTAGCACTTTCCTGTATCTAACTACATTAACTCTTAGCTGGCTATTAGTAAAGTTTTCATGATAAATAGTTTTGGGTTTTGGAAACAACTGTGCCAAATTTAACATGGATGAATGAACTCCAAATACTTGTATCTTAGCACCTCATAATATTTTATATAAAACATCTGGGCAGCAGACAAATTCTAGCCTGGATCCATTTCATCCAAGAATTTTACTGGCATGCTTCACTCAGGAATCTGCTTACTCTGAACTCCCATCCTAATCAGGGACAGAGAAGAATTTCCAGGGGATGATTCTAACATTGTATGGTTTGAATCAGCATTGGGAAGTATCTGTCTCTCCACTGACTATACAGCAATCCTAAACAATCTACACTGGTTCTCAACTGTGTGAGAGCTATCAACACACGAATCCTACTTCTGAGGTCTTTATGTTCCCATTGCCCATCTCTACAATGAGTTTCCAAATAATTCCTTCCCTAAATGCTGATATTTCACCTCTACACCGATGGGAACTCTTCTAGTGAGTTTTTATTAGGCTTGACCGATAGACATTTTTCTTTGAATACACATATTTCTCTTAAAAACTAAGCACT
Organism: Xenus cinereus; assembly: GCA_025774025.1. Classification (NCBI taxonomy): domain Eukaryota; kingdom Metazoa; phylum Chordata; class Aves; order Charadriiformes; family Scolopacidae; genus Xenus; species Xenus cinereus. The sequence goes on from JAOXJK010000023.1 coordinate 116,594,931, forward strand.
TGGAAGAATTATAGCAAAAGGCAATGAAAATTTTGTGCAAGGCAGAGTCAAGAAGGAGAGCTCCAGAGAGAGCCAGTAGGTGCCTGCCCCACACCGACTAACGGTCAATACACTTCCAGAGGAGATGCCTACACAGACAGGCTTTTCAAAGCTATTTTTGCCAAGGTTAAGTGAAAAAGCCTTGTAAGGCTCACATCCCAGACAGAAACCTTATTCTTCAGGCTACACAGGCTATACTCCAGAAACCACTTCAAAAAGGAGTGAACTAAGATATTGAAGAACATGGTTCATATCCCAGTTTTGCTTAATTCAGAGATGAGATTTTAATGTAGGTTTCTGAAACCAAAATGAACATCCTAATCACTGAGGTATCAGCAATTTTTGGGAATCTCTTGCTTCTAAAAAGAGAGAGAAAGGCAGAGGGAGAGACGGAGGAAGGGAAAGAAGGAAGAAGGACAGAAGCAAGCAAAGAAAGATAGACAGAAGGAAAGAAGAAAATCTCAGCTTTATTCTTCTTTAGGATTAAAATGAATCTAAAAATTGTGTAATTTTATTGCAAGAAGTAACACAGTTGTTCTTCTGCCTAGCCATATTTTAAACAGAGCCTATCACAAATGAAAAGATTAATACAAGTCATAGGAAAATTAATACAAGTCATAAGAACAGGAGCCCAAAGTTAATACTTGGAAGCATATTTGGGCAAATTACCACCTTTCATTGCCAGGAGCAACGTTAGTTGCCAGATGTGTCCAAGATGTCTTAGGGTAAGCACTATAAATTTGCACCTTTCCATAAACCCCTGGAAAAAACAGAAGAATGAGATCAAAAGTTAGGGAAAAGAGAGAGCTGAGAATTGAACCAATAACTAAATACATGGGAATCTTTATACTTATTAAAACCTGTTTCTATATTTTATAAAAATTTTAAGAATAACACATAGTCCCCACTGGAAATACAAAGTGAACTAGAAATAAACCATAAATAAAGTAAAATGACCATCACATGTAAAGGCAAGAAAGGGGATTGCAACATAGAAGTCTTGTTAACTCAAACTGGAATTGTAGGCAAAACTATCTACCTTAAAAAAATAAATCTACTTAAGTAAAGAAAATAAGTTAAAAAATCCAGGAATGAAAGTTACAAAAAACTACTTAGTTATTATTTATATTTCTGATCTGTGAAAAATTCACTGGGTTTTTTTTTTCTGGAAAGGGGATCCAAAAGCTAGGCAAAAAGCCAAAATATATAAAATTTTCCTATAGATGACATGTTCTAAGAAGATTACTTTTGAAGCATGAAAAATTTCCAATTTCCTGCATTGAAATATTTTGTGTTATTTTGCTGATTTGATCTGAAATCTCTCAGTTTGTGTCAGTTCAACATTTGTTCTGTCTCTCTAACAGTGACACGTTGCTTCAAAGGAGTTGTGCTTCAAGTATTTAGTGACCTCATTTTACTGCTTCAGTCAATCATCTTCTCCATGGACAACTTTTTCCATGACATACTGTGACACTATAGTCCAAAAAAAGACCGCAGTGAACATTGATAATACAACCCTGATTATCTCACCAAGGCAGGCATTCAAAATAACTTCTATGGTCTTCCATTTGCTGTGGTTTAAGTGGATAACATGGACAGCTGTGAAGTCTCATTTGATCCATGATAGTGTGCTAAACCACAGCAAAACACCTATCTTCTTTTCTAGCCCCTAAAACCATAGGAAGTCAAATTGCTAGTTCCTGCTATACTTCAAGTCCTGAGTGATTTAGACTTAAAAACCCTGTCAGAATCCAGAATCAATTAGGTTTCTGTCTTGCCTTCCAACTGGTCCACTTAGTTACTTGCTAGAAGTTTGCAATTGCTTGATGAATGTGTGCAATATTTTCTCAATGTCACTATCAGAAACAAATTGGGGGTTTTTTGTGGGTTTTTTTTATATGTTTTTTCTCTGAATTTCTTCAATTTTCCACAGATTTTGATTGAGGCAATTTCTCTTGATAGCAGTTTGAATTTCTGCTGCCTTTACAAAAGTTCAGCAATGAACAAAGGCTTCCAATATTCAAGTATTGATTAAAAAAGTGTTTTAAAATATGGAAACCAGAAAAGTTAATTTATTTCATTAACCATAATTATATGACGAGATGTAAAATTTAACATAAACTTTCTTTCGTCTATCTTTCGATGAGTCCAAATGTTTGGAAATACTTAAATGTGTGCATTTGGATCCATCCCGTAGTTCTTGGATGTAACCCGTCTCACTTAAGTTAGGCATTTAAAAACAGGGATATGAGTTTAAGCTCATCATTCTAGCCTGGAAATTCGAGGGCAATTTGTTTCATCCTAAGAGAGACAGAAGATAACTCAGACCAAATACCCTCTGGGAATGGGTATTTCTCTCCACTCAACAAGGTTATCTTAGTTTTAATACCTTCAACTTTGACAACTACCTTTTACAAATCTCAAATCTAGAACCAAGACCAAACCCAAACATGTATGTAAGTCCTTCTAAGTCCTGTTCAGTTTCTCATACAAAGACCTCAGGATTTGACACGTGGTTGCTCATTTCTGCCAAATTTTCTGCTAAATAAAATCACCACAGAAAATTCAGGAACTGACCTGATGAAAGTTAAAAGATTTAGCTCAAAAACTGTGTGTACTTCAGATGTTTTCCTGTATGACATAGTAACAAGCTCAACAGTGGTAGATTTGGCTATTGCCTAAATTTGGTTTCCTATGCAACGCTGAACTCATGTTTCATACCAATACTCCCTGGGTGGCCATTTATTTCTTCCAGGCGATCACAGTAAATCCCTTCAGATGTCCGAAGAAGGACCAACAGCTTTAAATCCCTTTCTAGGGGATGTTGCAAAGAACCTGCAATAAAGACAAAACAGTAATAACCACCACAGAGGCATCAATGACTTTTGTAATGCTGAAATTGGGGGTGAACTGGGGCGAGTGAGTCCAAATTTAAAGGTCTCAATGACTGAAGTAGCATTTCCCTCTGCAGCTCATTTTTGCCTTTCTTCTCCATTACAATTTCACCACTTTCCAGGTAATCATGGGTTCTGCAGCCAGGATGGGTAGAAAAAAAATGGAAAAGACCAGGGAAAAAAGCAGGGGAAAAGAAAATGCCCAAGAACTTTTGGTGTTTGTGATGTTGCTCTTATCTTGTGGTGATAAGTCTGTACAATAAACTGTATTCCAACTGTGACTTCATTTATTTCACCAAGGGTAGTTTACAGTTTCAGAAGAAAATGGCCCAGCACTAAACAGATACTGAGGAGGAAAAAGTAGGACAGTTTTTGCCCTGGAGAAATGTATGTGGAGTCCAGTAAAAGAGTTCAGCGTTCCTTTAAAATTAGAGATTAAATCAATTATGCAACAGAAAACTGCAGCAGATGTAGAACTAAAAAATATATACATATCTGTACAAAATTAGCTGGCCTGTCATGTTCTTTTAATATTTAAAAATTACTAGTTTGGAAAAGACAGACATTTTTGTATCCTAAAGAAACATTCCTCTTTAAGAGCATTTTTAAATTAAGTGAAATCAATAAATAAATTCATTGTTCCCCACCAGTGTCTGACTGATATCTGGGGATATTTGAATTCTCTGTACAGCTTTTAAATGGGTAAAAGACAAACAGTACAAGTGCTCCCTGTCTAATACATCTCACACCAGTGAGCTCTTATCTTCTCTGGGGACATGAACGGGATTCAATCTTACAGTGTCCATTGTCCACCCAAATCATCTTTGACTTTTTTTGTTTAAACTTTCATAACTGTGTCTGAACAAAAGAAAACCAGGAACTGGGCTGTAACCAAATACTACTTTCAGAAGGCAAATCTAGTGATAAATGTTTTCATCACTGATGCACTAGGTTAAATAAATATCCACCTAGAGCAGCAGAAGAGTTATGTAGACCTTTGTGTCTATTTTTGTACGCAGAGTGATTGTTTTCCTGCTTCACCCTCACAGCAGGTTGTGATTTAAAATACTCAGCCTGAACATACCTTTCCCAATCCTCAGGTCAACTTTACTCCCTGGGATAAAGTTATTATCTACACCGAAGACTAAAGAAAGACTCAACAAAAATGTTTGGAGACCTTTATATTGATCTTACAGTGTTACTCAAAATTACCATTTCCTCATCCTGATGATGTCCTCTTAAAGTGGGGGATTATTATTAATTCTCATTATGAATTACTGTTGGTGTTATTGGTGTTATTATTTTACTGCCGGTTACAAAGCATTTACTATTTCTTCTAGTTAAGTTAGTTAGAAATAACTATATGATATATCCAATTCTCAGCTCAATTTTATAATTGTTTTTATGTAGGCTTCCAGACTTTACAATCACAGGCAAATGCTTGGAAATGTGAATTCTAAAAACTTGAACTGGAAGTTATCACTCCTTTAAAAGAATTACATCTACATTTACATAAAATTTGTGATGTTTAATCCTAAAAAGCATGACAATAGGTTAAGGAGTGTTACCCTTGTTAAAGAAAAAACAAACACACAAAACAAGAAAATAATCAGAGTGAGAAACACAGAAGTTATAATAAAACTATTCATAATAGCTCATTACTGTATTAAATCCTTAGAAAAGGAATTAAAAAATGGGAAGATAATGTTTACAGAAATGCTTCAGTGGCTGGAAACTGTAAATGGTATATGACACAAAAGACACTTATTAGTAGAAAAATTAGACTTTTAAAAAGTGTATTTAGAACAAAAATAATCTTAATACGTGCTTATTTTCATTAATAGTTCCATTTAAATCTATGTATTTCAGTAACTTGAATGAAAGTGTTATAGAAGAGTTGGCCCATCAACTCATTGGACTATTAAGAAGGACTTTGCAGTAAGTTTGGGATCACTCATGATGACTCAGAGCACTTGAAGAAAGCTAATATTGTGCCAATATTTCAAACAAAGATAAAAGTAAGAGCCCCAGGTAATTACAAGCCTGTCAACTTAGCACTGATTCTAGGGGAAAAAATAAATAAAAATGGAATGTCCAACTCTGAACACAATTAATAAATCATTAAAGGTGGATGATATAATTAATGCCAATCAACCTGGTTTTATAGAAAAAAGGTCCTGTGAAACTTCCTTGTTATCATCTTCTAATGAGATTACAGGTTTGGTTGATAAAGATAATAGCTTTGATATAATATAATTGGCTTCTCCAAGGCACTTGGCTTAGTAGCACAAAACCTTCTGATTAACAAACTACGCTGATACAACACGAACATGGCACACATTAATTTACAGGCTGACTGTAAAGGGGCATTGACTCAAACAGGTCTGGTCTCGCAAGCCCTGTGATATGCAAAGTTTTATCAACGACCCAAAATAGTGTGAAGATACTGAAAGTAAGCAGATATCTGATACAAATGGGGAAAAAAAAAAAGAAAAAAAAAAGAATTAGATGGGCCAGCAAAGTTAGGAGTAACTTGAAAGTGAAGAATTAGGAAAGAAAGTGAAGAATGTTCAAAATATAAGACGACAAGTCTTGAAAAATAATGCTTTGTGAATGGATGGAGAACAAAGGAAAACAAAGAGAAAAGCTGAGTAAGGTCTAAGATCTGCATTTGGTTTAGTCTAAATACAGCCCTATAGAATGGTTCATGAAAATGAAGATATGGAAACTGCAGCTATCTCAGCTTACTTATAGGGAAATCCAAAATAGTTAAGGCGCTCAAGTCACTGGGGCTGGGTAAGTTTCATCTCCTTAAGTAACTGGCATATGAAATCACAGCTCTTGTAATAAATAGTTTTGTTAAAACTCCCAAGTTGCCATAAGCACTGGAATCATTCTGCAACACGTATGTGAATGACCTGGGTTCTAAGTGTCTGTCTTTGAACTTTGGATGTGAAAACTTCAGGTCACTTGCCCCAGTTTATTGTGGTGAACATGTCCTACATGAGATCTCATCAAGCTGTTAAATTACCCATCCTCCATGAGATGTGCAGAAAAGTATCCCACTTCATACTCCTACAACTGGAAGGCTTACAATTTCATGAGCAACCTGGGTGATCATCAGGTGAGCTAATAAGGCACTGCTAGCAGAGAACCAGAAAAAAAGGTAATTGCAACCAGAAGCTGGCATAAATGTCTGGTGAGATGTGCAGAAAAGGTCAGGAGGGACTAAAGACATCATACACAGAAAATAAACAGGGCTTCCTTGAACACATATTCTTCCAGTTGTAAAATTTATCTGGAATTTGAAGGGTTTGCTCATCTGTACAGATGTGACACATCTGCCACCCTGAGCAGTGCTCGTAAGCAGTGTCCATTCTGGATGTCCCAGGTATTTCTTCAGTGCAGACATAGGTCAATCTCTTGGTGTGCAGCCAGCAACCGTGCAATTTCCAGTGAGCTGGGTTTTCTGCACAGGTGCTGCACAGTTTGTGCCTTCATACAGATGATAGATATCACATCAAATGGCCTCAGTGCAGGTGTGTGACCTTCTAGAAGGGGTACCTAAAGCTGATGCTCTTCCAGGAAGTGCTGCCACTACAATGCATGCACTACACAGTGAAAGAAAACCCCTAAAGATGATAATCCTATGTATAAGAAACAACCTTTGCTGCTAATAAAATCACCACTGATTACATACTTCCCTGAAGAAGCGTGAGGTCCAGATGCCTAGATTGCAACACAGATCTGTCAGCTTAATGGTTCAGCTGATTCATAATCCTTCACCAGGTCTAACCTCTGGAGAGTATAAAACCCAACTATGCAAAAACGGAAAAACAAAAAAGGGAGAACAGAGAGAAAAGAGTGTTTTTTCTACCCAGCTTTTCTCTTATTCTGGACTGCAGGCTGGATCCAGTTTGCTGTTAGTTTCAAAAGCCTTTTCCATTGTTTTCATATTTCAGTCTTACTCCAGATGTTCTTCCTGACAGTTTTTTGTTGTGTTTCTGTCTTTTTCCATAGCAAAACCCATTCAATTCTTTCCTAGAATAGTGGGTGTTTCTTCCCTTCCAGCCTTTCCTTTCTTTACAACACAGCACTCTGCCACAGCTGTTGCGTATAAGAGCAAGAAAATGTCTGAGATAAGATCCCTCCCTTCCATTGGCAAATAGACTTTGCTAAGTATCTTGCTGTGACCATCTCCGTGTGTTTCCTGAGTCTAAAACTTCTTGGACTCTACCACGAGTACAGGTATCTAAAGCAAATCACAGTCTAGGCTGTATTGACTCAGATAGCCAGAGAACATAGAAACACCTGCATTAAGCAACCCAAAAGTAGGTGTATGAATCTCCCTGGAAACATAGAATCATAGAATTGTCTCGGTTGGAGGGACTTTTCAGATCATCAAGTCCAACCATCAACCTAACACTGACAAAAAACATCACTAAACCATGTCTCTAAGCACTATGTCAACCTGTCTTTTAAATACCTCCAGGGATGGTGCCTCAACCACTTCCCTGAGCAGCCCATTCCAAGTCTTAATAACCCTTTCAGTGTAAAAATTTTTCCTAATATCCAATTCCGCTGGCACAACTTGAGGCCATTTCCTCTTGTCCTATCGCCTGCTCCTTGGGAGAAAAGACCGACCCCCACCTCTCTACCCCCTCCTTTCAGGGAGTTGTAGAGAGTGAGAAGGTCTCCCCTCAGCCTCCTTTTCTCCAGGCTGAACAACGCCAGTTCCCTCAACCATTCTTCATAAGACTTGTGCTCCAGAGACTTCACTAGCCTTGTTGCCCTTCTCTGGACCTGCTCCAGCACCTCAATGTCTTTCTTGTAGTGAGGGGCCCAAAACTGGACATGGCCCTTGAGGTGGGGCCTCACCAGTGCCAAATACAGTGGGATGATGACTTCCCTAGATGTACACCTAGTCCTGGTCCTGAGCCTACAAGGTTTAGTTGTTTAACTATAAGCATTTTGTATGACTTTGGACACCGCCAAGTGTCCCACCTGGCCTCCAGCTTCTGCTTAAAAAGCAATTTTTCTGTCATTGATCCCTGTCTCGTATCTGCCAAACTGCCACAGTGGATTTTGAGGGTGCCAGGAAGCATTAGATATCTGTATTTAGGCTGGATTCTCTCCTAGGTGTCTCACTTCTAATTCCTTGGACATTCATCTCTCACTCCTAGCTGCTGGCTCCTATCCCACAGCTGTCTGCCTCTCATCTCTTCTGATTATTTGGCAGCACCATCTGTAAGAGACAACCCATGTGAAGTCTCCTTGTTTATGGGCTGCTTTTGCAGGCTTCTTTGCAGAGTGCAGTCTGAACATCTGAAGGAACTGATTGGGAAGGAGAACCAACACTAGGTGACTATCCAGCCACGCATTGACCAAGAATAAAACCTCCTCAGACTTTGTGGTGGTGATATATGGCAATTTGCAAAATATCTAAATATATGGCAGTTTGCAAAATATCTAGGCAGTGTCATGGTTTAGGCCGGACTGGCCAATGAGGGACGACAGAGTAGAGCATGCCTGATTGTGGGTGTTTCAAGTATGTGAACTGAATCCCTTCCCTAGATGATATGACCGGTTAAAAGAAACCAAGTGTCTTGGAAAGGTTAAAGACCAAACAGATGGAAGCTGAGAGATGAACCAAAGGGGATGCAGATGGTGCAATGAACTTTTCAAATCACTTTTTCTGTGATCAGCGATGAAAAATTGCTCTCAATACACCCACGGTATTCCATCCTCATACAAGTTGAATAATACTGCGGAGATGTTATGTGACTGCAAGGTAGGACTCAGCTCACAGCTAAAGAGCCACAACATAGAGCTACTGGAGAAGTTGGAGAAGAAAAGTCGATTGGTGAAACTCACTTGTGTCCTAATAGTCGTTATAAGGCTGAACATTAATCATAACTAACACATGCCCATTTCATGAAGTATGGTGATTTACCCTTTGGGAAGTCAATATGGGGGTTCTCACTAGTACTGAAAAGAAGGGGAATGAACATATTAGAGCTCTCTTACAACAAGCGAGATAAAAGATCTCTGAAACGTCTGGGGTTTAATTTCCAGACAATCAAGCCATGAGCTAATGATGACTTCAGGCTTCTTGCCTCAAATGAGTGACGTGACCGACAAGCAGCCATCATGAGATATGCAAAAAAAAGAATGTGACAAGTTGAGACTAAAAAGAGAAATCCTATCTGGATAATTACTTAGTGAGTTCTACTATAAAAAGCAAAAATAGCCTGCCAGCAAAGAGCAGCCGAGTACAGTGGAGTTCAGGATGAGTCCAATGGATCAATTTGTGCAAAACGAACTTCAGCATTTTCTGCAGGAGCTTATCAGGAGCTGAGGGCTTTGTTCAGCAGCGGAACAGGGCACTTTCTGCACATATCATCTGTGCTATAATGCTGACTTATAAGTTAAAATAAATGGAATCATCTAGCAAAGAACCAAAAAAATCCTGAGATGTTAAGCTCAACATTTCCTTTCTTATTCTGACACAGGTGTGCTAATGATATATAGCAAATCACTTCATTCTCTGAACCTCAAACTCTCCTTCTATAAACTGGAAAAATAGCTTAATTTTTGCAACACAGGGAGATAGAAATAAATCATCTTATTAAATGTTATTGCAAGTATCACCATAAATGAAGAGACTTTGAACTTTTAAGTGCAAGAGAGAAGCTTCTTGTCTGGGAGCTAGGACTACTAGAGAAGTAACCAGAAAGTCTTCCTGGATCCAACAACCCTGAAGGGCTAGGGACACCTGGAGAAATAACTGTGGGGACAGATTTATACATTTTACTTCTGGCTTGTCCAAGGGCTCTGACAGAGTTCTTGAAGCCCTTTACAGAGTTTTAATTATCTCACATCTCTCGATATCTTGTTGATCATAATTCACACTGGATTGTGGTGACAAACCCTCTAGGAAGAAAAGTGTCCCAAGAATTCTGATGTCCCAGCTCTGAATTCAGTTTCCCTACAAATTATTGTTATAATAAAATTAGTTACGTTCTGGTTGATGGTTCATAAGCTCCAATTTTACACCGATTTTTTTTTGCTTTATTGTATATTTCTCATCATCACTCAGCTTCTATATACTTTTAGTCTTGTTTTAACCATCTGACTTTGTTTTTTTTCCCCTGAAGATAAGATTTCCAGTGCTCTGAAGGGCACCAAGGTCCAAGATTTGTTTGTAGAACTTATCATTGTTCTCTAGCAGTTTAAGTGAATGAAATACTCAGGCTTTTCCAGAGAGTCTTTTTTTTGGCCCAGGCCACCAATAGCAATGGCACGTGAACAAAGATTGCGCTGCTGAAAACAGGGCATGGAGAAGTTACACAACACAGAGGACCTGGGGATTTGGCTCACGTGATGTCAACCTCAGATCCCGCTCAGGCAATGCTGAATGCTGATGTCCACATCTATTAAATCTGTTTACTAAACTGTCTCATTATCTATTTTGTGTCAGGATTTCTTTAGGGTGTGGTAGAATTGGACAGATGGGCTTCAAAACCTTCCTTGGAGCATGGAACAGTCAGGATAGGACAGATGGGCTCCAAGAAGTTACCTTTAGGCCTCGAACACATGGGAAGTGAAAGAGGAAGGGGAAAAAAAGCAAGCTTTGAAGCCAGTATAAGATGTGGGAAAGTTGCAGAGTCTCTCCCCACCTATCATCTCACGGCTGAAACTAGAGCAAGGATACCTCTCCAGAAGATGTTGAACTATGATTCAACAGCTGCAAATACCTGTTTGGCTTTTAATATCATTACTACTCGCAGATGTGCTGGAGGGGAGTTTGTGCAGCAAAGAAGTGCCTCAATGTTTTTTAATAAGTGCTTTTAGCAACAAACACATGCTTTTTCTTAAAACCAATATGAAACCATATTTAAACTACAAAAGAGCCTAAGTGAGAAATGATTGAGCCTCTTTTAAGTATATATATATTAACCTCCCAGATTAGGCTTTCAAACCCCTTTTTCCAAAGAAAAACACAAGGCAGCGAAATAACTCTTTTGGCCAGTACTGTATTAACTAAACAGTCCCTTGAGACTAACAACAAACAAATATTGGAGCAGACTTCCTCGGGAGGTGATTACACAAACAAATTCTCTTTTTAAAGTTCATGAAACCAATCTTCAGAAAGGTCAAGCAGTGATCAACAAAGTGATCGCAGCATCCTAAGGATTCCTGTAAGTAAATGCAATGCCTGGCTTCAGGAACCTCAATATTTAAAAGGAATTATGTGAGTAATTACTTCTGTGTGGAAAACCACTGATCCTGTCCATTGCAAATAATGTGGAACAGCCCCGGTGACATTGGGGACTCTGAAACCACTAGAAGTAGGGGCAAGGTGGTACCTCCCTGAAGTCCTGGTGCTCAGCTGTACAGAGGGATGAGAGGAACAAATATGCTGAATCCAGCTGTGCCAGTTTCATGCCGTAGCAGGATTTCCAGGCACACTGGGGATTTTCCATGACTTTGTTTATGTTGGCTTTAAATACTTCTGTGCTACCTAGAAAATGCCTTACTAACGCCCATAGACACCAGACACTGCCTGAACACTAAGGCACATCCTGCCCTGAGGATAAATAAAAGCCCTGAGGCCCCATCTCATAAAACAACCCCACATGAGGTAGGGAGGATTTTTACACACATCAGATAAAATCTCAGTCTTGATGAAATGAGAACTTTTGCCGCTGACTTTAGTGGGATGAGGGTAACAGTATTTGTAATATATTGCTATTAAACAAACAAGTAATTAGCTCCAGTGGATAATCATTGGTCTTAACGTGGATCCTGGGTGTCCACATTGTAGATTCCCAGATAGCTATGTGGGATTACAACTGCCAGCATCTTTACAGTAACACTATACGGTCTTTTTTTTTTTCCCACTTCCTGTCTGTCAAGAGCAGAAATAAACCCCGGGCATCCAGAAGACAGGTTGCTCACTTACCCACTTTCAGCGTACCCCCCAGCACCACGATACAGGCTGCACTCAGGACGTTGCTGGAGTTGCTGGGGAACTCGAGGGTCCCCAGGATGTAGAGGCCTTTCAGAGGGGGAAGAGCCATATCCACCAGGATGGTCCTGTCTGAGAAACAAAGCAGAGGGTTGTTTAGAACGACGGCAGCCTACCAACACTACTTACCAATATGTGTGATATGGAGGTGAAGAACATTAGCTTTGCTTTATTTAGATTGGTTTTGCTTAGAACTACTGGAACAGGGCATTTCTGTTTGTGCAGCATCCACAACCAGAGCCTCGTCTACTCTATAATGTGGCTGTAATCTCATAAATTAATAATAACATCATATTTACAATTAAGTTGTTGCATGCTTAAGTCTCATCAAGTGTCACTTGAACCTAAGGAGAGATTAAGGAACACACATATTTTCCAATGGAGTTTGACAGAGTGGTGAGAATTCTTGGAACATGAGATGTGAAACTTGAAACAGTTTTGCTGTGGAACATAGGAATGGCCATGAAGTGTCTTGGGAAGTGGATCAGCTACTTCACAGTTTTGCTTTTGCCTATAGCCATTGGCAACTGCTTTGGATGAAGATACAAATGACCATGCAATAGGTAGCAAGTCTTTTCCCAAAAGAATGGGTTTAAGAATTCTTAAACCTTTGTGCTAAATGGCTTGAGCCAGTCAATTCTTCCAAATCCCGTTTGCAGGAAATGTAATCAAGAAGTACACAAAGTACACTCGGGAGTGGACTGAAAAAATGTGAGTATATTGCCTTAATATTAGTGTTTCATAGCTTTTGACTCTTTGGTTTTGCAGTCCTGAATTTTCACAGCCTCAGGGGAGAAGAAACTTCTGCACAGTCCGGGATCCTGGGTCTGCTTGGCTGGCTGTTCTATATACATGTTCCTATTCTATCCCTGTAACTCAGTCTTCCTACCTCTTCCTTTATCCTTTTTTTTCCCTCTTTCTTTATCCTTTTTTTCCCTCTTTCTTTCTGGACATCAGCAAGGGACACCCTAAAACCCCAGGACCTCCGTTTTCAAAGACTATGGCCAGGTTACTGCAGCAACACTGCAGCTACTTCAGCACTTCAGCTACTCTGAACACCCCATCTCAAAAGAATTTCCCTGCATCCTCGGGCTGAAGCATCTTTCAAGCATGCAAAATTTTCGCAGCATTCAGATATAATAAGTCTCTACAGAGCAGGCGCGTTCCCCCCCCTCGCTTAATCTCATACTGTTAGTACTTGATACATTTTTACAGGCATGAAGAAACTCCTGTCTATAATCTCTTTTACAGGACAGGTATAGTCCTATGCCCTGCAGAGCTGAGAAGTGAAGCCACAGTATGTGAGGATATGAAACAGAAAAAGGAGAATAAGGGGGGAGATGTTGTTAAAATGATATCTCTCAGACAGAAGGGGAATCTAGTTTGTGAAATCACAGCTCAAGAATGTGGCAAAAAGCTGCAGTTGACAAAGGCCATAAGTATATTCATCAAACATAGACTGAAACATTTTTACAAGGAAAAGAAGAAGTGCTCCTAGGCATACCATTTATATGTCAAGTTTCAGTCTAGAACAGATATTTTTGCTGAGTTGCACATCTTTCTAAAAAAGGGTTTCTAAAGAAAACGCTGACTGCTCTGTAACTGTAACATCACGTATGTGAGCCTTGAAATGCAGGAGTGAGAAATTCCCCCATTCAGAGACATTTCTGCAAACCTATAGTTTCCTCAGTTTAAAAGAATAACACCCTGGGGTGTGATGCTTGGAGTGTGAAGTCCTTGGAGGGTGAAATGTTGCTCTGTAGAAACAACAGAACGCTCCTTTGAGGAAAAAAGTCCTTCCACACTTGAGGAGAAATGCAAACAGATTCTAAAGAGACCTCCTTACGCAGCCCTGACAGAATACAGTCATTTATGTAGTAAAGGGAGATGATGACTAAGGGGTTAAAATCATAAACTTTAGGTCACTGAGCTCAAGGGATTTACCTTCAGAGAAAGACAAACTGGAGTTATTTTTCTCCCATTAAGACATTCATATAATAGCAAGCAGCCACTTCCAGCAAACCATAGTTTGAGCCTGAAAACAGGGCTATGTTTCATTATACATACACTTTCTTCAGACAAAAGCTCACAGGTATGCCACAGTCTTAATGTTCAGATGTACAATGCTGAGGAGTCGCTAATGACTCCAGCAATGACACAAAATGCCTTTGATCAACCGCATCGCTATATAAGACACCATAGCATGCCATTGAATGGAAATCAGGCACAACAGAAGAGCTATTATATGAGATACAGTGCTCCAGCATTCATCTCTTCAAACAGAAAAAGTTCAAAGAAAATCAAAATCAGAAAATGAATAACAGAGTGAATTCCACCACTGGAAGGAAAAAAAAAAAAAAAAAAAGAGAAGAGAGAAATTGCCAGAGGCTACATGATATCATATCAATACCCTTCAAAACAGCATTCCATCGCCTGGAATTATAACACGTTCTCCTTCCACCCAGAGCACACTGCGTCAGGAGCGTGTCACACTGAAAACCATAAACCAAAGCCCTGAAAATCCGAGGGCTTGAGAAGCTAATGCCATTGCTGGCCACCAGAACGTCATGACTAAACTTGTCCTGCTTGTTTTTCAAGGTGGTGTCACCGCTGAAGCCTGATGCATGTGAGAGGTCCTTGTGGGATGCCTGTGGTTCTGGAGGATGAACCTCCACAGATAAAAGCACAAGTTGTTATGGCCTCAGCTAAATCTTTCCAGCTGGGGTTGGAAGAGACCTATGTCTGCTGGGGACCCAGACACTGAGGGGACTTGTAGCACTTTAGCACAAGAGATCCGCCCTCTTGCAAGTGAAAATCATCCTTGGATAAAGAAGTCTGTCAACTCCTGAAGTCCCACCTATGCTTTCAAAGCAGGGAAAAAGATAGAATAACTTAGTACACAACCCTGATTTCCAAGCCCTCCAAAAGCACCTTCTAAATGTGAAGCAGACAACAAGCAGTGACACAAAATCTGGGGTTCTATATGAACATTTTGCTAATAGAGGTGTTTTCTAGCTTTTCAGTTTTTCCTGAGTCCAGCCCATGAGGCAATGTAGTGATGTAATTTTGCTTATTTTGTTAAATGACCAAATTGAGGTCTCTGTTAGCTAAGTTTAGGCAGTGCTCTAAGCTCTTCAGTGAACTCTGTGAATCCTCATTAGTTCAGAGATTTCAATAGTGTCAGGCCTGGACCAAAGTCTTCCCCTGCACTTCTTTACTCTAAAATGAACATTGAACATCTACTATTTGTTTCTGTAAGACTCTAAAACTGGTCTTTGGGGGCTGAAAGCACTTACCCAGCAATACACAGCATACCAGAAGTAAGCCCATGGCTTGTCTTTCAACCTGAAAATCATTATTGGTGGCTCCCAGAAGAGAATTATAAGCAACTAAAAGGCAGCGGAGGGTGGGAGAGAGATGCATCTTGCCAGAAGTGGATCCCAAAAACTTATTTTGGGGTGTACAGCAGCCCAAAGTTTGGGCAGCTTGCAGAATGTTTGTTCTTATGAGAACAAAGTCTCACTGTTCTTTAGCCACCTGGAGTCATTCTGAGTTCAGCAGGATACACACAAACCAGTGGCAATGGGAAGAGAAACATCCATAAAATGCCACGATTAAACAGATATTTAAAAACTGTTGATTTCATTTTAGATTTTGGACCCAAGCATGGGGTTGCCTTTCTTGCAACTGGAAACTCACTTACACACTTGTGGCAGCAAAGCAAGGTATGACAAATGGACTGAAAATTCGTCTTGCCTAACTAGATTTTTAGGTGTCTTCATTAAAGCAAAACATCCAGGGCCCTTATCACACCAATGATGACTATGACTCCAATTTAAGACCCTGCACTCTGTTGACTCCCACTGCTAATAAGTGTCTCAACACCTCCAAGCCAGCAAGAGTGAAGAGGGAGAGTAAAAATAAAGTAGAGACAGTATGACGAGAAAATGCAGGTATGCAATAGAACAGTTCTCTTTTGAGATATATTGATTGATAGACAGTTTGTGTCCATGTTTATGTTCGTGTTCTTGGGCTAAAACTGAAGGAGAATAGTTTCTGCTCACCAACTAAACACACATCTACTCTAGCGATGGGAGCTGAGATTTTATTGCTGATAGGAAGAAGAGAGTCATGGAGTATGGCTCTCCCCCTGTCCCAGCAGGTAGTGCATTTTCACATAGCATTTGCTTCTTAATTTGCTTTTAAACCATAAGTATTTTGTTATGGTTTTGCTGTTCAGTAAAGCTCCTCTGAAGAGCAGAGGTGGTTTTATTGTATACCCTTCTCTAAGCAGCTGAACACGGTGATTTAGAACTGGGAACACCCAGGGTTTCATCCTGCTCAGGCAACAACCTGCGTTCTGATTTTGGGCAAACTTTATCGTCCTGGCTCCTCAGTTCCTCACAGGCAGAGACTATTCCTGCCCATGGTAATACACAAATCATGTCTAATAGTCCAACCCTCGCCCTGCTGCCTCCCAATCAGTAGGCACCAGTATGCTAGAGACAATCCCTCTACCGCATCCCTCAGCCCAGTGCAGATATTCCCCGGTAAAACCGACCAAACCGTCGCTGCTCTAAATTCGGGAGACGTTAGTTCTGACCCCAAAGGCTATGCGGTCATGCTGCACAGTGCCAGGCCTGAGCTAATGAGCTTTGCCTCTCCGGAGAGCTAATTAGTTCTGGTATACCAGCCTGCTGATACAGCGGTATTGTTTCCAGTCCCAGCACTAGATGAGTTGGGCTGGGTTGTGGGCAGCAACGTGCAACGCTCCAGGCACAGCTTAGTCATGAAGAGCCTTGTGGTATGTGACAAAGGCCACGGTCAATATCTCACATGGTAGCTAAAATTAATTATTTTATTTAGAAGATTACATTCACCTTTTGGGGAAAAAGGTGTTTTACTTATAGGTGAGTTTGCAGTGCACTGAAGGACCATCACAACCTCAGCATCCAGCTTCCACTCTCTTACTCTAATTCAAAAAACAAAAGTCCAAATCCTTAGCCTTTTTTTAAAAAAAAAATTATTTCTTACTTTCTGCTTCTGTGTAGATTGTGATTTACCTCTGGTGACCATCTGAGCACACTCCACATAATTAACTCACTGGTGGTGTGGAGACCTTAGCTACCAGTGGCACCCTTGTGCCTCTTCATATCCGCATCTGATGTATGGTTTTGGAGGCTGAAATGATTTGGTCTTTTGACATTCACGGGCTGATATTGGTGCAAGGGTTATAACGTGATACACAAGAAATTGATACAGATGATCTGGTGTTGTCTATGGCCTGGGTCTCAAAGAACCACGAAGGACAAAATACGCAGTGGCATCCAAAATCCAGCAACAGCAAGAGGATGAGAAATGCCCCAGTGTTTAATGCCTGAATAAGGGGTCAGATGTAACAGAGGTGAGAGCACAGAAGGAACTAGGGAACACAGGACAGAAAGGACACTTTCTGTGTTTCTGAATGGCAAGCAGACACATGTCCAAAATGAAGTACCAGTGGCTCAGCTGGAGTAATTTTATTGCAAGAGGAAAGCAATTCCAGTGTTCTGGGTGCTGCACGTGGACTTTGGAGATTGGGGCTCAATCCCCTGTTCTGGTACAGATTCCCACTGGCAAGACCTTATACTGTCAAGGGAAATAGATGTACACCTACACATCATGGTTTAGACAACATACATTAAGTGCAAGTTAGGTTCATATCTCAGGTGCTCCTGAATGTGACCTGGAGAAAAGAGGTTCAGGCCTCAATTGATGGCACCTGAACTGAGCTAGGTGTCTAAGCTCCCATCGCAGTAAGTTCATTTAGGCATTCAGTACTATCTGAAATGCCCTTGGGTATTTGAAACCTCACAGAGGACTGGAAAATATGACATAAGGGACACCTGTGACCATCTAGGTCTTCACCTGGCTAGGCAGAACGCTCCTGGAGTGCTGCAAACAACACCAGATAGCTTCATATAAGCAAGTGACTTGAGCCCTAGGGCTCTATGTAATACCATCAGTGAAGAACAACTCAATTAGCATTAGATACCCACATTTGGTATCTTAGTAACTCTTCCAGCTCTGCTAACTGTAATGACGAGGAACAGGCTAAGATGCCTAAACATATGTGCTTACTGTAACCTTAGATGTACATAAGGACACGGACCTACAGGAGATAAGCAAACCCCTGGAAGGACATTTCTGGGTCTGCTCTGGCCTCTGAATTTGCAAAGTGGAAGAGTAAGAGACATGGAGCAGTGTTATCCCCATATCCAGAAGTTGAGCTGTGGTAAGAAGAGAGTTATCTGGTTTCAAGCAAATGAATAGGAGCCAGCACCAGGTTCCAAAGTATGTCAGATACATACTCCACATTATTCATAAGGGTATACAATAATCATGTCTAGAAGGGACTTCAGGAGATCATCTATTCCAACTTCCTGATCAGAGCAGGTTCAGCAATTCGGTAAAAAGGTTATCACAAGTTTTTTTTCTCCAGATTTCATTGCAAATTGACTAATATTTTTGCTAGAATTCAGAAGGTTGTTCATGCAATAATGTTATAAACTAAACTGAACTGGGATTTAAATATAACGCAAGCCTGAGGTTGCAATGCAGGCATGGGTTAAAACATCTAGGAGACACCCATGGCAAATGAATGGAATGGAATCACAGAATAGTTTGGGTTGGAAGAGGCTTTTAAAGTCCATCTAGTCCAACCCCCCTGCCATGGAAAGGGACACCTTCCACTAGATCAGGTTGCTCAGAGCCCCGTCCAACCTGACCTGGAATGTTTCCAGGGATGGGGCATCTACCACCTGTCTGGACAACCTGTGCCAAGGTTTCACCACCTTCATTGTAAAAATTTTCTTCCCTATATCTAGTCTAAATCTTCCCTCTCTTAGTTTAAAGCCATTACCCTTTGTCCTATTGCAACAGTCCTGCTAAAAAGTTTGTCCCCATCTTTCCTGTAGGCCCTCTTTGACTACTGAAAGATCACAATAGGAATAGACTATTTCAGTTGGAAATTGAAATGAATTGAGAGATTATAATTGATAGTGGGAATTGCAACAGGAAAATAAAAAGGAAGGTGATATAATTGTGGAAATGTAAAATATGCTCCCTGCACAAAACACAGAGGTGGGTCAAGAGATGAGCTCTTTGTGAGCTGTGATTTTGGGTCTTGCAAATTCTCTCCTCTAGAAATAAAGTCCCTGCATATAATTGAGCTTGAATATCAGTATGGGTTAATAAGAGTGTGTGCGTTTGTGTGCATGTGTAAATGGAAAAGAAGATAATTCTGTTCCAAAAAATCACACTTTCGTGCTGCAGTCAATGTGATCAGGAAAAAATGTGATGTCCTGCACACACTAGAATGGACACTAGTGCCAAGGAGCCCATATTGCAACACAAATACATATCCTAATGTAGACATACCCCAGCACCCCTACAGAAATTAAACATCTTTCCTTCCTTCCTTACTAGGTAAAATGATGACGTCTTCTCCAGGGCCTGGGATGCTGTGGTTGAATCCACCCCAGCCATTTTCCACATCATTCCATGACTCTGGATGCGACCATTTCAAGACAGCATCAGAAGGAACTACAAAACAGGACACACAAAGGCAGAATTATCATTTTCAGTAGCTGGGAGAATTACCATTTCTTTGATAGTCAAGCATCTGTGGCATTAACATCCTCCTTTTGTCACTGGTGAAGCAACACTAACTGCTCTTTGTTATTTTCCATGCTTAAAGGAAGCTGCCCGATGGGAAAAAAGATCTCTCCCAGGATCGTGTTTTCAAAGTTAAAGGGCAGGGAGATAACTGAAAAAACAGATTCAAATTCTTTGGGATCCATCAAAAGCAAAGAAAATCTTGAGGTTTGTCATGCTTAGCTTATGTTACGTCTTGTGAATATGCTTCTCAAGCAACTACTTCATTATTTTTATTTATGCAATCCAAAGCTCTGAGCACTTTGATCAGAAAATTAAGATGAACAAATTAAAATAAAAGCCAGTCACCTGTGTTTGGTGGCAAAAGCAGATCATCACAATGGCAACTAGCCCTGCCAGAAAGTGCCAACTCTTCTCATGCCTTTTTTTTCCCCAAGTGCTCTAGGGAGCAGATTGAATTCCCAGGACACAGGAATTTCCACATTTTCCCAAAGTATGACCATTTTTTAAAAAGGAGTGATCAATTGTCATGATCCTGTTAGCCCTCAGAAAAGCAAGACTCTTCCCATTGCAAAGGATAATTAAGACCTGCCTCGGAAAAAGCAGCTTGACTGAGACACGTGGCCTCTCCTGCTCATTCCCCAAAGATATATTTTTCAGCTCATTCCAAAAGGAAACTTCTGAGCCTTAGCATCAGGAAAATACCGGGAGAAATTAAGTTCACAAAATGTAGGTGCTTAACTTGCACTTGTATTTTAGACAGCTAATGAGGCAGTTTTCATAAATTAATTGCCTAAGTTTGCTCTGCCATCAGAGAGGAAGGAAAGCATCTGAGGGAAATCCTGCCCACTAAGTTTAGTGAGCCCTAAACTAACGCAGGCAGGGCCTCCCTCTGGAGGCCTCTACAAGCACCTACCTCTCTCCTAGCACTGTAAAGGAAATCTTGGCATTTATTTTCTTTAGGAGGGCTTCATTAGGTATTGAAAACACAAGGGCAAGCTCATGTCTAAGTGTGTGGGGGGGTTAGAACCTGCTCAGTGACACTGCGGAGTAGAAAAACCCTCCGTTGCCAGCACAGGGAAACACAGAGAAATGAAACCCAGGTGGAGCTCCTTAAAGCTGGGTCTGTCTTTCCATTACTTGCTTGTTCAGGGGGAAACACTCTGCAAAAAGGTCTCTAAACCCTATTGCCACATAAATCATTGTTGTTCTTAATACGCAGCAAAACAGCTGTGCAACTAAGACCAAACTTTGGGGGGTCTCCCTTGTCTCTGGTGGATTTTTCTGTCTGATTCAACATTTAACTGTGCTGTAATGTCACATTATTACACTAAGATCACTATGGAGCACTGAAATGCACTGTAGTCTTACATATCCCATGACCTTTCTGATCTGCCATGGTATTTCTTAACAAAAGTTTATAGTCTTCTGTGCTGTGGAATCACACATTTATCATGAGCAACGGTAGATATGGCTCAATGAAATGCTTAAATGAATGCCAAGAAGCCCTGTTGGGTTGATAGATGTACAAAATATTGCAGCGAAAAATAGCAACCGATTTCTGAAAAAGCGGTGAAAAAGACATGGTGTGACACCCAGATTTCAGAAAGACCATCACGCACCTGGGGTAGGTAAAGCCACTTTTTCCTTCTCTTTCAGTGTGACCTGAATTAAGTCAGGTCCTGCAACTGAACACAGAGAATTATAGGGAGTCATAGCAAGGCCTCACAAATTAACAACAACAAGAAAATCATAGTAAAGCAATTGCTACATGTCATTTTCTGACAGAATTTTATATTTCAAACAAAACAAAATTTAAGAACAACCATACATATTTTCTAAGCATTCTTGTCTTTTTTTATACTTTGAGAAAGGATTAAACAAACACATTTGAATTTACAGATGCGGAAGGTCTCAAGACAACTCATTAGAAACAGCTAAAAGGAAACATTCAACAATCAGAAATTCTGGGCTGGAACATGAATCTCATTTATCCCACTATAAATCCACAGCAGTTCCACTAACACAAGCGATATTACACCATTGAATGCATAATGTATTAACTGGCTCAAACAGCAAATTAAAGCTTTTGTTTTGCAGTTTGGTTTTGATTCCAACACCACCACCCCCCCCGCCCCAAATCTGGTATCTTTGTATCTCAAAGAGGTGCTTTAATTAGCCAGACTTTATAGACTGAAGACAGGGACCCTGTGTTCTCTGCTGTGAAAAGAGGTCAGAAGCAATTATCACAGTTGTAACCTTTGTGCCAGTATATTGTCAGCAGGAGAAGGGGCAGGATAATGCTAATCAAACTAAGAGGAGCAAGAGAAAACTGCTTTAGACCCAGCTAAAAAACTACCTCCTCTTCATCTCCAGTGGCATATAAAGGCACTTCCTTTCAGTCACCAGACTGGAACAACTGTAGGTTAAAATAGAAACACTCTGACAAACATAAATCTCCTGTCCACTGCCCAGCAACCCCCTTATGTTGACCCTAAAATGTCATTGGAAGATTTTTTTGGTGGTAGGAGAATTGTATAAAGGAAGCCATTGTCAGAACTTTCCTCAGTTCCAGAACATGCCAAGAACTTTCCTACGTGTGTATCAAGCCACCGATGGGAATTCATGCCATATTGTAATTTACTTATTTTATCTTTAAACAAGTCTCTGTACTTTTAAATTGTGAGAACTGTCCTTCCCTACCTCCCTCCTTCTCTCCCAGTGCAACTGAGCAAATTTAAAATAACTGAGGTTCATTAATTTTAAGTGTTCAATAAATTAGTATGAATAATCAAAAAACTTGATTCTTTCTGATAATTACTATTTGATGTCAGTTGAAAGCACTCGATTGAGTTAGCAGCATATGCTCCTATGCCAAATGAGGCTTCCATAATTAAATAGAAACCGATTCCATGAGGTTTTTCTCATATCTGATTAATTAGTAATCAGGTGCCTCAGCCCTGTTCTTCAGTGACACCTTCACTCCCAACGGTAGCTGTGATCTGATCCATTTATCAGTCAAGCCTCTCTGCCCGAAATAGTCACACAGAGCTCAAACTGAACAGCACCATGCTTTTGGGCGGCCACAAGGTGAACCTTTGAGGAGAAAGAATGGCATGAAGCTGTTAATTTAAAGTGTTTGACACAGAGTTCATGTGGCTTCTAGACAATACTCCTCTACAGGTACTTTTATGGCTATGGTGGCCTTCCTTCTCTTCTCATAACAGGGCAAATCAAAAGTCAAAGGTGTTACATCAGTCTTAGGAAAAGTGAGAGGATAAAGCCCTGACACTACCCATTTTTCAATAAATATATTTTGTCAGATTTGCTGGAGGTTTTTTTGCTTAATTTTGCAGGCTCTATGGTGCAATCATCTAATTAAGGGTGTTTGTATTGTTCAGAGAAAAGCCGTTCTAATTAAATCCTGAGGGGCCATAAAACTCGATCAATATGCTATATAGACCTCATAAAGGGGTTCAGTCCCCTAACAGGGTGAAGAAACGAACCATGAACACTCAACACAGTCATGTCTTGATTCGGGGCAAGGATAAAAGTTTCTTGTATTTGAAGTGCCATCCAACCACAGAGCATGACAATTCAAACCATTATCAGTCATTTATACCCTCCACGTGAGTGCAGGGGTATCGGGGGCTGAATTGTCCACAGCCCTGCAACTTGCACGATTATTTATATCGGTGGGGTGCAACGGTTGTGAATCAACAGTGTTTTCTTGCCATTTCCCATAAATACTTCTAAAACCTGATCAAGACAGGAGAGATACAGGCCTTGGGAATAATCAAAACTACAGTGACTTAGTCCTTCTGGTTGTTTTGTTTTGCTGCTGAGTATGTTATCAATGTTTCTGTACAGGACAGGAAGAGATATAGGCAATACAGACGAAGGACGTCATTACTAAACATTGAATTAAGGTGACTCTTCACAAAATGTAGTTATAAGGCTCCAGGGTTTAGTTGTATAAAACCTTTATAAGGCTCATCAATTTTCTGTCTTATTACAGCTCTTCCTGGATGTTTGGGCTGTGAATCATAAATATAGGCCTTCACGACGATACTCCTGGTAACTTTCTTCTGGTTCGGGGCTCCTTGAGTGAACATGAAGGAGGAGCAACTTAGTCTTTTATCAGCTTTGCAGTGACGGGGAATTTTGCCTGTGGATATTAGGAAGGGCTGAAACTAGGATAAATGGCTCCAATAGCCTGACTTACAAATAACAAGCAACTCCATGCTATTTAACATCAATTGGGCTAACATAGATCACTGGAAAATCAAAACTTTCAGACAGCACAATCAACCACAAGGTGAGACACACCTCTAGAAACTGGAGAACCGGGGATAGGATTTTTTGTCATCCCTTACCAGGATCTGTTACAGGAGGCACCCAAAATATGGTATAATGAGGACACAGCAGTGAGGAGAAGAGATGAAAAAATAAAAAAAAAACCCACCCCAAAAGATGGGGCTAATGGACATGGATTCTTCCTTACAGCAGATTAATATTTGCAGGGGCAGAGGTGAAGGCATGAAATTCTTCCTGCAGAGATGGCATAGTCAAAAGACCATCCCTGACAGGATGATAAGGGCTCTTCGTCATCTTATTTTCTCCAACTGCTACATACTCCGGTCTCTCTGCTGCCATGCCAGAAGGACAAGAGCTCATCTGCAAGGAGAAGGT
The DNA here is from genome assembly GCA_025774025.1 of Xenus cinereus. Lineage (NCBI taxonomy): Eukaryota > Metazoa > Chordata > Aves > Charadriiformes > Scolopacidae > Xenus > Xenus cinereus. The sequence continues at coordinate 116,619,243 of JAOXJK010000023.1, forward strand.
GGATTTTTCTCTTCATGTCTGTCACAAAGGGCACCTCTTCGCTGAGAACAGACATTTCATTTCATGGATGCCACTGAGCAGCCCACATGTGGTCAACTGACCTTCTGGAACAACTGATAGAGGGTGAGTTTTAACTAACTGGAAGAAAAGCCTCCTGTAGGACCAGTCCTCTGCAACAAATTAACTCCATTCTTTAGGTCTTTCACCTAGGATTCCCCTTTACCCCTGAGCAATAAGGCTGCAGAAAATATCTCTGTTTATTTTCTGTGTTTTAAAATTAGAAACAAACCTTCTTAAGATCCTGTTTTTTCTCCTATACAAAGCAATTACAGAAACCCACAGAGAGTAATGGAAGTGAGATCATTCTTTGGGAATTTAGAAAAGACAATAAGTGTAATCAAATTATTTTTTTTAAGAACTATGGAAACTGTAAGCCTGCTTCTGACACAGCAGTAAGATGAGGTTGAGCCTCAGGCCTTCTTAACAACTCACACATGAGTAGCTTGAGCGAAGTCAGCAGGATGACCCATCTCTGTAAAAGTTGTGTCTACTGAAAAATTTGGGGTAAATAAAAAGTTTGATAATCCTTTCAGTGATGTTTTCAATAACGTTTGTGTCCAGCACTTCAGTTTTAGAAAAAAGCCAAGAGAAATCTGGAGATGAAGCAAGCCAACACTTTGTCTCATTCCAAAAGAAAATGGTTTAAACATTTCAAAAGTGAACAAAAAAGAAACAACATCTCTGGTTTTTAGCCCATTCCAGTATTGCCCAGAGACCTTAACCAAGCAGCAGTGCCACGCTGTGGCACCATATGCTCGTATTTGTAGCAGACTTAAAAAGCTCATAATGTTATTACTGTAATTTACAGAGGATATTTCTCCTAAAAATATCCCAGACATCCCAGTGTGATGTTTCTTTCCACCTCCCTTCTTAAGATAAAGGTTTTTGATTCAGCGCAGTCACGTCATGTTAGGACTAGTCTCCTGAAACGGTTGAGCCCCAACCCATCAGTGTTTTGGGGATCCACACAGAGATTTTAAAAATCAGTGCCTTCTGAGGAACACTTCTCTCAAGACATGGGGTGCCCCAGAGAAAAACAGGATGATGCTTTGAATAATGTCAAAGGAAAGCCAATGATGTAGAAATGACCAGCACAGGATGTCTCAAGCTTCCTCGTCTCCCTTTCACCCAGCATCCAGCAGGGACATGGGGTTATCTGTCCTTCAATGCTGATTCCTTTAAAATGGTCTGAAAATGTTATTTTCGAAGGGACTTATGGGTTAGTTAACCGAGTTTCATATACGTAGTGAGTACCTTTGTTAACAGGATCATTGCGTAGGCAGCCCGCATCGCAGAAACATTCTCCGTTACAATTATTTCTCTCCATTCAGTGTCCCCTGCTGCATTGTCCCATGCCCAAGCCTAATTTACAAAACATCAAGCGTGCAAAGCATCAGGGCAACTTAACTCCTTTAATCCCCTCCATACGGTATATTTTCTTGCCTTTTGTGTTAGACAGACCTCTTTTTTCTCCCCCAAAGATAAACAAACACTTGCATGACGCCAGGCGATTTTGGATGGAAGGGGGCATGGAAAAAGCCTGAGCCCGACGCAAACTGCTGGCCAAGGTGGCTTCATTCAGCTGCCCGCTTTGTTTGAATAACAATATCTTCTCAGTCATGGGGTTTTCCTTCCCCTTTTTCCCCCTTTCCCCCCACCATGCAGGCCCTAGCAAAAGGCTGTGTGAATTCAGGAGCCTGCTTGTGAATGAGCTGGCATCTGATACGTATTTACCGACGTTAATTTTGGATGTAACGCACCCCTGCCACTTCCCCACCGTTTGCCCTAAAAGGCTTTCTGACGGGCACAAAAGCAGAGGGTCAAAAGTAAGTTGACCCCTGCCAGAACGGACAATTATTGGGAAGAGGCGGTACACCAGCAGCTGTCGAAACCCCACCGGCGCGGCAAAGGGCTTCCAAAAGTCGGAGGATGACTAATACGCTCGAGCTCTCCCCTCCGCCCCTGCAAGAGCCGGCGACTTTCTGCAGGAAGAATTATGGCCCTCCCGAGCAGCTGCAATAATTGTCTTCCCATTGTCCCCCAGCCCTCCCTCCGCCACCCCCTACAAGTGCCCATTGTCGGCCCCGGAGTCGAGTGATTATATGCTTGGGCTGATGCTGTTTGTGCCCAGCTGCCCGACCGCTGACACACGAGCACCGAGAGAGGGGGACCCGCGTCTGCGAGACGGGACTCCGACATACCAGACCTTTTACATAAGTCAAACAGGAACAAATGACTCTTTATCAGCCCCTTCTCCCTTTGAAGTGGCGGCTGCTTATAGGCCCTTACAGCTTTTCCTCCTTAGCCCGAGCAAACATCCTCCTTTTGATATGCTACATGCTCATTATCTCTGCCCCATTTAATGATTTTTGATTGAAGGGTGGCAGCGCAGTTGCCAAGAGGGTAGTTAAAGAGGCTCCACGCAGTCAGGACGACAAGAAAGGCTTTCCTTGTGCAGCAGCCTAAATTTGGAGTTTCTTAACAGTGTGTTCTTGTTCTTAGCAGCAGATAAGGGCTGAGCGTGAAATTCTTAATTAAGCAGTAAATAGAGAGTGGGGTGTCAGCAGATGCAGCCTGTAGCCATGGAGACCAAGTCAGATGAAGGAGGGAGCTGAGACTCAACGCCGGCCCCGGGCTCGGGCATGACTGACAGCTGAAGAATCCGACAAAGCTTGTAAATGGGATTAATTAGTTGGCTAATTATTTCATATAGTTAAATGTAAATAAAAAAATAAAAAAACCCCACCATCTTGCAGAGTTAGGCAGGAACGCATTCTGAAGGCCAGACCTTCAAGCGTTGTCCTCTGCAGATCTGTGCGTGGACTGGTGGGTTTTTAGGGCCAGAAGGGACTATTGTGGCAGCCTTCTCCGACCTCCTACGGAGCGTGAATCTCGCCTCATGAGGTTTTTAATAGCTTCTCGTAGAGCTGGAGCATATTCCTCTGAAAAGACGGCCAAGCATCATCTAAGGACCCTGAGTGATGGAAAGTCCACCACATGCCATGAGTCTGCTCTGATGGCTAATTATCCTCACCCTCTCAGCCTGCACAGCGGAGATTAGGAGAGAAATTAAGTGGCACACCAGGGCTAGGAATGCACTCGCTTTGTTTCAGACTTTTACCCTACCAACTGCATCAGATATTAGGTACCCGACACTGAATTATTGATCTCGCTGCTATAAAAGTCCTTGCTGAAAATGTTCACAGCATGAATTATACATGTTAGGTGTTTTCATAAATTTCCCCTTGTGTACTCTGGATGATTATTTCTCTCTGTATTGAAATGAGAAACAACAACGAGCTCTTCATATAATAAAAATCAAGATGAAAGGAAGGCAAGGAAAGGACAAGAAAGTATCTATGATGCAAGAGTGACATATGCCAGCCAGATCACTTTGTCCCAGCCTTCCCAAGACTGTCATCTCCTCTATCTTCAACAGTAGCAAGAGGCCAAGATATAGGTGTCATCTTCTGAGTTTTCCCATGCTGCTCTATTTATGAAAGTGCAAATCAAGATATGCAAGCTGAAAAACAGTTGACTTCTCTATTTGAAAGAACAAATTTACACTGTTAATAAACTGAAATCAGGGATCTAATCAATGCTTACAAATACTTAAAGGGAGGGTACCGGGAGGATGGGGCTGGTCTTTTTTTCAGTGGTGCCCAGTGACAGGACAAGAGAAAATGGGCACAAACTTGAATATAAGAAGTTCCACCTAAACGTGAGGAGGAACTTCTTTCCTGTGAGGGTGGCAGAGCCCTGGAACAGGCTGCCCAGGGAGGTGGTGGGGTCTCCTTCTCTGGAGACATTCAAAACCTGCCTGGACACGTTCCTGTGCAACCTGCTATAGGTAGACCTGCTCTGGCAGGGGGTTGGACTAGATGATCTCCAGATGTCCCTTCCAACCCCATATGATTCTATGATTCTGTGAAATAATAAAAATATATTTCTTCTTTCAGTAGATACCTGGCATGATCTTGGGTGATGCTTAGACTCAACAGCTAGATTTATACCAGCCAAACTATATCTATACTATATATGAAAAGGGCCAGGACATGGGACTAAGAGCTGGACCCCAATAATCTACATGGCTGTATTGCTGGCTGAGTTCCTGGCCCAGACAAATACACTTTCCCAGATGGGGACCATTACAGTTTGGGAGTTAGCACAGGACAGGGATCTCTCCTAATTTGAAGCCTGGGTGCATCCAGGCTGTTTTGAGAGATAAGATGCTAAGCTGGATAGACACAAGCTGTGCAATCCCAGTTGGCCACAGGGCCAGAGGTGGACGCAGCAAATGAGACCCTCAGACTGAGGTTAAGGTATGGTTTTCCTCATTTCTCCTCAAATGTACATTGGATGATTTTCTTTGCTGTCAGGCTAAACTCTGTGGATTGCCTGCTCTCATTCCAACTGTGTTTTCCTCTCCACTGTCCCACTGATTGTTCTAGCTGCTGGTTCCTACACAGATCCTACATAAGAAAGCCATTTGTATGCCATCTCATCGGTGCAAATCAAGAGCAATTCATTAAAACTAATAGATCAGATCAGTGACGAAATTTTCTGTTACTGTGAAAATCACCATCTTTGTAATTTAGATTCCCTGTACGACAGTCATGAAGAATAAGGATGCTTCTCAAAGGCACTGAAATGTTTTTGTGATTCCTGCTTCTACTATTATTAATAATGGCAACAATCATTACCTTGATTTTTACATATAGAACTTAGACCCGTATAAAATCATTTGCTTGATAACAGGAATTGCAGAAAATATCCCAAGTTTCAAAGAATAAATGAAACTTGAATATCTACCAGTAAATATCAATTTCTTTAAAAAAATGACCTAGTGTAAAAAATCAACATACTCAAATATAAAGGTCTATGACATCTCTGGAAGTTTAGGGAAAATTCTCACCCAATAATCCTATCGCCTCCAGTGGGCTCAGCCCAAATAGGTTGCACATGATTTATTAATGATACATGTGATATGGGACCAGCTGACAACAGAGATCATTAGCAGTGTTTAATGCCTTTTTCTCTTCAAAACACCGATTCAAATTCAACTTATGTCACATCACCCACTATTAGGATACATTCCTTTTGCTGATAGATCAGGTACTAGATAAATCTGATAGAGAGGGACCCAATGTGCATGCATTTAACTATTTGATTGATCTTTTTGAAGACATCTCAATGAAACGTCATTGGAAGATAGCCTTGTGTCTAAGGCCATATCTAGTTTGGGGGTTTAAATTGAAAAAACATCAGCTCTGCCACCATTCTTGAACAAAACTGTACATTGCATCCCTCATATGTCACTTACCCAAGTAGGTTAACTTCCTCAGTCTGCTGTCAAGATACCAGTCACAGCTCCTGTGATGTCTGTATGAAGGCAGTGATTGCAGTGGCTGTCCAGTCCTTGTCCCACAGGACACCACAACCTCAGGATGGGCAGGAAGATCCTTGTGTTCCACCAGCAAGTAATTCCCAGTCGTGAAGTTGCTAAATGTCACTGAATACTACAGAAGAGGGAATCAAAATAAACACACCTGTATCTGTGATTAGAACTCCATGGAGTGTAGTAAAAAGGGATCAAGAGGGTTGTGCTCCTCACAAGCAACATATTCTTTTGCAAAATGTGCATTAGAAACATGGCAGAGAGATGCACCATTAAGCAGAAGGCAATGGTGAATGCAGACAAAATCAGCTCCCCTCATCACCTTTAAAAGGTGCAAAGGAACAACGTCTTCTGAAAACCATGCTTCGGAATGCCTTAAGGTAGTACAAATTTTGTTGTTTCCTAAGCACGACACTGAACTTTCATCTAAGACATCCAAAATCATCTTCCTGCTCCAAGTTACTACTGAGAGCTTCAGGGACTAGATCATCATATCTAGGCCCTGCCTATAAATACACAGAGCTTTTCTCAGTACAATTAACACTTCTTTTTTTTTTTCTCACTGCACTCCCAGAAAGATGAAAACATTATTATCTCTTCCAAATATAATTTTGAAATTATAAAATATTCCTGTGTTACCTGGAGCTGTTTGCTGACCAAAGGGTTGTCAAATGTCAATGTGTAAGTTTCTTTATCCAAGAGTAGAACCATCCAGCCATACAGGTTTGATAAGGTATCAGGGACATAATTGACTGTGGTTGTCTTGTTCCTGCTGTCAGTCACAGTTAAATTATAGGGAACGTCTGGAGCATCTTTTCTGGAGGAAAAAAATATAATGACATTTTTTTCAGTGAAATCTGTCATTTTGAAACATTTGTAGTTCTGTTTTTATTTGAATTACAGTAGTATATGCTGCCTCTGTCTCAGAATGTGACTTCATTTGTGTAGTTCTTTACAAATACGGTAAGAAACAATCTCTACCTGGAGTGCCATAAAAAGAGAAAAAGAAGAAAAGAGATAAATAAAAGCACAGAGGAGCAAAGTTTATGCCAAAGCAGCGCAATGCCAAGAGCGAGGATACCAACTCCTCCGCTGTCAGACTATTTCCCCATCCACCAGACTCATGAGCTTCAGGGTCAACTTTTAGGGTCTTCCTTTTCATGAACTTTTGATAGAGTTTGATAGAATTTTCTGAGTTTTCTCACTCATATTTAAGCAGTCAAAAGTTTCATTGAGGCTGAAGGTGTAAAAATCCTTTATAACTCAAAAAGCTGCTCTGTTCCCAGGTCAGGGTGCAGTACGAAGCTGGGGCTGCTGAAGACTGAGGAAAGCCTTCACAAAATGGGTGAACTTTTAGTACAGCAGTTCTTCTGAGCGTCCAGATGAGAACTCAAACCCCCTTTTCACTAGAACTTTGCACTCCTAATTTCTGTCCAATCTAGCTAGAGGAAAAAACCTCACTGAACAGATCAACAGTAGTAATGATATCATGAGTGGGCATGAACTTCTTACTGCTATGGTGGCCAGTTTCCCCAAGATGGAAGGCTGTGTAATGTACAGTCCAGAGATACAGAATACTCTGATTTCAGGAACTGCTTTGTTGGAGGCAACAGACAACATGAAGGAAAAGATAAAGCTGAAATGCAGATAACCCTTCTGATGTTCAAACATTGAACATCCATTGTCTCTTGACATCTGATTGAACAAAGACAACTGACCATAAGCCACCTCTTCAAAACAAAGATCTTACCCCCAGTCCTCAGCATCTTGCATTCCTACAAAAGCTCTTGAAACTGATGGAAACCATATTTGAAACTATGCTCTGGTTAGCTACACTATGTTACCACTTTACATTTGAAACAAGTCTAGGAAGGTCTCCTCTCCTAGAGGCAACAAGGACCATCAAGCTCCTCCAGAGGCTATCACGGCTGATATGGCCTAAAATATTCCCTGGAGCTGATGTTTCTCCATGTCATGAATGATTTATGGTGACAAGATTTCCACAACAGAAATTACATTTTGATATCAAAACTCAGGAAGAATAAATCACAGCCTAAGAATGTCCTCTCTGTCACCTTGCTGCACACACATGCACAGACTTCCTAAGCTTGTCTGAGAATTTGATGTGTCTCGTCGTGGCACTCCTCTCTCTAACAGCTGGTAGAGATTATTCCCCACCCTGAGGATGATCCCAGCTGGCTTGCAAAGACACAGGAGGAGCTCTCATGGATACATCCAAAATCCCCATCATCACCAGCATCTCCCATCCTTGACCAGGCCAACACTAGGCAGGCTTGTAAGAAAATTGAGGTTGCAGCTGCACAACTTCATCAAACAAGTTTTTTCCTGCTTCTTGCGTTCTTCACACCATGCATGGGGAATTGCTAGGGATACAAGTCCCAGGAGTGCAGATATCATTCCCAGCTGAAGAGAAGACTTTCTGGCTTGCCAAGGTACCCTGGGGCCATGATTCTGCTATAAAGATGAATGCAGCAGATTTATACATGAATCAAGTGCTGCTGGAGGATCAAGGCAGGTTGGCATTTTCACCTTTAGTCCACTTAGTCAGTTTTGCCATTTGCGCTGACGCTAATCTTAAAAAAAAAAAAACCACCCCTCTTTTAAGCATGTATAAAATGGTATTTCTAAATATTGGAGTGTTATCTTACAACTAGACAACTCAACATATTACCCAGCCCTCCAGACTGGGTATGGCTTACTTACCCATGATAGGCAGTGCCAAAACTCATGTAATAATACAATTTGTCTGTTTGTATTTGCAATTTTTGGTTATTTTTTTCCCTTGCTGCTTTGGAGACAATACCTAATTACAATAGCAGTCCTCTTGGAGGAGGGTTGCCTGGAGATATATATCTATATATTTCTCTTGAAAAATCAGTTCTGGGTTTTTTTCTATTACTCTGGTGGCTGTCACTTTGGCAAAGGACTTTCTGGTTACCCAGAAACATTCAGCTGAGAAACAGCACTAGGAAACAGGAGAAGTGTGAATCAGCAAAGAATCACTCAACCAGAAGATATTGGCAGACCAATGAAAGTGACTGGAAGGAGTTTATAAGGCTTAAACAGCTTCCGTACTACTAATAAACCTCCTCTTCTAGGCATTAGCTGGACCAGGATATTAGGCTGCTAATTAAGCAAGTAAATGACAACAAGCACATTATTGCCACAGTTATCAGCACCTGCGCAGGTATTCGGGAGAGCACTTCTAGCAGCAGAAGCAAACCACGCATAGTGTGGTGCGACATCAAACTCTCCCGCGCATCAGAAATCGACCTCATGGAGTTACAAAGGCGCACAACGCCGCAGCAAGCAACGGAAATTCAGACATAAATCCGCGTGGTTTTGCTCATTACCCATTTTACCCTTCATGGCTGGAGAAGTCTGGTGAGACAGCTTGACTCGCTTTCCTCAGGGACTTCCAAGAAGCTTTAAAGACACAGAAGAAAGCCTGGAAGGCGCAAACCTGCTGGAATATAGGGAGGGGTACACACCACCTGACTGAATCTTCAGAAAGTTAGATGGCAATTCCACGCTAGCCATGTAGATTCATTAGCTAGCGAATGTCAATGTGAATTCCCTAGCTAATGAATTAAGTGTGAATCCAGCTCTATTGGACACCAATCTTGATGAGAGCTTATACAGGCTACAGTTAAGTGAAATACTTTTTCCCCTCTCTCCCTAGACTTCAGAGCTGGATTTTGACTGCTTCAGACACTACCAACTTCCTTTTCCAGTTAATTGTTCTCAGTCTTTAGGCTTTAGGGAGCCTTCACAAGCGAATTTTTGGTTGGAAAATGCCATTTTTTTTATGCCAGCAAACTTTTCTGAGGAACCTCACCTGGAAGTTTGTTCATGACCCAGGAAGGAAAGGGAGCAGGAGATATCTTATGGCCTGAAATTTCTGGGATTTCCTTGACCTGGAATGCTGTGTCCTTGCCTTTTACGCACCTTGCTCAAGGTGTTGCCACCCACGAACACATACCTTACTCTTGATAGAGTAAAATGAAAATTTGGGGAACCTGAGAAACTTTCAAGCTCAATGCAGAAGTTAACTGGTAAGGCAACAATGAGCCTGAGATGACATTCCCCTTGAAAGGATGTCAGTGTGCTTGTGTTTTTTTCACCTATACGCCAAACAGACACCAAAATGGAAGTACCCTACTAATGGAATTACCAGCCACAATTAGCACCATTTCCATTTGCCCTAAATAGCCAGCGATTTCACCGTGCCCTAAATAGCCACCAATCTACCTCTCCTTAATGTTAATGAAGCAGAGTAGTGCTCACACACACGAGTATTTCTAATTCAGAGGATCCGAGGGAGCCTGCACGCATCATTAACAAGGAGAGCTTCATTATCGGAGGAAAGAGCCTTCCCCTCAACTTCCCCTGGCTTTATTTGAAAGAAACTAGGAGGCAATGGTCTTAATGCAAAATTAACCCTCACTTTAAACTGCTGGAAGCCTTTACAAACTGTAAGGGGAAAAAAAAGGATGAGTCATTGAAAAGGCTGTATTTTTATATTGAAGCAGGTTTCAATTAAGGAGCAATTTGCTTTAGAAATATGGCAGGATTACTGGGTAGGACTTTACAGTCTGAGCCACAATTTACCAATTGTGATTGTATAAACTATTATGCAATTTAGCATAATTTAGCATTTAGCATTGTGCAGAACTGCTCAACATAGATGGGCCACAAAGGATTTGTTAAACCAATCAACAACATCAAGTAGAACAAATATTAACTCTCCTGTTTATGTTTACCATTAACTCACTTATCCTAAGGGTCCATATCTGTGTGTATGAAGGCAGACGCTGTGTTTAGCTCTAAATGCTTTCTGTTTGACACATTTGTGGAATAATCCATTATGATTATCCCTCTCCAAAACAGGAAACAGTATAGCATTGAACTTCAAATGGGACACCAAATGTTTATATCAACTGTCCAATTTCTTGTTGGCCAAATGGAGACTAATTCCAAATTATGACCATACCAAACACTTTATAGGTTTGATGCTGGGCCCAAACCCAGTTCATTTTATATCAATTGGCCAGAATTAAGAATTTTCAGCTGTTTTCAGTAAATATGTGTATCTTTGTTGAGAGACCAAGGGCATGATTCAAATCAGCCTTATATTATTAACCCTTACCATCAGTGAGTATTTTGCATGCACAGGTATTTTCAAAAATAACTATATATTTGTCCCTGATCCCCGAGTAGCCACTATGCGATAGGTCTTCTGAAAATTTGAGATGGTCTCCCAGTAGCAGAAAGGGTTGTGACTGACAAACTAAGATGGCTTCATTTAAGGTAGTTTTTGAGTTTGTTACCCCTGGCTTCCTAACTTTTCTCTGTTGTTAAACCAGTTCCCCAGCTCCTGTAGTTTGCAGGCTGGTATATTAAGGAAAACTAAAATCAGAACTAAATTCTGGGCTGGACAGTGGTTGCTAAGCAAACAGTTCAAACATCTCTGAAGTGTAAGCATAGCAAAGACCTGTGGAGGAGCCCTTTGTCCCTCCACTTATCTCATATCAGACAGAGCTCCAAAGCTTCCAAAGTGGATCTTAAAATATGAACACTGGTACTTTGGGCATGTTTTTACTGCACCTCCATTGCCTACTTGCAGTCCTCTACCAATTTATACAAAGTTGGGGTTAATAATCCATTGGTTATGACAGTGAGACCCAGCTGGCATACCTGGCTTGGACCTATCTAGCCCAGAAGAAGCAACCAACAGGCTTGCCAGCATTTTCCTTGCAAGAAAAGAAACCATGGGGTGAGGAAATGCTGCCTCAATGCTAAATATATCTCCTTGCACCCAGAAACATCCCAGACAATGGTCAAGCTGAGAAGGTAGACCTGGGGAAACACTGTCTCTTGTATACTCATAAGCCTGTGCAGGATCTGGCTTTGCTGCCAATACTACAGGCTGGAGGGTAAATGGAAAAGGGTCCTACACTGGGAACGAAAGTTCTCTTGGCCAGCAGTTCTCCCTCTCTACTCTGCCCTGGTGAGGCCACATCTGGAGTACTGTGTCCAGTTCTGAGCCCCCCAGTTCAAGAAGGACAAGGAACTGCTGGAGAGGGTATAGCAGAGGGATATGAAGATGATCAAGGGAATAGAGCACCTGGATCTGTTCAGCCTGAAGAAGAGAAGGCTGAGAGGGGATCTTATCAATGCTTATCAATATCTAAAGGGTCGATGTCAAAAGGATGAGTCCAGACTCTTTTCAGTGGTGCCCAGCAACAGGACAAGGGGCAACAGTTCCACAAGCAGGAACAAAGGAAATTCTGTCTCAACATGATGAAAAACTTATTTACTCTGAGGGTGCCAGAGCCCTTGAACAGGCTGCCCACAGAGGTATCTTCTCTGGAGATATTCAAAACCTGCCTGGATGTGTTCCTGTCTGACCTCCTCTGGGTGACCCTGCTTTGGCAGGGGTTTGGACTAGATGATCTCCAGAGGTCTCTTCCAACCCCTACGATTCTGTGATTCTGTGACTGCTTTGGTGGGATAGCCCAGATGCCAGAAATATAGCGCAGTAAGAGTTGAACCTCTGAAGTTCAGCTGATGTGTCGGTTAATCGAGCAGTCAACAGCCCATTATTTAATATTTGCCCTCCACATTATCCCACAGGAGCCCTGAGAAGGCTGGGTTACGAGGCCAAGTGAGCGTGTTAAGCTGCCCCATGTGTGAACACAGCCGTGTACACAGGGAGGATGCACAACCAGAGAGCAACTGAGCATGCACCCATTGAGAGAAGGAGCGTGATTGTAAGGGTGTTTCCCAGCAGGTGGGTGCTCATCTGAAGGCACCACAGTAAGTAAATATCAAAGGAAAAGCACAACTAGAGTAACCATTTGAACTCTCTTCAAGACTCAAAGACACGGAGGTAGGGGGTACGCTATTCTTTTCACACTAACCCATCAGCAACGGCTGGGTTTGCAGCAACTGAATGCGTGCACTACAGGAGAGGATATTAGACCAGATTTAAGAATTAAGGCTATAAAGAAGAAAGTTAATCTTTTCCTCTGCAGCAGACTAAGAAGAGGGAAGCAATAAAAGGCTTGAACTGCAAGACTGGCGCTGAGCAAGTCCCAGGTTTCCACAGTGAGGAGGGGAAAGCAAATGAAAGGGGACACGAGGCAAACTTCCTTCTGGTGTGCGTAGCCGCAAAGTGTTTGGAGTCCCCTTTGCCGCAAGGTGCTGCCTGGCTGCCGATTATTCTAATGCTCTCCTCTTGTAAAAATTATGCATAATGTGAGGAAACTTTTAAAGTCACTTAATCATGTTATGACAATTTTTTAATGAAAATTTGTTTTAATATTAATAGAGACTCATATTTTCATGATAATATGGGTAGTGGTGGCATTTGCAGCAGCCGTATCTAGCCTGCAGCCATGCTGTGCTGTGCCATGGCATAAGCTGTTCTTCAGACTACTCAATAACTTTCTCACATATAAATTTATAAAGACTTTTATAAGCTTCAATTACATTTTAAAAAGACATAAAAACCCTCTTTAAAGGGTGCTTAAGTGACACATTAGTTTAACTTTCAACTGGACTCCATGAAGAAGGCTTTTGAAGGCAATGCAAGCTTGGAAATGGATCCCCATTGCCCTGGAAGCTGTTGGGTGAAGCAGTTCAGGACAGAGAGCCAAGAAAGCTCAAGACTCTTGCTCTCTTTTTCTAAAAAAAAAAGAAAAAAACGCTTCTAGGGTTTTTCTCTAACAAAAACCTCTTTTTGTCTATTTTTCCAAATGTGTTTAAGGGGAAAAAAAGTGCCAATACACTACATGCATTTTGGGAAATTAAGAGTCAGTCACTTGTATTCAGTTGCCCACATTGTAATTTAAATAATTCAAATGGTCCCAGACAAGCTTTTATTTCGCATGGACCAGCCCTATCCCAGGTAGCTCCCAGGCAGGGAATCTTTCCTAAAAGGTATCGCTGATGGAATTTCCCTGATGTTTTGGAGGTTAAGTAGATTAATAACATGGCCATGGCCAAGCCTGGCCCACTGCCCTGAGGGTCAGGGAATGAGACTGAGGTTGCTGGGACAGAAGCTGCGACACTATGATTCCCTTCTCAAAATCCATTCCTTGCCTCAGCCTTTAAGATTTTTGGAGCTGGAACCCATTCCTGAAAATCAGGGGCAGCAAAAACCCCACCATCTCAAGCCCCTCATGCTTTTTATTGAGGATCCCACAGAAGGCACCACTGTGGACCAAGAGAGAGCTACTGACCACAGGAGATGAGACTGTTTTACTGCTATGGCCTGAAACCTTCTCCTTGTACACTGTGACTTCATGCCAAAATGCGGATGCTCTTGTGCTATCACTTCATCCCGGTGACCAACAAATGTGGATTCAGTGCTTAAGGCTTGGGCTCAGAGGCCTGCAATCTGTTTTTCACCTCTGGTTTTGATAGCACCCCTGTTTTACTGACTCCAAGCTTTACCACGAGCGGTAACTGCGAGAAGTACAACTAGCAAGTTGCAGATCTGACAGGCCGCATATCCCAGGGCCTAGTAGGGCACAACAGAAAGATTTCTTCTAGAGTGATTCTTAATTCTTTGCTCATGAGAAACTAAAGAAAGCCAAGCAACAGTACTTTCATCTTTTTACTGAGATTAGATGAATGCACGAGACTTCACTGTTAGGAAAATTTTCCTGTCACCCACATATCTTTATTCTCTCTACTCAACTTCTGCCAAGTGTTCCTAGTCCTGTTTTGTTGCCTTAATCCCAAACTACTCCCTTTTTATTGCAATCTTCAGATTCACCCTTTCTTCTTCTCCCTCCACCCCCTTCATTCACTGGTCATGCTGTGGATACTTTATTCATTGACTTTCATCCTTCATCCCCTCCAGGTCCTTTTGTTCGCCACCCTGTTCCTCTACCAGGTCCATTTTGGAGCCCTGTCCGTGTGACTGAAGCTTCCCTGACTCACCGCTTTGAATGCAGGCTGTTGCCTGCTCTGCTTGGCTACACGTTGACAGTCTTTCAACTTAACGTGATAGTGATTTGGCTGGTAGGAGCTACCCAGGAGAGAGGATCTGGAAGCAACACAAGAGGACGCTCTCCATGTCTTGGGTTACTCAAGGGACAGGCAAACAGCTGGCTTCTGCTACTCGGACCGCCTAGTATCTTTGATGTAAGTTGTTTCCCAGCTCATGTAGATGAAGAATAAAGAAGGGAAAGAAAGATGACTTGCTTGAAAGAAAAGGTTGATTGAGAAGTGCCTGGTCATTGATATAACTAATCTAAAACCTTTAAGCAATTTACTGGGGAAGACAAAGTTTAGGTCAGGGCTCAAAGTTTTCCAGAGTTCAATCAGCAGATGAACTCCTCTTTGTACTCACTCCTTAAACACCTATTGGTGTAAGGAGGAATAAGGTGTACTGAACACATTAGCTATTGTGAACTATTAACATTTACATTGCGGCAGTGCCCAAAAGGACTCAAATCAAACTACAGACAATGGTGTGAGAAGCTCCATCACAACACAAACCCAAAGAGCTAGTAGTTCATATAATCAAGGTAAACATGGACTAGAAAGGGAATTGATTTTCCTGAGAACTTATGGTTCACTGGTCCAGAAAGACAACAAGTACAGTTGTATTTTGTCTTCTACCCAGAACCTTTTTTCGTTAAATGATTCCCAACCCTTAACTTATTACAGACTTTTGGTTTTGTTATGAAAAACAGTAATCACATGTAAAGCCTGCAGGTAGCTGAAAGTATTATAGTTTTCCCCTTCAATAGAACATGTGATTATTTTTTTCCTATTTGGGAAGGGGTTTTTTTTCCTCCTTCTTCTAAAACATGAATTATAAGACAGATGTGAATTATTTATAGCCTCCTGATAGAGAACGTCAGGATTTCTGCCTGTGTACTACTAACCTGAAACCACAAAAAATGGATAATAGTTCAGGCTTGTACTTTTAAAAAAATAAATAAAAGTAAAACCTTCAGCAGGGCACTGGGAAGGGAAGATGGGCACTGGGAAGGAAAGCAGGAGTGGTGTTTAGATCACTAAAATCCTTTCCCACCCTCTTTTTATGCCAGGAATTCACAAAGACATGAGAAGCTGCCCTATTTGTCAACATTTATTCTTTGGGATCATGCTCATTTGGGAGCAGTTGAGGTAATCCCTCAGAGTGAGCACAAAAGGAAACACTCTTAGAACTTGACTTAAAATCTAATTAAATTTAAACACTTTTTTTTTTTTTTAAGACTGCATCTTATCAACTGAGGTGTTTCTCATGACCTAGAAGTGTTTTATAGCTCAGCATTCAGAAAATCTTGGCAAAGTTTGCAATTTGCCCCACTAAATCTCTGACTGGGGCTGGCCATCAATCTCACTTGAAACTTCAGTGTCCACCTTGAGCTCGATTCTTGTTTCTACAAAGGCCAGTTTATATCCCTCTGCTAATTTGAAGAGTGACAAAATAGCAATACACCACAGCCTTCACTTAAAGGCCCACTTAACACTGCCAGAATTGCCCTCGGAGAGGAATCAAGACTATAAATAGGATACCAAGATAAGAAAGACAAGCAGCTTGCTGAGAACATCAGAAAATAATTGAGCTTGGGCAGGCTATATCTAAATTAGTAAATAAAATGAATCAAAGACTGTCTTCTGGCCTGGAGGCCAAATGGCATGCACAATTCTCATAGCTGTCCATGAAACTAAGCTCCCTCCCAAAATCCATGTTCCCTATATCCAAATTGCCAGTTGGGAATGGTCCTTCTGCTCTCTCTCGAACCATGCCTGAGAACTATCTGGGTGAGAACAAGTACCCAAAACAAAATCAGTACCAGACACCAACACAGACTAATGTATTCCAGCGCTCAGGATTTTGATCTGGTTTAGGACCCAGCAGAGAGGATTTCTGGGACTGTGTTCAGCTCTCTCAATATAAAACACAGCAAGCAACAGCCGTGCTGATTTTCTGGAAATGGAATGGCTACTTACAAATGAAGAGACATACGGTGGAAAACAAGGTCGCTGCCACAAACACTGCCACCAGAAGCTTGACTGAAGGCTGTGCAAGATACCGCCAGGATATCTGTGGAAGGGAGGAGATGACTTCCTCTCTGCCCCGTGACAGAGCCGTCGAGATCCTCAAGGATGGCAGAGTGAGGAAAGGGGAAGGACACTTGGAAAGGTGAGTTGATGAAGGTCAGATGCTGAACTCTCACTGTAAACCCACCTGGAGGGAACAAGCAGTGTTTCAGAAACAGAGACTGACCTCTTCAAGTAATAGACCTGAAGACGTCTCTGGAGAAAAAGAGACCAGCTTCATTTGACCTTCACTTGGGAAAAACGTCTGCTGAGTCAACGAGAAGGGAAGATTCGGGATCATAAATAAACAAATCGAGATGGTTGTAGGAATTGCCATTGCCATGCTATGACCAGGTCCTACCAGTCCAGCTCCCTGTTGTGACAGAACTTGTGGTTACAGACTCTTCTGACCCAGGTGCTGTTCCTGGCCCTACCAGCATCTCCTTGGTGACTCTGAACACTTCTTTGCAAGTTCCACTGCCAAATGTTACAGTCCCCAAATGACTGATTCTTATGGATCCTTTCTGCCTTGTTTATAAGATAAATTCTTTAGAGATAAGGTCTGTTTATGTGTGCGTAAATATACTTGTGTGCATATGTATAGCACCTGGCACAATAATACCTTGGTTGAAAAGTGCGGCTGGAGGATTTTTTCATTACTATGATGCAGATAGCTACAAAAAGAAGGAATATTCATGTGGGCTAAAGCGCAGGAAGTTTTTGAACACATTAATATTTCCAGAAGTGACAGAAAATCATTGCCCCATGGACCATAACAAGGCAGCTTTGGCATGAGCATTCATGTACCACACTTAGTTACCATTTGACTCTCATATTGTCAGTTGTAGCCTCTCTGAGTCATATTCTACTATTCCCCTTTTCTTTGATCTCACCTCCTGAAGTCTTTTTCTCTGTTATGTTATTGTAGGGCAGTATGCGTTTACATATACATATATTTAAGAGGTAATTGCAGTTGGAACATTTTTCAAAGAGCCTTTGGGTGCCTCTTCAAAGCTCAAAAGGATGCTTAGTTTACACATTATCTCAGGCAAATTCACCTAAGGTTTAGGCTGGCCTGAGGTAGGAGCTGGGTGAAATTCTGCAAGGTTGTGTCATAGCTATTAAAGAAATCATCACTCTTGAAATTCTCCCTCCCAAAATGAAGAAGCAGTAACAAGACAGTGCATAAAAACCCCTTCCTGTGAGAAAATGAAATCAGCGCAAAAATTAGGCTACCTTCATCTTAAAAATACGTGTGGCAGGTGGCTTCAACTAAGTGATGAACTATTTAGTGCAGTGAAACCTAAGGAGAGCAGGTATGCAAGTACCTCAAAACCTACCTCTTGATAGCTCATCTATAGCAAACACAGTGACAAGATTATAGAAGCAAAACTGGGCAGCCAGTACTCTTCATCGTTATACAGTGCTCTTTGTGGGATTCAGCTGAAATATCTATCAACGGTTGTCATTGGACAATATGAACTTCTAAACAGCTGAATCTGAAATGGGAGGAAGCCAGGGACTGTGTAAATAAGCATAAATCACACTCACCCTGCCCTTGGTGACAACCAGAACAAGGCCTTATCGCTGCACAAGTGTTCACATCAAAGTTCCTGAAAGATGTGTTGGAGATGAATAGCTGGTATCTTTTGGGAGTTTTCAGTCCTGCTGACATACAGGTCCTCTCCTGCAATGAAGAAATGAAGATCTCTGGGAAACATATCGCCATGTGAATCTTCAAGTCTAATGGGGATGCAGCAGCTGGGACTCAAGGATGTGATTGCACTCAAGCCCACGGTTGTGGAGCAATGTATGCTGTTTGAAGGACAGATCTAAGCTATTGCTTTGCAAATCCTGACAAGTAACATCTGTTTAATTTACCTGTTGCAGTACGTGACAGTACTACATTCGGGGCAGTGAATTGCCTTGTTTGCTTTGTCCAGATTTGAGTATTAGTAAAGGTTGGACATTTGAAGGGAAAGGAAATTGCACATTCCCTGGGAAGAAAAAATCCACCTGGAAGGCACAGTGTTTGTTTACGGTCCTTTTTACTTTACCTTGTCTTGTCCAGCAGGCAGGAAATTTCACTACTACACAAAGCCAATCATGCCAATTTAAGTTCTAAGAAAGACCTGACTGCTGAGACTCTTGTGTATGATTGGGAGTGGAGGACAGCATTTATTCTAGGCTCTCTTCAAAGCTCACGTTGTCATCAGGGTCCATCAGAACAACAAGAAGTTAAGTATATAAGTGAGAGACAGGAGAAAACGTAAGACATGAAAAGGAAAAGTAAAACCCAGAAGTGATGGGAAACACAACCGACAAACTAGATTTTTGTGGCAGTTGTAGGCCATGACGCAGGGGAGGTGTACATCACTCTGCCAATGTGTCTTGGAGACAGGCTGGGAAGAAGGATGTGCTCAGAGCTAGTGGGTAGCCTGGAGGGGAAATGGCTGGCAGGAATGCCTAATGCTGTTTCTGAGGCCAATAAACACTTTTGTGGAACAACTCTCAAAAGTGTTAGTAGAGAATCAATTGAGAAATCCACCTTCTGTGGAAACTTAAAATGAAAATGTACAATGAAATGGACCTTTATAAATGGTTTGTCACTTTGAAGAGGTGGTGCTTTTGATGGTATCTTCAGTCTCACTAAGAGACAGTAGATCCATCACCTTGTTCACTCTGAGGCCAAAACACCTGGGGTGATGGTCCTGGTTCTCGGGTGATCTTCTTGAAAGTCACTGCAAAGCAGAAATCCCTGGCTTCTGGTAACAAATTGTTCAGAAAGACTACCATTTTTTGCCTAGACTTGCCTGTTCTTCCATCCCACCCTCATTTCTACTTTTTTTTTAAGTAGTTTTTTTTTTTTTAAAGTAAATAACAAATAGAAGAAGGGTGTGAGAAGACAATTCCTGTCACCTGTCTCGGGTCTCCTGCTTTTTCAGGAAGAAATGCTTTTCCTCAAAGGGCTCCACAAGGGCAATGAGTTGCTTTATGAAAGCATGGAAGAGACTTGGTGAATGTCTAGGAAGCTAATGAAAGTCTTTCCCTTGGCTTTTGCAGGCCCTTGATTTAGCCCTGCCACTAATGTTTTAATTGATCAAAGCCCCAGTTTTCAAATGCCCTGGTATTTCCAGAAAACAATCTTGTTTTAAAGCATTTCCTTCAAAAACTGGAAGGGCAGCAGAAAGGAATATCCAAGGCTCCCATTAAATTAATGTCATAAAGTTTTAATTGATATTAAAGAGACATCATTATTAAAGGGAGAATTACATAAATTAAGATGTAAATTATGACAAGGGGGCTCTTATCATGAGATAATCAAAGATAATCACCCCCCTGGGGTACTGCAAGAAACAAGGCACAGCTGAGCGCCTCTAAATCTCTTAACAAGTACAACATCGGAGTCCTTCCATGGATCCAGAAAAGCAAAAACAAAGACATCCACCCTTTGGTGTCCAAGAAAAATTCATGGTGTCATTGGGATGCTGCAAGGTTGGACTGGTGAGGCCAGGCTTCTATCTGAGCTACATACTTTCAATAGACCCACTACAAGATTTCTTTCTGTGAGCTTCTAAAGAAAACCCATTTAAAACTATTTTTCTGCCAGTCAGAGAGAAAATTAATTTCATAAACAACAATAGAAAACTGAGCAAAGCAAAAAAAGCCATCAAAATCATGAACAAGCAGCTGTGGCCAGTTGTAACTAAAATTCCATTGTTATCCATGTTATTAATCTGTTAACAAGCTGGTAGCACCCAAAGGACTTTGTCCAGCTGCCAAAAGAAATAGCGGAAGATCATATTTACGGCATAAATAAAAATGTTACATTTCGACAACATTTTTCATTCTCAAGTTAAAAAGTAGCATTCGGTGTTCCAGGTGGACCAATGATGCCATGAGAGAGCAAAGGAAACCAAAGTGTTAACCAGAATAGAAATCAAATCTGTTGTTCCTCTTCAATATTCTCAAATCACTAAACTAAACCCAGTTGTGTATGGTTAAATGGAGTCTTTTTATTATAGCAAAGGTGTACAGGAATTTACATTAGTTATGAAATTCTCAAAAATTTAGTTTCTGTGAAATTCTAATGTTTTTCTGAGAACATGTCAGTCTTGGAAAAAAATACAAGCAGGGAATAGATTAATTTATCTTACTGAAATCCTCCAGCTCATAAATTGAAGAGAAAGGTGATTTTGTTTTTATTTTTGAATTTTTTTTTTATAAAAATGTAGATGAATATAATATCTTTTAATAGTTCCAAATTCAAATGGGAAAAAGTCAGATCCCTTGTTTCAAATTGTTAAAAAAAATCTTTTCTAAACTTTCATACTGAAATAAAAAGGTGTTTGGAAAAAGTCCTGAATTTTCCTGCAGGATGCCACCTTCAGTTTCTCAACAGCTGATGTTTATTCAGCTCTACCACCAGCTGGTATGAATGGAGGACAGGAAAAATTATGCAGGATTCAGCTGATCAAATGTTATTTCTTTTCTGCTCCTGCCAGCAGAAAAAGAAACAAAATCCTTGGTTCCAGCAGGCTGAGAGAGTGATACTGATGCTCCAGGTTTCTCTACCACCAAATTAATGTCCCTCGTAGGTGCTGCTACTGAAGGCATCACTTTTCCAAGGAGCGGGACACAGCTAGAGGACTAAGCAAACAGATCAGTGTCCAAACTTCATCCTGAAGCTGCATTTGTCTTTACATACTATCCATTTAAAATCCAAGCTTTACCCAAGGTGCCGTGAAGCAGAGGCTGTTCTTTGGGTTACTTTCTTATTTCCCCAAATTCCTATTTGAAGGGTAGCTGTGTGACTCAAGAGACATTGAAATAATTCCTGCAGTTCTTACCTTTTGCCCAGTGTGTCCAATTAAAATGCTATCAGATACAGAAGTGTTTCCCAGGCTTTCTACGATATCAATGCCGAAATCTTTGCAAGCATAAATCCAGAAATGTTGGATTTCAAGGTTGCTGCTTCTAAAAATCTATATGAAAGCATAATAGAGGAATAATAATCAATAATAATTAAAAGATTGACTTATAACTCTGCTTTCCTTACAATACAATAGAAAGTAGAAGTGCAAAAACACATAGAAGAGTTGAATGTATATTTAGTATTTGAGAAACTCCCCCTAATATCTGGTTTCTGCTTTCAATTAATAACACAAAAATCTTTGCATTCTGTTAACTTATTCTCATGTTAAAATAAAAAGAACAGTATGCAGGGAAATCAGAACTGAGAATCGGTGATAGATAGGGTAAAAGTGCTCTAAATGTTGGCGGTTTTAATTGGAAAGAATAGTAGGGTAAACAAATTAATGTTTGTAACAGAAAGATGCTACACTGGAAATAACCAGAGGTGTTGCTTAGAGTCACCTAAGAGAAAGAAGACTGTTCCTAGAGAGAGCCCATGGAAAGAGGCAGAATAAACTTAGTTATTAATGTATGCTAGGTCAGTAACATACAAAGAAATTCCAAGGTAGGCAGAGAAAACCACAAAAACAAAGCTGCAAAGCAACCTTTTGCTTCATTTCTTTTCATACAAATAAGCTTTTCCAGAAAGAAAATGCACCAGTCTGAAAAAATAAGCTGAAATATTGGACAGCTTCAAAGAAGAGCCATAGGATGGGTTAGACTAGAAAACACGCCTCACAGAAAAACACATATGATCAGTCCAGGTCATCACGCGGGAGGTTAAGAGCGTCACAGCCACTACACACCAGTGTGGGTAGAAAGTATCAGATAATAAAGGGTGGTGTGGGTTTTAAATCAGATTAAGTAATAGGGAGCTACAATACCTGGAAAGTGAAGCTAGACAAATTCGAACAAACAAAAAAAGTAAGAAGTGGACATTTTTAACAAGGATGAAAAAACTCCCACTGAGACCATTAACACTTTAGACTAAAAGAGGGAAGATTTAGACCAGATATAAGGAAGATATCTTTTACATTGAGGGTGGTGAAACACTGGCCCAGGTTGCCCAGAGAGGTGTTTGATGAACATGAATGTCCCTGGGAACATTCCAGATCAGGTTGGACGGGGCTCTGAGCAACCTGATCTAGTTGAAGATGTCCCTGCTCATGGCAGGGGCTTGGACTAGATGATCTTTAAGGTCTCTTCCAACCCAAACCAGTCTATGACTCTACTCTATGATTCTATGATCACTTTATTTTGCACATTCTTTTACCTTTATTATTTCTCTCTTCTGTTATTGTTCTATTAAACTCTCTTTATCTCAACTTATGAGTTTTTCTCCTCCTTTTTCTCCCTCTTCTCCCTATCCTACGGAGGCGTGGGGAGTGAGTGAACGTGGTCCTGGTTGCCAACTGGGGTTAAACCACGGCAGCGTCACAGAGGACGGTCAGGACAAACGTACCTGTGCTCCACCTTGGCTGCTCCAAGCTGTGAAGTTGTTGAACCGAACAGGTCTGTTGGGGCTGTCTGGCAAATATTCCGGGTACACCAGCAGCCCGTACCTGTTTAGGAAAGAAAGCAAAGGAGATTGTTTCTTTACAGGGCATGAATTCAGGAGCGGATTTTCCTATTCATCATGTTGATATCTAAAATCTTATATCCGTAACAGTTCTCTGCGTGACGCTTTATCAATAACTTAATACAAAATCAAAAACCAGTGGATAGCAAATATATTTTTTTAGACATCTAATCATGCCAGAGAGCATATTTAAAATTTCTTTTTTTTCAAGTATTTTCAGAATTACCCCCACCAGGGCTTACAACCACTGTACAGCACCACTGGCAGGTACTCACTGCAGAAAACCCTCACCATGCTCAGGAGCTTTCAAACATTGTCAGCTTCAGATGACCCCAACATGAATCTGAACAGATAAGGATCTTCTAGATCCTGGCTTCAGCCAGCTTGGATTATGCTTCAAATTGTCCTGGTCCACAGCACAAATGTGTGTACTCCTGAATGCAGTTCTTGCATTCAGGAAATCTCTTCTCAGAGATTTTCAATCCAGATTAATACCCAGATTTCCTCAACATTCAGGTGACGTTTTCCACTGACTTTTAGCACAATGTCATTTTTTACTATTGCCTCTGTTTTAGGGAAGTACAGGAAAAAGCTCTAGTGAAGTTCCTGGATGTTCTATGTAATGTCTGACACATGTATAGCACCTTTTATCCTGTTGGACTATGAAGGGCTTAGTCTTTACTTCAATCTACCTAATTAGAGGCCAAACTCTAATATTTGAGTGTTCATGCTGCTATGATATAAAGCATCTGGAGGTCAGAAATGCCACTCCAGGTTTTCCTAGCTGGTATCGTGTCTCTAATGGTGGCCTACAGGAGGTGTTAAAGGAGTGCAAGTAAGAAATTGTGTATCTGTTCTTCTACACATCACCCTCTTCTGCTAAAAACGTCCGGTACACTTTAAAAATTAGCTTTACATTTAACACATGAACGCACACTTCAGTGCTTTGCTGTTAAATGGTTGATGAGGATATGTGTTAAATGTGGCACCTTAAACTACATCAGGATCGTTTAAACAAGGGGGTAAATTGGACGAGCTTGTTAACAGCACTGGAAATGCAGCAAGTTCACAAATCAGGCTTGCAAACAAAAAAGGGACTGTATTGAAACTAGTAAGGAAACAATTCATGATCAGGCTCTGAAAAACAATCCCAGCCACATCGCTGTCAAACACTGATTCAGCTCTGCTGTGGAGAACTCTGCTTAAAGAGAGGAATCCTTAAGAGGGTGAAAATTGGGAAAAAAAGTCCTGAAAGGAGGGGCAAAGAGAATGTCTTTAACCAAAAATCCCCAAGTACCTTGTGCAGGAATGAGCTACGTTCTCGCTGAAGGACAGGAGAGGCATTTTGGATGGTCCCTCAGGGGAGAGATGAAAGAAATAGCCATACCCAGCAGCGCACACTGTGTTACCCTGCAGAGAAGCATATGTAACTGTGAAAAAAAAAAGGTTACCGCAAATTTCTGGAAATTAAAATAAACTTAAGAAAAACACAAATGAAAATCTCAACTGAGGTCCATTCAAATTCTGGTAAGCCTGACTGGCAGAAGCTGGTTCCTTGTTCCTGTGTCCTCAATTTCATCCTGTTTTCGCTCTGTCCTTGGACCACTCTTAAAACAAACCCTGTTCTCAAGCCAGGCAACAAGGGTTGGCTAAGCAATAGAAATAAATGACAGAAAAATGGTATTCCCATAATTCTTCAAGAAGTAGGTAAGTGTGTGGAAAACTTATTAACCCTACAAAATCCTTTCTAAGTAAGAAGTCCATGTCATGAAAGAAAGGTAAATCACAGACTACTCAGTGTATTGCTTTACTTCTCAATCTGTATCTTTCTCATACCTCCCAAAGCAAATACAGTAAAAGGAAGCAAAATTGGTCCTGAAATGTGAGACCCCTAAAAGTCAAGAGAAAGCAGAGAACTACATCTTCAGGATATGTCAGTGGCTGAACCACTAAACTTACTCAGACTTGTGGTGAATCACTTATTTTGGATTCTTTTTGACGGGGTAAGTGAATAACCATGGGAAGATGTGCTGTAAGTTATGGCATTTAATATAGCTTAATGAATTATAGAATCATTTTGGTTGGAAGAGACCTTTAAGATCATCAAGTCCAACTGTTGTTATTGCAAGCGGTGGAAAAAAAAGTGAACGTAGTATCAGCCTGGCCTTGAAATTAGGTACTTACAGAGTCTGTAGCAAGTGGGTTATGTGGGTGGTGGTCAGTGGGTTAGGAGCTTTTCCAGTCTAGGGAAAAACTTGTTCTTACCTGCTTATTTAGACAACAGCCAAACTGAGATGGTTTTGGATGGTGTTCACACCATGTTTTCATGTGCACATCTGGCCATGGTCCCTCTCACCTACCTTAGATGTGTGAAAAATTGATGCTGAAGTCCAGGCTGGTAAACCTAGGCTCCCTTTCCAGGAAAAAATAAGGCATAGGCATGTCCAGAGGGCAGTTCTTCTGGTCTATCCTTAGATAAGATTAATTGGTATCTGGAGGTATCTAGTTCTCTAAGGGCAGTCTAAGATGAGCTATAAGAAGAGCTTGTTCTCTAAGATTGGGACTGACACCCACCACTACCATTCATAGGTCACCGGACAGTGTTAAAACACTAATGACTTTCTGGTCCCTGATGGTCCAAATCAAAGCCAAGCCTGGTGACCTAGAGGTGAAAACCTCCACATACCAATTACTTTCTTCTGACCCATCCAAGTGTATTCCCTGCGGTTGTGATCTCTGACACCTGTCAAGCAACAAAGAAGTATCAATACCCCAGACTCTATCCCCTGCTAAAACTGCTGCTTTTACCGGAAAGTGCAGCCACAGACCATTTTCCTTTAACAAAACACTTCTGCAGTCCAGTCACATTATTTCCAGGATCTTTTACTTGCGACTCCAATTGTGCGTTTCTACAGATGATTCATAAGGAAAAAACCTGCATATTTATTCAGCCAGCGAGTGGCTGGAGGGCAGGGGTTTTAGGCAAGCAGGGAATTTTGTGTGGAAATCAATTCTTTGTGGAAGTCAGTATATTACGAATGTCCATGCAACCAAAATTCCAGAGAGAAATTATCTCCCTGAGCATGCCAAGTACCCGGAGGTACGCTTTGCAAGTCAGTAAAATAAAGTGGTTGACGTTTTAAGTGTCTCTTAACCGTACAACACTGCTAATGTAAATATTTCATGAATTTCTTTTAGATGGCCAGGTCTCAAACTGATGACCTTAAAGATGACATTAAAGCTCTGCAGAGTGGGTCCAGCACCGCTCCCCCAGTTCTCAGAACCTGGCAGGATGCAGCCCCAGTGGGCTCGCTTCAGCGTGCGCTCACCTTGCAGAAAGCTTTAGAAAAGATCTCACTAGGGATGAAATGGTGGGAAACGATGCCAAACAGATGCAACCTCACCTCTTTGGTACCGCAGACAATGGCTGGGTTGGGTGATATTGGGAAACAAATTCATTTATCAACAGCACAGTGACCATCTGTCACTCCTCTCATAAGGAAACACGGGCTGATCTCCACCCTGTTCAGTCATTAAGCTGTTTCCCAGTCCCCAACATCATGACAAGAAAGGAAAGGGAAGATGCTTGTTGAATTTCTTAAATCCAGGCTGTACGTTGTTGTGCATGAGCACTGCTTGCTGGCTCTGGGATTTAAGGGCATTGAATTTTTCTGAATAGGAAATTACTACAAAAGGCCCAAGATCCATGGGACCAAGAGAACCAAGAGAAGACAAAAAAGAGCCAATATCTAAGAGGAGCATCTTCAGTTCCTCATGCTCATAGCATTTAAAAGGCAAGAAACCAGACTGCTAATGAAATTGTCTTATGACACTAAGAAGTAATGACCAGAGCTTCCAACTCTATTTAACACCACAACCTAACCTTGTAATAATCATTTTGCACTTATACTGTACAAGTATAAAATTTCACCTAACACCCTGATTCAAAAATGCACTTAAAAGCTTAAGTCAAATGGAAACCAGTGGGAACTGGGTCTCCAAAGGTCTTTGTAGGCTCAGATTTGAGTGACTGCTCTGTCCCAATTTCAACACCATTTAGGAGACCACTGATTTTCCAGGAAATTTAAGCTCTTCAGTCACCAACGCAAATTTCAGCTCCCAAGTAAATTGAGCAGTTATGAAAATGTTAATGCAGGACTCACTGTGGAAAGCTTAATCCATCATGCACAGAAGATGTAACACAGTTTAGACCTAGAGCTCTCTGTCTAATTTAGCTGTAATCTTTGCCTTGAAGATTGCAGCCTGTAAGTTTAAAACTAGTAATTTAATGATGACAATTTGAAAACAACGAACAAACAAACAGAAAAAGCAACAAGGACCTAACATTAAAATCTAGAGGGGGAAATTTTTATTCCATGTCATGGCCTGGAAACCAGACAGTGGGACAATGAGTTTTTCACTTTACACTCTTCAAATCTCCCTAAATTAAGATTATAAATACTTACAGAGCAATACCCACTTCTTGAGCAATTTGATCAGATAAAAGGTGCTGAAACTGTAACAACACAATGCTGGTGCTGGACCAACATCCCTTGCATTTAGTGATTACTATTGTACTAACAAAAAGTCCACAAGACACAGGTGTTTTGCTTAGAAAAAGTGTGATTTTTTTCGCTTAGAAAATATCCATGTCCTTTCACGTCTTCTGCTGAGCACCGCTTGGTACTGTAGAACACTAAGTGCAGCTAATAACAATTTTAAGCTAGGCAACTTCTTCATATTTTCTTTTTGCTGCTGCAACGCCTCAAATAGCCCGCTCCAAGGGACTGACGACAATGAGGTTTATCAGCAACCCTTCGAGGGCCATCTGCTATTCTGCCTTGAGTAGCACATCTCTGGAGAGCAGACTTAACCCCCACGTTCGGGTACACAGCCGGAGATGCAGCTTTGGGCGCAGCGATGAAGACATGTCAACCAAGAGAACTAAACAAATGTGCTGAAAACCGACCACAGTCAGTTCACACGTACCCGTAGAGATAATTGCAGCAAACCTTTTCAAAAGCTGAGCCACTGGCGATGGAGCAGACAGCTCCAGGGTAAGTCAGTGCCTGATAGTACAAAACTCTGTGTTTAGTGGAGCTGAAATTCATGTGATTCTGCCTTAGTTGTTGCATGTTTTAACCGTATTTTTTTCATGGTCTTAAAAATGATAAATATGCCCTTGAGGGAATTGCAGAAAAGTCCTCTCCTTCTTCCTAAGCACTGTTGTCTTCATACTAACATAGGGAATGTGTTGGTCTCTTTTTCACCTTCAAATTTAGGTGCAATTCTTTCCTCTTGGAATAGAAGCCCAGGGGGCGATTAGGTCTTCACTTACACTTAATAATTGGTTTGGTTTCTGCGGGTTAGCAATAGAACAGATCAGGGTTTGGGTTTTTTTATGAAAATGTGCATTTGTCGCAACTGAAACTGTGGTAAGAAAGGTCAGTGTCAATGAAATTTCAGATTTAAAATAGTTGGGAAAGAAAAAGTGCTTTGAAATCACTGGAACTTTTTTTTTCCACAGACCTTTAAAGGGGGACTTTTTATTCTGAAAAGTAACTTGAATAAGACAAGAAATGTATGAACTAAAAGAAAGCACCAGAGAATTAGTGAATATAAAGATTTTTACTGAGCTCAAGTTTTCAGTGTAAGGGTTGTCAGTCTGTTAGCTTTTTAGGAGTTCAACATTTTATCATTATTTAGAATAGAGAAGATTGCTTTCTTTTAAAATCAATGTCATTTTCATAGGGCGGGGAAATCATTCTCCTTCTCACCCCGGAATGCAAATCTTGGACTCTACGTAAATTGTCCTTTTAAATCCAGAAAGAGATGCATTTGATATTGCTGAATTTTAGTGTGTTATTCATCAGTCCATTAAAATTGAGAGGTTTTTTGTAATGACAAAAATGGGAAAACATTCTAGAGATTTTTTTTTCTTTTTACGAATCCATGAGTATTAGAAAATAAAACAACTTTTTAAAGTATGACAGGATGAAGGATCTCATTTCACTATTTCATCCCACTCAAGTGCAGTAAAGTTTTCAGTAACAATAAATTTGCCCATGAATATAATTTATTTTGAATCTGAGCTTGTTTTAATATCCCAGCACAGGTACGGTTTCTGACAGCTCAGCCAAGAAGCAAATCTTGTGTATATGATCTCCCAGATAAATGAAGCTCCGTATCTTTTCGATATCTTTGATTAGAAAGGAAATGTTACATTTTATATCTGAACCGCTTACCTTGATGTGGTTGGCAGGAGCCCTGACGTAGATCCCTGCTGGTGACAGTGTCTCAATGTTGGATAAACTGTCTGTTCCAGAAAGGCCAATCACTATGTTGTTACTGACTCTGTTCCCCTCTTCCAGTCCCTCTCCTTTAAAAAAAATAAAAAAGAAAAAGAAAAAGAGAAAGGAAAAAAAAAAAAGGAAAGAGGAAAAAGAAAAAAGAAAAGATTAAAAGAATGGAAAAAGGAATAAAATTTTAAAAGAAAAAAGAAACACAAATGTAAATGTAGCTGGAAACCCTCTGTCATGCAAATCATAGAACTTGCTGGGTCTTGCCCTGCCTGTTTGCTACTGTGGCCCACCTGGGAATTAGCTTTCCCTGCCAAATGTCCCTGGGTAAATCACTGTTTGAAAAGCACTTAGAAACCTGTGTTTAACACATGGCAGAAGATGGTTGTGAGGGGGTCACAGTCCGCCATGACTGCTCAACACAGTAGTGCACAGCATGGAAAAGGAAGGGTTATACTCTTCAGAAATACCAGGAGGCCACAAGCAAGATCTGACCATATATGACAAAAAGCTGCCAAAGACCTTACACTCTAATAAGATAAAAGCAATCAGGGAAAGGAATATGACAACACATATTCTACAAGGAGGCAACAAAGACTCTGATTCTACAATTCAATATGCACAAGACCCTGTACTAGATATAACCCCAGCTATACTGTACCAAAAGTTTATGGAGAAAACAAATAAAGGGAATATTATAAAGCACATTTACAGTTGGAAAAAGAGAGATTCAGAGTGGGAAAGTGGCTCACCTATGCAGACCCAGGCATGCTTCTGGCAGTACTAGGATTCAAAGTCCTGTCTATCTCCTATGTCTCCATCCACTGCCCTACTTACATGTAAGAAAATTTCTAAATAGACTTAAAAGCACCTGGTGCAACTCTGCAGAAAAGTGGGGGGTTGCCCCTCTAAGCAATGGAGTATGAGAAGAAAAAGGAAAAATCAGTCAATCAAATTGATCACACAACTCAGAGTCGTGGGGTGCCCCATATCTAGTAACAGTATTGAAGTAGGAAGACAAAAAAAGAAGAAATATCTTTTTAAACTACATCACAAAGAAATGTGCCACCCAACAGCAAAAAGTGGACAGTCCCATACAAGTCAAATCCAAATGAGGATACATCTGCATATGTCCCCCTCTTTGGTGTTTTGGAAGCAGAACACAAAGTAGATCATCTCTGTTTGGACCACATCAGGAGAAAGTTAAATCTATTTAGTTTTATTTCTCAAACATAAACATTTATTTTCAACTATACCTGGTCAAGTTCTATTCCAAATACAGATCCCTTCCCCAACCCTTATTACCCCAAATGTAAGTCATTTTACAGGGAAAAAATTTGTCCTTCAGTTTGGGGATGGCAGTAATTATTTTTAGCCTTCCTCTAAGTCTTTTGAGTCTTTCTACATTTTTGTAGCAGGATCCATTTAGAAATATTTCCTTTCCAGGCTGTATTTACTACAAACAATGCCACCGTCAGAGCATGAATGGAATCCTAAAGCAGTCCTTTTGACAGCCGTATAGGTTTTTGAGGTGGCATAAAAGGACTTGGTTTCTAAGCTGAGACCTGGTGTGTCAATTAATTTTAAGCCCAAAGCGACTTTTTATGACTGTCTTGCAAACCCCCTGAAAATAAGGGTTTTAGATGAGATCACTGAGGGAGTCCAATTCTGGAGCTGCAAATAGCCAGCTATAATAAATATTCCTTCACAGGCAACAAAATGATATATAAATTCATCCATCAGACCCTCTGGAGCTGCTGACAGTGAAGCCAT
Source organism: Xenus cinereus (assembly GCA_025774025.1). NCBI lineage: Eukaryota > Metazoa > Chordata > Aves > Charadriiformes > Scolopacidae > Xenus > Xenus cinereus. Next base: position 116,650,357 of record JAOXJK010000023.1, read on the forward strand.
TAAAGACATCTTGGGGATAAGGTGTATTCAGGCTGAGGCTCCAGCGGAAACGTGCAGCTTAGCCCAGAGTCCTTTGACTCTGACATATGTCCCAGCACGAGTGAGCCAAGGCGTGCCAGCAGCTTGGAGATCTTGTTCTGCTTCCCCACGGCCACAAGGACTCTGTGCATCACCTTGGGCAAGTCGTTGCATCGCTCTGAGCCTGCTCTCTCTGTCTGCAAGATGTGTACAATCACTCTCCTTTTTATAGGTCTCCTCTGTTTAAATCGACACCTACCGTTTCTCACTGTGTTTATATAAAGGCCCCAGCACAGGGACTTGTTCCACGTGTGGAATTGCAGGATCAGGACTGAAGGCTTTTCCCCCCCTACTCTGTTTATATTAAAATTGGTCATTGTTATCCCATCTCCGGTGGAAAACAAAAATCGAGCTATATCTTTAGGTATTCAGGCAACATGAGATCTCAGCAGAAGATGCTGCAAGTCAGTCTCCTGATGGTTAGTTAGGAGAAATATTTTGTTGTTTAACATTTTTGTTGCTCCAAGCTCCAATTTATTTAAGTGTTAAATCCTCCGCTTAACTTTTAACATATGCTTTCACTCCATTATCTTCAATGTCAAATGACTGAAGTTAAAGGTAAGTATGCTCTTAAATGCCTCGCTGAAGTGGGGTCTTAAATATTGCATAATGGTGCTCTTCCAAAGACAGATAAATCAATCCCCTAAAAAAAAATCTCCTTCCACTTGTACACCGAAAAAAAAAAAAAGGATTCAGATTAAATGAAGACTGACCTGAAAAAACAGGGAGTGTATGGTCAAATGGAAATAGCTCTAGGAGTTGCATGTGGAATTGTGGGAACTTTACTCCAGATTCACTGATATCAGAAAATGTGGAAGATGTGATTAAAGTTCTCAGGGTGCAGTTAAGGATCTGCCATTCTTTCCTCCAAAGACATTTTCATGCAAATGGTTGGCAGCACAGGTTGCTGTTACATCTAGGATAGCTATTTTCCTGCTTCACTTACCCAGCAGAAGCCCATGACCTGAAATGTTGTAGAAAACATTACTGTCCACACTGAGGTTTGAGATCCCGGTCAGACGGAGTCCTCGGCAAAAGGAGTCCAAAACACAGCAGCCTCGGATGTAGGAGCCTGGAAAGAAATGAGTGCTGTGAGCACGAAAAGCACACTGTAGCTTGAATGTTGGGAAAATCATAGAATCATAAAACGGTTCGGGTTGGAAGGATCACCTTGAAGATCATCTAGTTCTAACCCCGTGCCATGGGTAGGGACACCTCCCACTAGAACAGATTGATCAAAGCCCCATCCAACCTGGCCTTGAACCCCTTCAGGGATGGGGCATCCACATCTTCTCTGAGCAACCTGGGCTAGTGTCTCACCACCTTCACAGTAAAGAATTTCTTCTTAATATCTCATCTAAATTTCCCCTCTTGCAGTTGAAAACCATTACCCTTCACCCAAATGCTCCACTCAAGAGTCCCTCTCCATCTCCCCTGTAGGCCCCCTTTAGGTACTGGAAGGCTGGTATAAGGTCTCCCTGGAGCCTTCTCTAGGCTGAACAACCGCAACTCTCTCAGCTGTCCTCACAGTAGAGGTGCTCCAGTCCTCTGATCATCTTTGTGGCCCTCTACTGGACTTGTGCCAATAGGTCCAGTTTTATATTATCTCCTCATCCTTTGATGCTGGGCAATTCATCCTTTTGGCTCCTGGGTGATTGCTTGGTTGCAGCTGCCCACCCTTACTCATTTGGCAGATCTTTGCCAACAGGCAGGCATTGCTGACATGGCCATAGTAAAGAAGAAGGGCCCTGGCTGTAGAAATGGGTGAAAGTAGGTGGTCTACTATGGTGAGGAAGGAGGAGGAGATCCAGTGAGAAGACAGGGTAGGATCCGAAGAGCGAAGATCTCAGGCAGTTGGATGGCTGAAGTGGGATTGAAGGAGAGGAGGAATGTTTCAGAAGAGCAGTGAGGACAACGAGGACTTGTCTATCCAGATATGTTGACCTGCCCATTGTACTCTGGGATCATAACCAGTGCTGTCTTCTGCCACCAGAAAGCTTAGACCCTCAGTCGGTGTTGAAGACGGCATAGGAAAAGCGTAAGTGTGGGTTAGCTGGTGGGGAAAGTCCCATCCAGTACCCTTAAAATATTATTTGAGCCCACCTAACCTGATCTTACCACCACCAGTCTTCAGAGCCCTCATTGCCACTTCCACAGAGGTGACAAAGTCAAAAGAATTTGTCAGTGACAAAGTCAAAAGAACTTAATATGTTCCTTAACCTTCAGCTTTATTATTTATTATTAGAATTAAACTCTGGCCTATGCTACCACGCAGCCCTGAGCCTCCTCTGGGTTTCCTTATGGTATATTAGTCCTTTCATTTCCAGAGCTAGATGTAGCACATCAACTTGGAGGTGTGGCATAAAAATGAAATATTATTTTAGGAAGAAACTGTCCAGAGACACAAAGGAACTAAAGCAGCTTAAAGTACTCCATCAAGTTTCACTTGGGCTTATATCACAGGTGAGGTTTTCTTAGATCACAGGTGAGGTTTTTGTGATTCTGTGATTCTGTTTTCTCACTTTTACCAATCCAGTTTGTTAACTGACTCAAGAGCTGAGCAGGTTTTGAGGACATCCACCCCGGCTTTGAGAAGGAAAAGGTGAACGTTTGAGATCACTGGGGTCCATCTTCTGTGTAGCCATCTCACCTGCCATCCGTGCATTGCCAGCAACAGTCAGGGCGCTGTAGAGCTGCCGAAATGCTTGGCCCACATGGCGGAACTGGACCCCCTCCACCTGGAGCTGACTCGCCTCTCCATGGAAGGCCTCCACAACCACGATGGCCCCCAGGTCCCGGGACCCCAGCTGCCTCTCACTTCGCTTGTACAGACACCTGGAGCCACCTAGAATATAAGCCAGTGGGAGCTGTCAGTGTTACTTCTCCATGGTGACCATGGGATGTGCAGGGTGTCCCAAGCAACATCATGAGACCCATCACATTGACGCCATCTCCAGCAGTGATCTGAGACATGGGCCCAGAGACAAATAGCCACAGGCAAGCAAACTTGATGCTCCCTCTAAATACTCTCATGGTGCCTTCCCTAAGAGTCTGGACATTTTTAAAGGAATATATATTAAAACCAGCAGGAAGCCGTGGCAGTTTTATGCCTTGGAAAGTTCCTTGTGTTCAATTTTAAATAGTCCTATGCATGGGGAAGATGGATTTGACATTGATTTACCTTGGGTGAGGCTCGTGAAAAGGTGATTGGGCACGGCTAAACTGAAATGAGAACATTTTGAAATTTATTTAAAACTCTTGCTTTCCCCACCGTCCCTGCAGATGGGTGAGGGACTGTTACTGCCCACAGTCTGAAGACAAGGAAAGTAAATCATAGGGCTGGGGAAGGCACAGGCATTCCTGAAAGACATCCTTCCCCAGGTCTGTGCTAAGGATATTTTGGTATGAAGGGATTCAGGCTACAAATGTGCAACTTGGGTTTGTTCAGTGGATGTGCAGAGGGGATTTAAAATTCCAGCACTGCCTGCTTATGCTCAGTAATGCTCAATTTTCTTTAAAAGAAGGTAAATTAACCACAAACAACACTGCCCACTCATCTTCTGGTGACTCCTCTGAGAAATCCTCCTATCCTTTAACTCAAATAAAAACCTCAAACGGTTAGCACATTTCAGAGACTATATTTATGAGTTCCACAGAAAATGGACCATAAATCTATGAGTAATATAAGCAGTTGGCTGCGGGATATCAAATGAAGTCTTGTGTCACAGTCTGAAAGCCCAAGGCATTTTATTTTTAAAGGAAAACTTACACCTGGGTTGCCAGATAACCTAACTCTCCTCAAATTATAATCACTGTGTCCGATTCTGCTTCCTCATCAGCTGGTGTAAATCTGGAAGCCACCTGTCAAACTCTGTGGCGTTTCATACAGGTAAAACTAAAATGGAACTGAGATACATTTCACCAGTGTTACTAAATGCTGCAAGAAACCATCACCTGTTTGTTTTTTTTTTTTTTTCTTGGTATCCCTAAACACTAAAAAATGTCTCAATATTTTACACTAAAGAGTACAAACAGCATTGGGCTGTTTCATTTTTCCTTCTTCTTAAAGTGACTAAATAGTAAACACAATTAAAAATTTAAAATATTATGTACACTGAAACATGTTTTCAGAAGACACTTTCTTTTCTACACCCTTAGGCTCAGGCAAAACTAAAGGGTCTTTCCCAAGATGGCTTGAAACAACAATGTGAAAATAGTGCATCTGAGATATTACAATGAAATGCAGTTCAACTCCTGAGACTTCATGCTTCAATGTCAAACAATGTTTGGAAAGATAAACTCACTTTCCTGGTGCTGGTATGTCTCAAAGTTACCCTATCAAGAAAGATCTCTGATACGCAGTGATACCACGATGTGATTTTAATGGAGCAATTTTCCTCCTCAGTACATTTCAGTGAGAAAAGACCTCCTCACCTCTTGTAACACCAGCTTTTGCACACTGTCTGAGGTGGGACATCCTCTCCGTTGTGACATTTCCTTGAACAACAATCCTTCTGCTAATCAGTGCCACCACAGCACTCAAAGGCGGGCTTTGGCCGGTCACCCATCCCTCTCCAATGTTGTGGGAGTACCTGGGGAAGGACACAAAAAAAGTACAAAAGTGTCTGCACCTGCTGGATGGCAAGAATGATGCTTTACCCTAAGCTGCTGACTCCAACTACCCCAACTGAGAGCTGGCTTCAGTCCTATCTCACTGTGGACAGTGGCATATCCAATGCATCTGAATATATGGCCTAGGTATATTTTTCCTCAGCTGATGTTTATTTTCATCTTTTTGTCTCTCAAGCTCACAAATTTTCCTTACATTATGTATCTTTACACCAAAATATTTCATCCCTTGAACTTCTTTCGTCTTCCCAAAACATATTTTGGTGAAAAACATCAGTACTTCCTTTCTCGAGCCCCAGTTAATTCTGAAAATGATACCACTAATCTTTCTGAGCATTGGATTTGGGTTGCCTCCCAAACAAATAACATTTTTCAACACCAAGGCCCCCAATTATGATGATAAGAAGTATAGTTTGACCAAGATCTCCACACACAGAAGATTGTAAAGCAGGGAAATTACAGCTCAGTGAAAACACGGAGCAGTATCTCCAAACTGAAGTAGTTCACTTTGAGTGTGTTGTTAGTCAGATTAAGTAAATCAGTCAAGAAGGGAGGATTTTTTTTTTTCTTGTAGAAGTCAGACGCTTTTTGTGAAAAAATGCGCTTTCTCAAGAAATTAACTATGCAGGAAAATTCTTTGTCAACCCTATGCTGAGGCCCCTGGACTGTACTGGCCATCGGTGTTTTCTGCTTCAAAGGTTTCCTGAGTTCATGGTTATGATACAGAATTTAGGCATAGTGAGAAACATTCAGGATTGAACGTTCACTAGCTTTAGGGGGAGCGAGGAACTGAAATATCTCTGGCCGCCTTTGTCAAAGGGATTTGTGCAGTTATTATGTCCCACAGGAAAGTGTAAATCCTCACTTTCACCAAATTTTCCCCTAGTTTAGCCCTCTGCTACAGAAATCTCTGTGGCCCTTGAAAAGGTACCTGAGCGGTGATCTAAGGTACAGCTCCGTGTTGTTCACAGACTCAATAACAGCCACTTCTTCTTGCTGCTGTGCATCTCCGATGCCTGTCCTGCCCACCACGATTTCATCGCCAGGTTGCCAGTCAACAGGTTCCTGGAGCACTAATCGTCTGTCATTAGCATGAGCTGACACATTCAAGAGTGTGAAAGCTACTTTGGGCATCCAGCCTGGAAAAAAAAATAAAATTAAAAAGCATTAAAAAAGCAAGTCAACCAACATAAAAAAACCTCAGGAGCAGCATGCTTAGAAAACACTGCCTTGCTTGGATCATCCCATAGTCACCCGTTGCTTTTTGATGCTGCGTAGAAGAGACGGGATTAATGCTAAAAAGAGGATTTATGCAGATCTGCTTGCATCAGAAATGCAGACCTTTCCAAGCAACATCTTCATTTCAAACCTTTCATCTTTGTTGGACCCCAAAAGCTTAAAAAATGTGCTGGAAAGAAGTTTTCTCAACAAGCACCGGAAGCTAAAGTTCAGTTTATTTCCCCCAAACTTAATTCCCTATATGAGAAACGCCCTCTTCTTAATCACCCTTTATAATCAATGGAGAAAAGCACTATCTGCAGGGACCACCATCCTTCTTGGAGTGCAAAAAGCATTTTGAACTAGCAGATTCCCCAGTCAAGTGTCCAAAACAACATGCAGCAACTCTAGGCTCACAGGTAACTTGCATTCACAAAACCACATGCTTCTATTAGTAATATTTCAGTGACATGGAAAGACAAATATCACTAGTGTCAAAAAGTTTTAAGAGTGACTACAATCTCAGCCAGCAACACAAGGTTGTCTCAGAGCTGTCTCCAGGGGAGGATCCAAAATATGGGGTCATTTTTTGAAATCTTGGGTTAAGTGGCTTAAACTGTTCATACAAAAAGCATTTGTTTCAGTCTTTTTCATCCAAAAGCAGAAACAGCATCCCATTCTATTTTGAATGTTGTAACTTTAGAGATTCTTTTTGCTAAAACTTGAATCTCAGAACACGCAGCTGAAATTTATTCTTGGTGAGGCCTTAATCTGGCTGGATTTGAAAATATATTTTCAGCATTAAGGTTCAGTTGACATGAAGGTCACTTAACATCCCTGGGGGTGGGGCTGGGTTACAGGTTTGGCAAGAAGAGTGAATACATGGGTCAGCACAACTGCAAGGTGAAGAAAAGTCCTCTTCATCAGCAACCTTAGGCCACCACTGGAAGATAAGAGCAAGGTTGCAACCGCAGTTTCCCAAGTTCCCTCCTCTTCAGTGGACATACGACCAAGTCTGTGTGCAACAAGCCCCAGCAATGAAACATCTTGCCATTTCACCCTCCCTTCTTCGCTTCATGAAGTTTGCTTTAACTCTTGATATTTCTTTTTCCCCAGCAGGCTTTGGAACAGATTGGTCCAGTGAGATCCAACACACTGAACACCATCAGGGGAGAGCGTGTACCTCACACACCCACCTTTAGTATATTTTTTCCTTCCCTCCTTTGCAGTAGATCATAATTTACCTTTAGCCCACAGCAAGTTACTGTCCTCCCTGGCTGTACTATAGAAAAGTAATAACACTAGAAATCACTGAGGGTAGAGGTTGCTTCCAATAAATCATTTTCAAATTATTTTAAGCAAGTTTCTCTCTCTCCATACGCTGTTTCACTTTCTTGTTGCTTATGCTCTAGTGTCCCTATTCTTTCCTTAATGAAGATGGAAATGAGGAGTAGCCCGTCCAAGTCAATAAATTCACAGCAGAATGAGAGAAGGAAGAATCAGGTCTTTATACTCTGTCATCTTGAAGTAAATTTGAGCACCTGCTCTGTGTGTCAATGATGGGCATCTAAACCTGAGATACTTCTGGCTTGTTATCTCTTCTTTTTTCTTAAATCAGACTTGAAATTTCTCAACTTACAACTAAGCAAATCTCCCAGATACCCATCAGTTAATGTGCTTGAGTTCATATCATGCAACTGTTTTGGGATGCATCAAAGGACTTTCCTTTAGATTAAACTAATGCAGAAACTGTAATCCAGTAGGATTTATAATACTCTTTAGATGCCAAAGGAACCAGACTAGAGTGACTCTATAGCAGACCCCAAAACACATACAGTGTGAACTCTGCATTCTCAGCACCTGCATCATTCCCTCTACAGATCTCCTTCTATTGGGCCACACTGTTTTCTGATATAGACATAGACAAGATACACCTTGCCCCATCCATGAACACGCACATCAAAGATTATCCCTGTGAGAGCTCATCCTCAACACGGTTTTAGCCAGCTCAAAAAAATCCCTCTTGATATCAGCCTATGCGCATTCTTTCACTAGCAGCAGTCTCATCATCTTTATTCATTTACCTTCTTTCATTGAGTGATCCTCGTGAATTTTTAGGACTCGCATAAAAGAAAACGACTGACAGCAGCCATCTGCATGTTGAGCAGCACACAATTTTTCTCCAGCTCTGGACATTTTGTTTATAGTACTGATTTGTGTGCATGTCTTAATGTGCGTTTGCGTGCATCTGCGGCCAGACACACAACTGACTCCCATTGTGAACATCTGTCACACACATACTACAGCAACCATTATAAAAACACTGCTGGGCAACAACTTTTATCATTAAGAGGTGCAAACCACCGTTCTGCGTTCAAATTATGCTCTAATGGAAAAGGCTTGGTTCAGGCTTTTTTCCACTTCCAAGCTCTGAAACAAATATTTTAAGTAAAATCTTCTCAATTTTTTTCTTCTTAAAAAAAAGAAAGAGTATTCAAGGTATCCAAACACCCTTCCTTTTTTTTTCCTTTTTCTTTCTTGACTTCCTACTGTGCCCTCCCAGCCTCCCTCTCTGTCTCCCATTCCACAGTTTGCTTTATCTTTTCCTTTTATTTAGAAGGAGTTATTTAGATTATTTAGAAGGAGTGGTGAGTTTTCTGGTGTGTTATCATGGAAGGACCATAACTGAGGCTTCTTTGCCTTAACTATAACATATGCCTATCCCTATGATTTTGATGAAGCCCATCATACATCCACACAGAAATACACTACGCTCTTTCTCGAACAGCCATCACCCGTTGCTGTTTAAGATCACCCATTCCCCTTTCTAGAAACAATTTACAGCTGGGAACCCTAAAATTTCACATTTTTTTTTTTTTTTTTTGAAAGTAAGTATTGCATTGTGACCTATATCTCACATAGTTCCAGTTATCAGAAAATATACAACCCCCATGTTCTCCAGCTTCAGTACTGAACAGGTTTAAATAACGATAGCTTGAAAAAGAGCACAGCACCCACCAAGCCCCTGAGTCACTATCACCACTGGAGTCTGCAGCTGACTTGACCCAGTTTGGAAACTGTGGGTTGGTTTCAGGTACCTTAACCTGTAATTTGACATATATGATTGGCCTCCAGCTGCTGTTCCAGAAAGACTTTGGTCTGACATTAAAGTCCTGTGTCCTAACTGCCAGATCCACATAGATACCTTGGACACCATTCCGGGTGCCTGAAATGGACCTTTCTCAGGTAACTGAGGAGCCAAACAGCTAGCAGACAGCCAAATCAAATTACTCCTTCTTGAAGAAGTTTCCAGACCTCTGCTCACCTATCAGGGATGGGCTGACTGGGTAAGATACACCACTTTTCAGAGGCACTCCTCCACCCAGCTTTGGGGAAGGGAAATGTGCTGATAAACATCTCAGGAGGGAATGACCTCCAGCTGGGAGACAACCTTCATTTCCCAAAGGTCTTCTCCAGCTTTTCGCCTTCAAAGAACCAATGAACTCTCTACAAAGATCACCAAGAGCTAAAGGGGGTTTTGTGGAACAAAGACCCCTGTCTCTGCAGGATCACCCTTTGGAGATGCAGAGCCTTCTTGTTTCCCCTTGAAAACAAGCTCTATTTCAGATGAAACCTGGAGGGTTCATAAAATAACCTTCAGTGACTGAGATTGGACTGTGCAACAAGTAAATAAATTACTTGTTTGAGAGTAGAAGGTTTAAAAGACCAACAGCTGCAGTATATTTAAATTATTTCTCCCCAAAAAAAGAACTGCAAGCAGAAACACTCAAAAGTACTGAAAAATAGATGAATCTGTATAACTCCTCAATTATTGAACTCATTTTTAATAATTAACTAAGCTCAGATTAGAAAGAAAACACATCTTGAGATCTAAAGCAGAAGTGCCTTCATGTTAAAGGGACAGGGACAGAGCCTCCAGACTCAAAATGCTATTGCAGGCAAAGTAAGAATTGCACATTTTACTAAATAACTTGACAGAAACACCTTTAAATACTGAGTAGAGCAGAACCATGTTGTCAAATGGCAACATGGACTTGAATGCAATGGACTTGAAAGCAAATTCCAAAATGAATTAATCACAAATCGTATCTTAAGGAACATCTTGCCACCAGGACCCTGGTTTATTCTGCCTCTTGCAAGCACGATGCGAAAATGCGATCTTGTATAGACCTGGCAAAATTATTAAGAACGAGGCAATTCTGACATGTCCAATGCCACTCTCTTTTCTACGTCGAGAAGAAGAAAAATTCCCCAACCACTGCTTAATGATTTCAGTTTGTTCTGAAAGGAACTCTTACCTTTCGCACATTTCTACATTGTTGGATGAATTCCACCTTAAACCTATGGGGTTGCTCCAGACGAAGAATTTTGGTGACAAGATGACACGTTGCTTAGATGGAAAACTGAAGCCCCAGACCTGAAAACAAGACTTTCTGGAGCATATGTTGCCACATAACTTTAGAAACCCAGGGAACCTCCTAACCAAGCCCGACAGCAACCAGTTTGAGGCGCTTCCAGAGTCAGGCAGAGCTGGAAAATGTGGATTATGCACAGGAATGTTGGTAGAAACTAGACTCCTTAAATGGGTTTTAGGACGACTGGTTCCAGCCCTAAGCCTGCCATGGGCCTGTTGGTCTTTCTCCCAAAAGCTGTTTAAATGTTTTAAACAATTTTCCTCTTCTGACATGAGACAGCAAACTTTGAACCCTTCTCCTCTAACTACACAGGATCCTGCTGCATCTCATCTTCACTCCTATTTACCACAAATCAATTAACTGAAGTTAGGAACACACGGTTTGTTTGTAGTGTTGACAAACTATAAAGCTCTTTTACACCTTTTGACAGTTTATTGGCGCTTTAAAGTTGAGGTAATGAGATCCCTTTATACCACAAAAGGAATTTACAAGAACTGCAGGCTCAGACACACAATCTACTTACCGTGACTACACGAGTTATACTGCAGATAATCTGTCAATCTGCTGCAGCTATGTTGTAAATCTTTAGTGTAAGTGAGAATAAGATCTTTCAATTCCCATGAACAAAGTGAAAAGAAACACGCAGTTTATATTCCTCCCCAAAAAGAAAAGAATTTTGCAAGAGACAGTATTAAAAATGTAATTCAATGGATTATAGCTATGATTAAAAAAGAGAGAAAAACCCCCCACACCACTGGTATAAAAGTCTCTAGTAATAAAACACAAAACAATTTACTGCAGCATTTCAGGTGTCAGACTGCCTAAGGAATCCAGCTCCCTCTCCACTGTCATAATCCCTTATTATTCCTTTTTCCCCATCCAGATTGCATTGCCTACTCACACTTAGCTTGGCCATTCCTAAAATTTCCAAATGTCAGAGTGATAAATGACAATACATCCACTAGAAATGGGTGCTTCAGAAAAGAGATTTTTTTTTTTTTAAATATACTTTTAGATCCGGGACAGAGACTTCTCGCTGCTGCTGCCTCAGTTAATAAAATGAACCCATAAAAATAATAATATATAAGATTTCTTAAGTGAAAAAGAATAGAAAATCTTTTCCAGAAAGCCTCCTTGGTCAGGATAACACACAGCTGTGCTGCTACACCTCACTATGGTCGAATGGACTTTGAAGCCCCAGATCCTTAACTAAGGACCTGAAGAAATTGTTTCATGAACATGGATTAGATGAGGACTTTTTTTAAAAAATGTTCCAGCCGCCTCAACTCTTGCGGTGACAATTCCAGTCACTGGCCATAACGTGTAGGGAATCAGAAAAGGAAGGATGAGAGCTGCTTCCCTACCTGTTCATGCGTGTTTAAAAATGCTTGCCTGAACCGTGAGCCCTCAGCTCTCTGGAGCTGAAGGTCTCCAGCTCACTTTTGCTCCCCGTTAATTCCAATCCTGGGAATATAGGATAATTCCAATCCTAGGTATATTCCCTAAGCATTTGCACGACGTTTCTAGCTTGTTTTGCAATGAGAGGAATCTGTTGGGGTTTTTTTCCCCACTATGTATCTCAGAAAGACCAGGATGTCTCTGCTCTGAAAGTGGGAGATGTCTTTCCACCCCCGTGCAGTCCTGCAGGAAAAACTGGTTTGTGTGGGCAGCTCCTGGGGAGATGCAGACAGCTTTTCTGTTACTTCCTGACACAGCTTTTTATTCATACCCCGAGGTAAAACAGGAGGTCCTTTCTAATTTATAACAGCTCATTAACCCTTGAGACACCCATGAGTTTATCAGCTTTTTGGTTGTCTCACAGGCAACCTGCAGCAGCCTCCGTGCTGGGCGCTAAGGATCACTCTGGGCATTTTAGACTGGATTTGAGCATGGGTTCGACCCATAGCTCATCTGATGGCCTCATTGTGTGGGACCAAACCCAGCGTCAGGCACAAGCCTTATGCAAGCAACAGGCAGACGGAGACAGGAAAGTTGGACCTGCTTGGTGCCTCCACGTGAACCTTGGTAGGTGCTTATGCACAAAGCCATCATGTGACATCTTCCTTGCGGCACTATCATGTGCATGGCTCTGGGCAGAAGTCCTTCATGGAGAAGCTCTGATCACAGAATCTCAGAATCACAGGGGTTGGAAGGTTAGAAGGGATCTCTGGAGATCATCTAGTCTGACACCCTCCCCCCCCAAAACAGGGTCACCAGAGCAGGTTGGACAGGAACACATCCAGGCAGGTTTTGAATATCTCCAGAGAAGGAGACTCCACACCCTCTCTGGGCAGCCTCTTCCAGCGCTCCGGCATCTTCACAGTAAAGAACTTTTTCCTCATATTCAGATGGAACTTTCTGTGTTCCAGTTTGTGCCCGTTGCCCCTTGTCCTGTTACTAGGCACCACTGAGAAGGGTTTGGCCCCATCCTTTTGACACCTGCCCTTTAGATAAGATCCCCTCTCAGTCTTCTCTTCTCCAAGCTAAACAGACCCAGGTCTCTCAGCTTTTCCTCATCAGAGAGGTGCTCCATTCCCTTGATAATCCTTGTAGCCCTCCACTAGACTATCTTTCTTGAACTGGGGAGCCCAGAACTGGACACAGTACTCCAGATGTGGCCTCTCCAGGGAAAAGTAGAGGGGATGGATGACCTCCCTTGACCTGCTGGCCATCCTTTTTTTAATGCACCCTAAGAGACCATTGGCTTTCTTGGCCACGAGGGCACGTTGTTGCACACCACCAGGGTGGGGAATTTGGGGTACTGCTTTGGACTGAGGCTGCCATGTTTCCTATGGATCATGGCTCAGCTTTTAACCTGCTTGGTGGACCACTCATCCAAGGCCCAGTGAAGACACAGCTTCAGCATCTCTCTGGCTTCTTCCTTCTCTCATGTAAAATCGGGGTGATGAACCCCTTATAAGTGGGTTCTGGAGAATGAAATCCAAGTCTACAGCTAACCAGATGTGATTTCACTGCAGATTCAAATGAGGCCAAACCTTCAACATCTTCAACAGAATAAAAACTCCACAAAACCCCCCCCAACTTTTGGAACACTTGTTTTCTCTTTGTACTAATGTCACAGTTATATTCTGTAAAAACATTGCATTTTACTGGTGAAGAAATGTTGATAGGAAACAGATATAATATTAAAAATAATACTATGAAAGTCCAGATGAAAGAAAAATGCCAGAATTAAACATCTTCCTTCTCCCAGTGGGAAAAACAAATCTAACATCATCCAAATAAGAGGACAAAGTGAATAATTTTGATTTTTTCCACTAGGAAATATCCTTGAAAGTGACCTAACCTTGCTGAATGTTTCATGAAACCACAGTTTTCACCTTAAAACATTTCCAATATGTTTCCAATATTTTTCAATGGCACCCTCAAGAAAGCAAGGAGTATGTGACTCAGGATGGGAGGGGATGTTGGGATTAAACAGGTCAATGAAAACTCATTGTTGCTCTTTTCCATTACACTGCAGAAAGAGTATCATCCCTACGCGCTGCCCCATAAACGCAAACATTTCCAAACATGTCCTTTAATTACAGATTACCCAGTCACTTTGTCAGGTTGCATCAGTCCAGAAAGGAAGGGGAAAAATCTTACCAGCTCCTTCAATGCATAAACCAGCAAGCCTGACACGAAACCTATGCTCCACGCTTGCGAATAGCCCACAACCAAAAGTGCCAGGCAGGAAAAACCACTTTAAACCGACACCGGGAGCAAGCGGCTTCAAACGCAGCAGCCAACTACCACGGATCCCGTGGTGAGCCGTGCACAGCTGTTAACATTTTACGTTATTGCCAGTTAATCTCCCGCGCTGCTGCCGAACGAGACGGGGAACGTCTGCCCGCGGGAGCGGGTACGTGGGGCGGCACGGCCATTTCAATGCTGAGATCAGTTCCCCGGCACGCGATGAAAGAGTATCAGACACGCGGGAAAAGCGAGGATGAACCCAAATGGAAGGTCCTTGCCTGGCTCAGTCCGCAGCCCTGAGAAAACCCAGGTCTGAGTCCAGGCTTCTCAGCTTGCCACACTTTTGAGGCTTTCTCCCATCTGGGGTGAAAGTTCACCCTGATTTTGTTGTTGATTGCTTCTCTTCCTCAGTTCTCTTCCGCAGTTGCAGTTGGGGCCAGAATTGGAAAGGGTATTTCAATGTAATATTCAAAAATTTAAGAGGTAACTATTTCATCCCAGACCTCCCCCCGTTCAAGAAACTCAAGCTAATATAGCAGCTATACTCTGTATCTATTATATTTTATGTATATATCAGCACTCATCTCTCAGTCCTCTTTACATCACATTTTTTCCTCATTAAGATCAGCACCAAAATACAGAGCAACAGACAAATTTAAATCAAAGACAATCGATCCATCTCTGTTAGAGAGAAGGGCAAGCTATAAAAGACACAGCAGCTTTCCCCGAACCCAGCTCTCCGGGTTTTTTCCCCCCCATCTGCTAGGTTTTTAAAATCTAATGGTCATCTTGTATTTGTGAATAAGAAAGTGAGGAAACAAGTCATTGTACATTAGTTACTCCATGGGAAGTGCCTAAGTGCAGTTTCTTACCCCCAGTGAACACAAGGGGATTCAAGGCAGCTTAGCCTTCTGTTCAAGAGCCATCTGCTTTAATGCATCATGTTAAAGTCAAGGTCTTGAAAGGAAAAACGCTGTCACAAAGGGCAAAAAAACCCTCCTGCAACCACCACACAGAATAACTAGCATCTAAGGAAAACCATCCTATGGAAGTGAGCCCAGAAAGGGGAAAAAGATCTGAACCCCTCGTGTAACAGGGGCGTGCAAATCCATGGCTTCAGTTAGTGGGAAATAACATGTATTGGATGGATGAACGCTTCAGTAAGGTAAAAAAGCACATCTTATCTCTAGCAGATCTCTGCACCCTGTCTTGAATCCCCCTGCTACAGATTTTTTTTCTTTTTTTCCCCTGGGAAGATTTTCTTTTTAATATGTGAGTAAAGCAGAACAAATTCTCTCATGTTGTCTATGATCTCTTCATCTCAAACTCAGCACAGATACATAATACTGCTTAATGGAGGAAAAGCAAGAAGCATTTGATTAAATGTTTGATCTCTTGAGGAATGCACAGGCTCTGCAGAGCACAGTGCACAGATCACAAATATTTTGTGTTTTATTATTGATTAAAAGTGATTAAAATTAATAATTGGTTCAACTGATTTAAAAAAATGCTTCTTTTCCTGAGCTAACACTGAAAATGCATAAGATTGGTTTGGATGCAGGGAAGTCTGAGATAGAAGTGCAGAATTGCCTCTAGAATGTCATCTTCCACTCTCAGCATCCATTGCAAGTGCAGGGACATTCTTTGCAGGAGGACTACCCATGACTTTAGAGGACTGAAATGACCACTGACAATTCTGTTTTAATTTTGCTGATTATATATCAGTTAAACCAAAATTCTCTGGACATTGTTTTTTTTCTTTACCACACAGTTTTCACAGCCTGGAAAAAGTGAATGTAACGTCATATTAAAGCTGTAGCATCTTCCATCTAGTTGGAGAGGCATAGATTATGAGTCCAAAATGCAAGGAACAGGCTCATATATTCATGCCCTGCATCATCACAGCATTGCTACGGACAAAGTTTCACCTAAATACACAGCAAAAACACTGGACTTTGGTGTAGGAGGTGTAGGAAGAGGCATAATTTGCTTTGAGGGGACACAATGAAATAATGACCTCACCTACACATCCTCAAAAGAGGAGTTCCGAAAAAACTGAGATGAGGAGTGCGGATCAATTTTATCAGTGTATGGATTTTGTTATTGTAGTAGCAGTACTAGAAGGATGATCAAAAAAGTGGCATAGCTTCCTATAGTAAAACTATATTCATCTATGGGACCCAAGGACACCGATGAAAGGAATCTGTTCTTGAACAGTAGACATAATGGGTACCAAGACTGAAGTTCTGTTTCAGGGCGTATATAACATAAAGCTTGACCACAAAAAACAAAAAAGGGGGAAGGAGGAATTTGAGAAGTTGAATGACAGTAGGATTTAGTCAAATACATAAGAAAGTTAATTTAACTGCAGGAGGTGTAGGAGGTCATTATCTAGGATCGTTAAAAAATGGAACAGAATGGAAAAGGCCTTGAAAATTTTTCCATCCCTGGTAATGGACAGTGCTGGGACCGTGAATTAGGCTGTAGGTGTCCTTGGCTACTGATGCAGCATCTCCACTGATGCTGCCTCCATACCCGGTCCCTGCCCTCTGCTCAGCATCTGCTGCTATCTCCAGCCTGGTTTCCCTGGAAAGGACAAAGGCGCAAGAACAGCCAAGGCCACCATGCTAAACTTCTCTCCCAAAGCTTGTCAGGAGAGTTTCTCAGGGAATAAAGCGCGAACGGAGCTGGAGACAGTGATAAATTTCCCTTCTGAACAATCAATAAAATTCTCTCAGCCCCGCTCAGGCCCCTACCGCGGATGCGAGGGCCGTAATTACATTGTCAAAAAGTCGAGTTGCCCTGGCTGACTGAAACCCCCTGTAAAAGTGACGGGTGATTGACAGGCAGTTTATGGGTGGCATGCTCTGACTGGCAGGGGAGTTGGCTAAAGCCAAAGGCAACAGTGAAATTTCCCAGTCTGCTACAACCACCGGAGCAAAGGACTGCCACTCACAAGGGAATTGTGGGAAACCCTTAGTCATATTAACATATCAAAGCAAGGAGCTGACAGCGCTTACTAAACAAGCTGAACTCAACCATGGCTGCAGAGCATCCCCCAAACTTCCCAGTCTGAAGGAGAAAAGAAATTAAAATGCGCTCGGTCCTGTCTTCACCGAGACAGCTAAGAATCTGGAAGCCTGTTTATTTAATGATTTTGATCCGAGATAACATATATATGCGTGTATATATATGTATCTCACAAATATGTATCGTTGAGCATGTCAGCCTCTTTCATATATATATGAAAAGGGATGTCATGCTCAACAATTTGTTCTATACCACAGGCCACACTGGTGCTGAATTGGAGACAGAACAACATATTTCTCTTTCATGTAAGCAATATGAACCCAGTAGAAGAACACACTCCTTTTGGTCTTGTTTTCTAGTGGGCTTCTACTGCTTCGCTGCTAAATTGCGGGTTACATGGTTTGAATGAACCTTAATTGCAGCCATGCACCGGGACTGTGTGTAGCGCAGAGCTGAAAAGTGACTTCACAGCTAGTCTGGATTTCTTGAATAAGAAATTGATAAGAATTCTTGAATAAGAATTGATAAGAAATTGAAACCAAGAGATGTTTCCACTGATGGACCGAGCCACCTTTGGCTCCACGTATCTCCATCCAGGTAATGCTTGGGTTGCAGACCTCACCTTGGTTTCCTCAAGGATGAAGAATCACTAGGAATTATATCACTGGGAAAAAATGTATGAAATATCAGTGAGAAAGACCTTGAGGGTACTGACACGGACACCTGGGTTTAGCTCCCTCCATCATATTGCCAAGGTAACACTGTAAGAAGTGCTTCTGCCCTGGTTGTCCGTGAAGATAGGGTCAACAAACCAGGGATGATACAGGCTCAGAAGGGAAACGAGAAGCAGCACAGGAGGCACAGCAGAAAGGAGCTGCTGCTGTTTTTTCCTACATTGCTAAAAAACTTAACAGCAAGAAGAAAACAAGGCTCTTGTTATAAAGCTCTGAGAATTTAAGGACAAATTCCTGACATACAAGGGTCAAACTGAGAATGGAAGGATACTTTAAAATAGCAGGAGAAGATACAGAAAGTGAAACAGCAAAAGTTGTTATCAGGAGAATTCAAATCAGAAATTTTAATACTTTTCTTAAAAAAAAAAAAGAAACAAAAAATAAAACCATGGATGACTAACCAAATTAATCCCCTGGAACAAGCTTCTACAGAAAATGCTGGCTTCCGTTTCCCTTGATGTCCTCAAAGACCAAGCCTTTCTGGAAGGCATGCTTTAATCTAATGCGAGTTTCTGAACTCAAGGCTGGAATAACAGTATGAAACTCAATGGCCAGTAACGGACAGTCAATTCAACCCACATGATCTAATAGCAGTTCTTCACAGAGCCCCTCTAGGAAATGGGATAGAAATGCTCTGCCCTTCTGCAAAGCCAGTTTACTGAAATTATTAAAGCTGTTTGTGAGAGCTAAATAATTAATCCTTGCTATGTCTTGACATAGTCTTCAAGTGTACCTGACCTGGCTTTCGGGAGTAGTGCAACCCACCTCCCTTGCCACCGCCAGGAGCACCTTCCCCACCCTCCTATGATCTCTCCTGATTCCAAAAAACATCTGTTCACCGACTCCCCTCCAACAAGGGACCTCGCCTGACCTTGCCCTGCTCCTGTGAACTGACAGGCACACCGCACAGTGGTAGAGCTCGCTCCCTGGCTGTGCTCAGATTGTACCCCTCGGTGTCTGACATCATTTTTGACTGAGAGCCATACGTGTCAGTGATGCTCAGAGAGCAACATTTCTGCCTGCAGGCCAGGAGGGTGGAAGTTCAAGCCCTGCTGGAGGATATGAACGCCTACCAATAGGAAGGGTGACACACAAGAACATAAGGGAGGGAGATGAGGCATTCAGATGCACTGGGTTTATTTCTTTGCTCCTCTGTGACACACACTGTCTTTATAAACAGCCCGTTAGTTTAAGAACTTGACATAGAATCACAGTATGGTTAGAGTTGGAAAGGACCTTAATGATCATCGAGTCCCACCCCCCTGCCCTGGGCAGGGACACCTCCCACTAGAACAGATTGATCAAAGCCCCGTCCAACCTGGCCTTGAACACCTCCAGGGATGGGGCATCCACAACTGCTCTGGGCAGCCTGTTCCAGTGTCTCACCACCCTCATAGGAAAGAATTTCTTCCCAATATCTCATCTAAATCTCCCCTCTTTCGTTTTAAAACTGTTCCCCCTCATTCTATGGATTCATTGCACTAATGTTCTGATTCATGTTGAGTTTGGACCTGAATTCCATATCCAATCCACTGCACCAAGAAACGGCCATTTTATATCTGTATTTCAAGTTCTATATCTAAATTCTTCTACCTCACAACATCTGCCAATTTCTGTCCTTCAGGCCCCTTGTCCCTTCCACTCAGAAGGAACGTAGAGCTCTAGCCCTTTGAGAGAAATTCCAGTGGTTAGAGCAAAGGACAGAAGACCAGGCATCTAGGAGTGAAATTATTGGCATTTTCTGCATAGCCCTGGGCTTATCTTTTATGACAACAACCCGTGCTGATCAGGTGTGGCTATGTGGACCACCAGAAAAACCCGGAGGTGCCAGCTGTGCTCCTAATTCTAGAGAGACACTACTGGCATTGGGATGCCAGCACAGCACGGAGAGATGGAGGAGAAAGGGAAACCGCACTGCCAGGAGCACTTTGCTTCTGCTTTGAAAAGAAGTATCATCCTCACTCCAGCAGACACAGGGTGCTAACCACAGCACGCCTGGCATTCACCTCACCATTGGACATACATGGAAGACCCCCATCTCTTCCAAACCCCAAAAGCCATAACCTCTTTGGGAAGGAAATGTTCCAATTATTATAGAGAGACACGATGGAGAAAGATATCCCTTTTTAGCAGCAGAGCAAACCCACATGATACCCAACATGGGATGGAGACTTTCAATTGTGGACAGACATGCACAAAATCAACTAACCTTGAGGCACCTAAACAAGTGCCAGGGTTTACTGACTACTTGATACCATCTATCTTCTTCTTGGGGTTCAGATTTTCAAAATTCCTCACTTCCGAATATGAAAGCTTTTATGGACATACAGCACTGAGCTTTGGTGCATAAGGTACTCTAGAAATCAGAGACTCGTGGTAAATGGGAAGATATGAAGTTCTGGCCCCAAAAGATTATTTCAATAAATACTTAACTGTAATTAGAAATCCAAGTTCATGATCAAAGTTGGTTTTCTTTTCTTTTTCCTCTAGAAACTTTTTTGCTTTCTTTTACTTTATTTTCTTTTATTCATTTATGCTTTGCTTTTGAAGAGAATTAAAAAGGTACTCACCATGAATGGAAAGAGTTCCGTTCCTCACTGCCAGGAACTTGACCCCATATGGAAATAAGGGTGGAGAATGAAGGCTTCCGTAGAGATAGATGTGTGCTTTGTGACGGAAAGGGGCCTTGGGGGATCCCACCTGGAGCTCTCCTCCATCAGATATCAGAATGTAATGAGCATGCAGTTCTACAGGTCCTGGACCAGTGAATAAAAGCTTGCCACCTGAAGACAGCAGAAGAAAATGCAACCATAGATTTAATAGTCAGTCATTATCTCATGGTCAAAGGAACGTAAGCCATGGGTCCACAAATGGTTTTGCAATAAAATTATGAGATAAAGGATAGAATAAAATTGCTTCCTGTAAAGATTCTACCTTGCCCTGTACTTCTCCCTATAGATTTATCATCTCTTTACAGACCTTTTTAATTCAGTCCATTTTTGAGTTCTACCACAGGCTGCCTTTCCAGACTTGAGCAAGGCCATTCATGGGCCAGCTGGGCAGACATCTAAGTCTCCCTAGTTCCAGCGCGAGGGAGTGGCTTGGAAAACCCCAGTCTTGACCTATTCACTCTCTAAATGTTAAAGAGGGATATTACAACTTAATGTGTATGTTATTTTGCAGATTACAAACTACTTGTGACAGGGAGAAGAGAAAACATCTTTGGAACATAAGAACTGGCAACCTGTTTAGATCCACGGTTGATTTAATTCTACATACTCTTCCAGCTGCTGTTCAAAACCAGATGCTTCCAAATACAGTATAAGAAACTTCTCCCTGTTAGCTGGATGCGAGATGATCTCCCCATCCCGTGAAAGCCTCATTTTAATCCCTAATTAGAGATTAGCTTCACCTCAAAGCATCAGGTTTCATCTGTCTGCCGACATTTTCCTTTTACCATCTATTAGTATAACTAGATAACTTTTGCCAGTAATATAGACCTGATCCTTCAACTCCTTCTAATATTTAGTCTCAATAACTTCTTGAAGCAATGAAATCTGTGGCCTAAGCACATAGTTCATGGAAAGGCATTTCCATCCCTTGGTTTTCGCTCTCTTCAGTTCTGCCAAATGCCTCCTTTGTTCTTGCCTTGTGTGAGCTGGCAATCCCAGTCATCTCAGGATATTTTAATCTTTTGACTCTTTTCACATATTGATTGCAGATTTCAGTAGATTCCAGATAAGTTTTTTATAGAATATGCTTGATAGACAAAAGAGTTATCTCACTTTTTCTTGCTTATAACCATTGCGAATCATGGGATCGTTCCCACAAACACCAACTCCCCTATGTGTAAATTGTCTCTTTCCCTAGACATACTTTCCTATATACAAATGTATTTCTGTTAAGCTCACTATATAGTATTTTTACAAATTATACTGAATGCACTGTAATAAAACAGCGTGAATTTCAGCTTGCTTCATGCAAAACAACAGAAAATACCTGACCATTATTCTGAGATACATCTGAGACTTCTAGAAAAAAAGGAAATGTTTTTAATGCAAAATGTGCTATGCTGAAATTGGAATAATACTTGAAATGGTATTCATTTGCAGACTGAAGGGACCATTAGCTCATATCGCCTGATGGTCTGTGCTCATCAGGCTATTGAAAAACTGAAGGAAGTCAAGTTGTCTGTGTTTGCTGCATACCCTCCAGAAAGGCAGACAATCAATTAAGTGACTTGGGGACATTGCTCTGCCATTCTCTATGATCATCTTTTCCAATCTCTGTTACTGTTCCCAATTTCTGTTTTATTTGCAACCGTGACTTGTCAAGGATGAGCTTTCAGAATGTGGTTCTCTTTGTACCCCCCCGCATTGCACTGCAGAGAGGTGTAGAAAACAGCATTTTCTGTGCAGGTACTTACAGGTAAAATCAAATGTCAGCCCTCGTTCAGACTGGTTGATATGGGTTTTGAGACTCTCCCTGCAAGAAATCATCTCCAATTCATGGAGCAGTGCATCCTCTCCCACAATCCAGTGCACTTTTCCAGAGCCTGGAAAGCCAGACCTCCTAATTCTTCTACTTCTTTATTCTTCCTGATGCTGCCTGTAGACGTAAAGCTACCTTACCCCCACACTCTGCCTCTTGCTTTTGAAAGTAAAAAACTATACTACCTCCTTTTATCTCTTCATTACGTGGGGAGATCGGGTGGGTGTCCTTGGGCCACACTCATTTCTGATCCTTTTCATGATCATGACTTTATCCAACAAAGTCCCTTATTGTGGGGACTTTCATTCCTGGTTGCTCCCTGCCCAGCTCTCTTCTCAGCTGGGGAAATCTGCATTTGGTTTGAATAACATTCACAAAATGCTATCAGTGATGGTCCTCCATTTACTTCATAGCATTGATGATGTGTCACGGTATCCAAGGAGGCATGAAAATGGTTTCCCACTAAGAATTTATTTTTTGAGTTAGGAAATTTTATGTCTGTTAGCTTCCATGAGATCTGGGCAGGTGATCTTCAGTTAGTCATCACGCTATCACATGTTCTAAAGAATTAACTTTATCAAACAAACTTGTAATTTTCTTAGAAAATGTACTACAGTTTGCTGTCTTTTTTCCATAAAATGTCTATGCTGTCATTCAGTCACTCCTATGGTTTGTAATTTATAGATTCAATCAACTATAGCATTTAACTTCGTACAGTTTTCTCTTTTGACCTGTGGTTGATATCAGAACAAGCAGCCAATATTTTTTCCTTTACCTGTCTGGATACTGACACCAGATCAGAAATTCTACAGCCCCCTGTAATTTCCCATATACTCTGAAATGAATATTTGTGGGCCACAGAATGCCTCTACAAGCAGTTTTAAAGCTCTTGAATGAGACTGGATCTGTTGATTTAAGAATGAGTTTTCCTGAAAGATTGTATTTAACATCTTCATTATATTAACATTCTTCAGTAATAAATGGACTGCTGGTCCATCTTCCTCTTCTGATATAATTTACCATCCTGTTCCTTCCCATACTGAGAACAGAAATATTTATTAAATACATTTGCCTTATAGCAGCAGTGTTAATAATTTTATCACCGCAATCTAGAAATGGAACTATAAATCACTGAGATTTATTTTATTCCTAACATAAAAAAAAAGAAAAAGACATCTCCCCCAAGGTCTTTATTGACTTCCTACGCTCTGTTCCCACTGAAATATAGTAATTTCTGTTTCCACTCTCTTCATACAATTTTAAATGAGTATTCTAATTGCTGTACCAATGAACCAGGACAGCTAGTAGCCAAAGTTGTCCTATCTTTTGATTGTAAAAATCATAGTTCTCCCTCAAACAATCTCCTCAAAAGCTTTCCCAAGTTTCAGCCACATTTTGGCCATATAAAATTTCAACAAAATTTGAAAATCCCGTTTCTCAGTAATAGGCTAACTGCATGACAGTTTTCCTGACTAGTCTTTCCCTCCATTGATTCAAATATTTTCCATACCTTTTGTGGACACCCAGGTGCCTGGCAAGCTTGGCAATTGGATGCTGGTGACTGCTCTACTCTAGGTGTAAGAATATGCAATAATCCCAACGTGTTTCAGTAGCATCGGGCAGGCAGGCACTGTCTGTGCCATTCCTGGTCTGCAGGTTTGACCCTTCCTGGAGGAAATCCTACACAGAAGCATGGTTTCCACTCCCTGGGTGAAGATCTGGATGTGGAGGGATAATAATAATTGGACATCAAGGTGAGAGTTGTTCCCTGGTTTCTCTGTCCCACTGCAGAATGGCAACCCAAGCACACTTGGCAATGGTGCAAAGATTTGCAAGATCAAAACCACCAAAAGGCATTTGCTTTGAGGCTTTGGCTTTCCCTTAGAAGCAGCTGTCAAACACAACATGTAATCACGGGAAACAGATATATCAGCTACACTCACAGTCACACCGTAACACCGTTGTCCCCTGGCTATTTGCAAAGCTTCTCAACTCCTCCCAGAATAAAGCCCAAAGGCACTCAGTCTTCAGGAGAAAAGTAAGTGTAAAAAGAAAAGTTCAACTGCTGAAGATTAAAAAAAAAAAAAAAAAAGAGCAGCATTTCAGGAAAGAAAAGAAAGCATTAGCAAGGATTCGTTTAACCATTTACCAAGTCTAAGTGTAAAAAAAAACAACCAACCTCTAGCCAAACTTACAAATACTTATGTCCAAAAATTGCATATTGTCCCTCTAACCCTCAGCTCTCTGTGTTTTTCATTGGGTCAGAATAAATATACAGCTGCTGCTTTACAAGATTGTCTTCCCCTTTTTTTTAAAGAAAATAAAAGTTATGCTTCCCTCTTTTATTGCACTTGACCTCTTCTCTGAAAGCAGAAAACGAGAATATTGCTCAGCGGAGCCTTTGGCTGTGACCCTCAAATTGTTTGTTATGGCTGCACAGGAAAGCAAAGTCCTACATATGACCTTGAGGGTGATTTTATAAAAATCAATCAACTACTGTTATGATGGCCTCCCCACCAAGCAAAATAAATACAATTAAACCCATAATCACTTCTGTACAGTAATGTGCAAATTCAATGGGTCTCTTTAGGTGGAGTGAGGGAGAGGGGGGAGAAATATGTTGAGGCTATTTGATACTTTGTGACAACATCAGAAGCACCATTCTTCTCAATTAACCCAGCAATTAGCCTCCACCTCTCTGCTCGGAAAAGAAATCTTTCTTTCTCTGTCTTTACCAAAAAAAAAAAAAAAAAAGAAAAAGAAAAAAGAAAGGGAGAAAAACTAAACTGTAGGCAACTCCCTCTGTCCCACAGGAGGGGAGAAATAGACAGACCAAATTAAAAAAAAAAAAAAAAAAGGAATATTAAGGAAAATAAACCTGATAATAAGAGGCGGTTGTAATCTGCTCTGTAACTAACTACAGCACCATCATATCTTTGACAGAACTGATTTTGTGAAAATAAATTTATCTTCTGAAATCCTTGTGAAATGGTGGAGGGGGCACTCAAAAGGAAAGGGATTGGAAAGATAATGTATTAACACTTCACTTTGTCAGGTGTCCTGGACTGGATGATGCAATGCCACAGCCCAGGTATCCAGAACATTCACTACGGAATGAAGCTGCATCATGCACTTCTGAAAATAAGAATAAATAACAACGGAGTAAAGGCTTGTGAGGGTTGCTGTGGGAAGTTTCTCCTTGCTCTGTCATGAATGGTCATGCTTTCAGACATGGCAGCTTATATCCCTTCTCAAATACTTCATTTTTTAAAAAAATCCTTCTAACATAGGTGTTCTCATAAGGCATAAAAGAGTTATTGATACTTCTCATTTAGGTTGTGATTTAGAGTGTTCTAGAAATTTCCCAAACTCAGAGGGAAGCAAATTCCCCATTCCAAAGTGCACATTTTACATGGAGAGTCTTTTTATTCTCATCTTTTGAGGTCACACTTTACCATTCACTGTTGATACAAGACCATCCTGAGAAATAGTCTATTTTTTTCTAAAGAAGACCTCATTAGGGAACTAGGATAAAAGTTCCTATCACCAGAGTTAATCCTACTTCTTTATGTAAAGCTGAAGGAAGCGTTGAAGCAAGCAAACTACAAGAAAGGTGCTGGATAGTCTCAGGATGTATGTATTTTTTTAATCAGTAGTAGGAGGGTACCAACAGAATTCTGTTACATGTCACTACTGTGTCATGCCCCCTCAACTAACAGAAAACCTCTTCTGAATGGAAGAGGATTTGCAGATTGAAAGGTCATATCCTCAACTGGACTATTCCCTCCCGCCACCATGCAGGCAAGGTCTGCTCCAGTTGTGCTGTGGGGACACCATGGCCATGTATAACTAATATTCCCACAGCCTTCAGCTTGCTCTTCCCCGTTCCTCTCACTTGGTGTTTCACATGACAAAGCCACAGAATTCCCCAGGAGACAGGCTTAAGCTCAGAAGTTATATTCCTGGCAAGCATCCCTGAGTGGCAAACGGCAGGAGGCAACTGCCGGAGCTGGAATATCTTTGCTGAAACAACTGATCCTACACAACAAGGCTGCAGTGTGCTGGCAGCCCACTTATTGCTGCTTCTCTGGCTCCAAGGATGTGCCTGGTGGGGCCTCCAAGCAGGAAAAAAAAAAAAAAATCCAAACCAAAAACAAAGGTCCTCCTGTGTACAGGAAGAGGAACAGAGAGTTTACGAGCCTTAAATAAGAACAATCGATTATTTCATGGACCTGTCGCCTGCACCCCATTGACAGGCTCACATGACATTCGGATGAGCCATAAAAGTTGATTGCAGGCTGGACCACTGCCGAGTAAGATGCAAAGGAGAAAAGAAGTTTGTTCTATTGGCTCCATCCCAAAGGCTGCCTGAACCAAGACTCCAAAACTCATTCTCCACCTCCCTGCATATGTTCCTCCACGTTCATAATATATAGGTACATATCCCAAACTAGCTGTGTATTTCCACCAGGACGTCACTAACACGCTGAAAAGTTAAGCTCGAATTCCAGCATTTTGTTGGATGAAGGCCTTAATCTGTCCCTGGGTGAGGAACCAGCAGCTGTTGGAGTATTCTCAGACAGAAGCTGTCTCCCAAGCCCGACAAGCCTGTGTTTTTTGGCTTGCTGTGCTCACAGCCATCTGTTCAGATGGCATGTGTGCTCCTTTGTAGGCTGGTCAGGCTCTTCCATTGAAGCACAGGAGCCAGGCAAAGGCAATTCGAGTCAGCAGCCCAGGGAACACTGCCATAGGTGCATCTCCTTCAAAGAAGACCTTCCGCTTCTTCAGCTCTTAGGTAGCTCTCCAAGTGACTTAGCAACACTTTTGGTGCTTTTGCAAGAGGAGAGCTAACCTGGTGGGAAAGAGGTGTGGACACTCCTGGATGGCTTTGACAGCACATATCACAGCCCATCATTTAGGATCTAATGAAGGAAGCTTCCAGGTGAGCCTCATGAAAGCAACAGGGTAAACACAGAGATGTGTGATGAAAAATATAGGTCCTTGAGCTATTATTTCAAGTCTACAGGTGATGAACACAGTTTAGGTGCTTCACCCTCAGGAAGGGAGGTGGGCACTAAAAGAAGCACTGTTTTATGGAGAAAGATTGTGTTTCTCCTTACCTAGAGCCTGCTCATGATACAGACTCATGCCTTTGAAGATATTCATTTGCATGTAAGAACCTTAAGAAGACCTGGGCCTCAGTTCTCAGCCTGCACAGGTTACGATGGCTGTATTTCTGTACCACACAAAAGCGTGTGAGGACACATCTACTAATGGTACGAAGCTGCTGCTGTAATGAGGACCTCATTAGTGGCCAGGACAGGGGGAGACAGCAGATTTTGCCATCCCATGGTCAGAGGCAGGATCTGCTTCCCTGAAAGGGGCACATCCCCTCCTTCTGCGCCAGGAAGGGGATGGTGCTGCCTTGGGTTTGGGCTCGGTGTCTGCAGGAGCTGTGTGTGGTTCCTTGGCTGGATTAACTTCCACCGACCTGCTCATACTGCGGCACCCCAGAGGAGCCTCAACAGCTGCCAAAGTTGCAGAAAATCAATTTAATTGGCAGGTGAGAGCCCTGGAAGTTTAATTCACATGCTGTAAGCCCATGCTATATAGGATGACAAAGAGAAACCTGCAGCCCATACCCCAACATGACCCAGGGTTTACAGCTGAGGGAAGAACTGGAAAAAAAAAAATAAATCATCAAATTGCTACAGATTTGGGGCCTTAAAACCCTTCCTCCAGGAATGTCCAGCCCTGCGAGTTGCACTTTACTGAATAACACTGAATTCCTACAAAAAAAAAGGTACTAAAAAATTAAACAAGTGATGCCTTTCATATTTTTTTTTCCATGAAAACAGCCAGGACTTTAAACCTCTGAGACTGTAATTATTACAGCCGTGGTACACCTTGCCGTAAAAATATAGGAATATATGACACAGCGACAGGGAGAAATAGGCCTGACTTTTCTTCCTTTTAAATCTCAATTAAAAAATACATTGGATGAAATTTCCCATTAGCTGGTACTATTTGTACATCCCATGTTCTTTCTTTAATTAAAAAACATGCTTATTGCAATACTGCCAGAATCGCTTTTACGGTATTTTAATTGTAATGTCTCTGCCTGATTAAAAAAAGAAAATATGAACTGGAAACTGCCTGCAAAAAGTATCACAATGCACATCCGAAAT
The DNA here is from genome assembly GCA_025774025.1 of Xenus cinereus. Classification (NCBI taxonomy): domain Eukaryota; kingdom Metazoa; phylum Chordata; class Aves; order Charadriiformes; family Scolopacidae; genus Xenus; species Xenus cinereus. Next base: position 116,678,860 of record JAOXJK010000023.1, read on the forward strand.
GGGTTGAGCAAAACGGCACAGAAAACACCGAAACACAAGCAGTTTCCAACCGAGAAGGGATTTTAAGCCAGGTTTAAGGGGTGGTAGGTACCATAGACAGGAAAACAGAAGGAAAAGCTTTTTCCTTCGTCCAGTGAATTCAAACCCAGCCTATATCAGCAGTGACTGAAGCACTGCTTATTTGACAACTGCTTATGCAGGTGTATCAGTTAATATTTGATGCTCTTTGCTAATAGCATCAAAGCCTAGGAAAAAGCCAAGCAAAATCAATATTTGAATTTCACTCCTCCCTAGATCTACTCGTAGGCTCTGTTCTAGCCACAGCCTGTTCTGAGTGCGGATTACAGGAGATCCAAAATATTGATGGATAAGCATTGATCTTTGGACATGGGTTCAAAATCAGATAATAACTGATAATATCCTTGTGGCTTGTCAGTTCTCTTTTTTTGCTTTTTTTTTTTTTCTGAGATCTCATAGTTTAAAAAAAAAAACAAAAACAAGCCCATATTGGCTGTGATATTTCAGAAACCGGGTGCACAGTTTTTAAAGGCAAATGAAGCTGGTCAGACCGTTTCAAAACCTCAGCCTGGAGTTTGATCATGGAAGAGGGAACTGGGATGCTGGTTTCAGCAGGACTGCCAAGATGCAGCAATGCCTACAAGTGAGAGGAAGCGCTGTGACAAGTGATACTGGGGTTTTTCTAGAGTAGGGGCCAAAACAATCTTCTCCCTTATGCCTCCAAGGGTGACCATCTCAAGGTTGCCATTGCAAAGGTAAATGGTCAGTTCAACACCTGGGATCTTCAACCCCACCAGCATATACAAGCAGCATCCCTCCAAAATTCATCCCCAAGATACTCCTGAAAGAAGAGGAAGGGTTTTGGTCTCCAGACCTCCCTAGAGGCTGTTCTACACAGTAATATAAATTCAGACAAAGGTAATAGCATGTGTCTCAGGTATTGAGACATCAAACACAAAGGAGTTACTCCAGTGCGAGCTCTGCGCAAAGGAATTTTCCATCTGTCCTGGGTTATCATAAATATTTCCATACTTGTGATGTTGGGATTACAAAAATAACTGCAATCTGCTGAATTTACAGAGTTATCTACAATCTGTCTATCTTGTATCTCTTCCCCAATCAGTATTGTCTGAGCCGTTTCACAGTCTGGCTATTAAACTTTCCACTGCCGACAACCACGTGTTCATGCTCTGCTCGTTGAGGTGGAAGTAGAAACTGCTGAGCCCTCATGGCAGCGAGCAGGACCCAGCTGCCTAGTCCTATACCTGTATTGCTTTGACCTCCAGATCTTCTGTCCAGACAGTCTGGTCACCACCAGAACCACTATATGTATTTGGCTTTAAAGCTCCACCTGTAGCTGACATCCTACTCTTTGAACAATCTTTATAATGTTGAAATCATCATAAAGAGACACCATAGAGGTAGTATTCAAAATCCTCATAGTGTCCTAAAAAAGAAGAATTTCAAGAAATGGGTCCATTTTCTGTTTGCTGGGTACAGCTCTAGAAAATAGACAAAACAGTGTCTTCACAGAGGAGTAGGCTCAGCAGCATTACAGGTTTTTTCATCCATAAAGTCTGTTATATTTTCACCTCGTGAACGCACAGACAGCCTGATGCTGAGTCACGAAAGCCAAAGGGAGCAGAACTACAATTTAATCCCATTCTCCAGCTCCAACTAAGAAAAACTCTCCATATAGAATAGGAATGGGATGCTTCAATCAAAGCCCATATCTACACCCCCCTGCAGGTTAGGGCTTTATTGTCATGCCCATCTTGCAGCTGAGAAAAGTCATCAATTATTTCACAGACAGTAGTTGCTACTCACCTAACTGTGACTCATCTTAAGATGGGTATCTACAATACCTAAGATGAATAAGTCATTTGTGGCATGTGTGAGCAAAGAGCATCAATACAGGAGCCTAAACGAGTTCCCTGAGCCGGACAACTAAAAGGAAGGTAAGGTTAGGAAAGATAAATCTCAGTCTCATATCAGAGTAGATCTCAACATGTTTTGACTCCAAATCTAACCAAGGCTAAAGAAGTCACAGCACCCGTGTAAGTGAGGGTGGATGCAAGAAGGAAATTTCAGCAAAGATGAAGCTCAGACAAACAATTACCATGTAGACTTCTGCTTCTAAAATGTTTGGTCCCTATGCTTGGCATGTAGCAATGCAGAGAATAATAGCATCTAGAATATTTTAATGCTGTTTTCCTAACTGAATCTACATTATAAACCAAGTTTCTTGGAAAATGTGATAAAGAGGAGAAATTATTTGAATGTCAGATGAGCTGAAGCCATAAAGATACCGCTCCAGACTTCATTAAATTCAATCAGACCTCCGTTTGCTTCATGAGTGCTGACTCATAGATCAAATGTGCCTTTGAGTAGACCCAAAGTTCACAGGGTTTCTGCTGCAATATTGTGCCCCAGTTCTTCACGAAGTCAGAGACTGAGCCCCAAAAATCCTCATCCATATTTGCAGCCAAAAGACTCAGAAATCTGGGGCTCTGACCTTCCTCCTCTACCAAATGTCATAAACACCGGGGTTAAGAAGAATCTTGCATCGCCCAGATTTAGGATTTACACTGGGGAAGAGAGGGAAGAAACTCGTACTAAAACATTTCACTTTTTTTAAATCTCAAATTCTTTTTTTTTTTAACATTTCAAACTATTTTTGGAAATGTTCTTACAACAGGGATAAATTTGAAAAGTTTTTTTTTCTTTATAGAATGATCATTCAAAGATAGATTAAAATATAATTGTCAAGTGCATGATTTTCGTCATCCTCTCAATGAAAAACTATTACCTTTAACATCCTTTTAATATAAAATCATTTTTACCAGCAAGGAAGATGCAGGTTTTTAAAGATATAAAACCTCTTCTTTCCATTTTTCGAGCTCTATTTTGGCAGAGGTTTACACATAGGCTTAACTTTGAGCAAACAGTTTCACCAGAACAGCTCATTCACTTAATACCAAGCACGTGCACAACAGTTTTCAAAACCAGGGCCTAATTTCTAGGAAGAAATATATCTGGCACTGAACGACATGTAATTTTAATTCTTATTTTGACACCCCCAGAGAAACATGCCCTGACTCTTACGCCAGGTCTAGCCCAGGGAACGTGAACCCTGCAAACCAAGTCTTTCCCCCCATAATTGTGCTGGGTTATTTACTCTCCACCAGCCGTGCTCTAGGATTCTGGATTATTTATTACATTCGGTAGCTGTGGCCTGTAATTCTGTAGCGTCATTAATTTTGTAAAGGCTTTTACAACACGCTTGCCTTAAAGATGCCAAACAAAACAGAGTTGATTATTGTTATCAGCACTGCCATTATCACCGAGCGCCGCTCAGGACAGCAGCGCTTTCGGTAGCTGGGGGAAAGAAAAAGGGGGGAAAAAAGCCTTCCTACTCATATTGTCATTATGCCTCAAACAGCATAAACGATGCTTTCTGCATACATAATAATTAAACGTGTTCCCCCATCACCCTCCTGTTGTATCTCCCGAAAGCAGACTCAGCCTGCCCGACCAGGTATCTCCTTCGATGCAAGGCAAGGGGAGATCACAGCCATGAAAAACTCCAGCCCTGGAGGAACAAGAGCACTGAACCCGCCCTCCCTTCCCTTTCTGCAGACCTTTGAGATGCAGCAGGTTGAGGTTGGTGGTGGTGGTCCCCAGCATCAGGGTCCGGCCGCCTTCTATCGTGACGTTATCGCCATCTCGCGGCTGGTGGCCAGCAGGCCAGCTGGAGTCCTCGTCCCACCGGCCACAAAACTGAAGGGCAAGCTGGAAAGAAAAAGACCCAGAGAGGTTCAAAACTCACCCTTCAGGAAGCCAGCTTGCCGAAAGCACGGCAGAGGAGATGCCAATGCCCCACTGGCTATTTTCCCAGTGGGAGTCTGCGTAGAGAGAAGGGATGGAGGGACATTGGGGTTGGAGATGTTCTTGGGCTTCAGAAACACCTGTGTCTGTGTCAGGGTTGCCCCTTGTCTCCTTCTGCTGTGGGTAAGGGCTTGCTGCAGATCTGGCTGCGGAAAGTCCGCAGGTTCCCTGGTGTGTGTCTCTCTCTGCCTCCCAAAAAGCAGAACTGCACGTTAATTCCTGGCAATGTCATAGAAATAGCCTGAAGAGTTTAGAATTAAAACATCCTGCTAGATAGGCAATGGTTTGCTTTGCAGGATTTTTCAAAGGCTCTCCTACCACTCATCCACATTTAGAGAGACATTTCTCCCTTCAAATACTGTTTTAGTTTTAGTTTTCTCAGCTTATCCAGTATTACTAGCACCTCTCCTTCGATGGCGGTCAGTTACCAATAACGCACAGATTAAATTAAAAACTGCAAATAGCCTGGCTCGTGATGAGGAATGGCAAAACGATGCCAGCCTGTTTTGAGTCATGGTTCCTCCTCACCTCTAAACTTTAAGCATGCACTTAGCAGTGACCTATTTCTTGAAGAACCTGTGCACCTTTTTGCACAGACCTGTGTGTGCAAACGTGGGCATAGCCATTCATTACATATTCTTTTGGACTCACGTGTAAACTGGCAAGTACAGTCTAAACTGATCTAGGGAGGGATGGGGGACGGTGGGGAGGGCAAAAACAGACATGGAAATATTTGTGATCCTCGCTGGGTTGTGCTAATACGAAACAGCAATGGAAAGAATAACCTCAACACAAAAGCAAAATATAGTTACTCCATTTTCAACCAGAGCACATCGTGGGCATTAAAGCTTTTGCTCCACTGCTGAGGTTTAGGGGAATCAATGCTGGTGGTGTTACAATAATTATTCTTTCGACTGCGCTATTGTCAATTTTAGCTTTGTGTGCCTGATGTTTTATACAACATTTCCCACAGCACCTAGAGCAGTCAGGTAACTGTTATATAGTGACTACTGTCCTAATTATTTACACCAGGCAATGGGTGTTGGTTCCCAGGCTAAATGTTACAATTGGTTTATGCCCATCCTGGCTGTAGGGTATGGATGTTGGTATTTTCCATCCCCTGCCCGATTCTACGATTTCCATACAAAGAGATTTACTCGATTCAATTTTGACTGAAGCCTGGGACTGAATTAACACACACGCAACGAAAACATCTGGGGGTTTAAGTCCCCTGCATCAGAGGGAGTGAACCGCTTCATCATTACAAAAGTACAGATAAGCCTTCACGTCTGTACACAACTGCTACAGAGAGCACAATTTCTCCGTGGCTGCTGAGTGTAACAGGACAAGTTTCACCATCATTACTCGCAAACATATATTTATGTATCTCAGAGATTTAGGACAAAATTCCAGCTGAAAGGATAAATACCTTTATCCACTATCTTTGCAGAAAGGCTATGAATTACTCGTTATTGATAGCGCTTTGAAGCAGATTATATACAATATACAAGAGTATACAATAGATGCAGCGAAAAGGGAGCTAATTAAACTTGCTTTTACTTCAGAGCAGGGGACAGAGGAAGGTACAGTTCATGAAAAGGCACACATTTCCCAGATACACTGGGAAGTTTGTTAAGCCAACTGTAGCACAAAATTACAAATTCCATAAATTCCTATCTGGTACAACCTCAACCAGTGCTGCTGGCAAAACACCGCGTGATACAGTTGTGAAATGGTGGGATCCATCTGAACATCTTGCTGAGGAAGTTGGTTAAATGCCTTGAAGTCACTCTGACCCTCCAAAGTCACTTAGAAAACTCCAGTTGCCTCTAATGGGAAAGCAAGGGCATAAAGAATAAATATATCGGATTGTTCTTGCCAGCACCAAAAACTTAGTAAACTGTTGGGTAAAAGTCTCACAAGAGTTAAGAAAAATAAACTCCTCTTCTGAATTTGGCTATTTTTTTGTCTAAGAGGGTTCCCCTTTCTAGCTAGAAAACACCCTAGGTTATTTAAGCTTCTCTCTATATAACATCAGTGTTTAAGTTACTCTTGCTAGGTTTTGGCTGTCACCTCTTAGAAGACTCCGTACCCATTCAGTTCTACCCGTACCCTCCAACTTAAAAGCTAGTGGCTCATACACGTCAGTGTAATAAAGCACAAGAAATGGTTAAAACCATCTGGGAAACCAAGAACTATTAACTATCTTAAAAATATAACTCAGAAAAGATACAAATATGCTGAAACCAAGTGCTCTGTTATTCAGATGATACACGCATCCACAGTAAGAAGCAGTCCCTACGCTGTCAACCTAAACACAGACAGATTTTATTGCTCAAAAGAAGGTTTGCTACCCAAGAATTGTTATATAGAGGCTGAAAATAAATTGGACAAGGTCATAAAAATCTCTGTCATTTCACCCAGTCTGTAACTAAAGGTTTCTAGTGAGAAGATGCCTGATTTAGTCTGCTGCCACGTCACCACCTACACACGCACCTTTTAAATGATTTCTGATTTTTTTTCTTCTTCTTTTTTTTTAAATCTTTTTAATACAAGCAAACAGATGAACATCAAGTAATAACACAGGACCAGGAGATAGTAATTATCACTTGTACTATCCTTGCATTATCATGGAGAAAATACATTTGAAGCACCTCTCCGAAGAGAGAAAAAGGAGAAGTCCTTTAGAAATGTATTTTAAATTAGCACAGTGTACAGGGGGTTTAGAGGGAAAGCAGCTCGATAGTAATGGAGGAAAAACATTGAAGTGATGGAAGGAATATGACATAGCAGAAGATTTTACACAAGAGAAGGTGGCCCTTCTCTTGCAGTCCTACATCCTTCCTTAAGATGAAAGAGCATCTCTGTAAGACCTTTGAAAGAAGAAATTGTGGTACAGTTTCCCTGGACCTTGTGAATCCCATATGATTACCCCCTCCCTTTTTTCTGGGAGAAAAGCACAGTGCAATCTCCAAAAGTAACGGACTCATTAAATTCTTTGCTGAATGGTGGTGGTTATGTCCAGTCCCTATTGAGCAGCCCACAGCAAAATAACACAGTGTAATACACACATAAACTAATTGCACATCCCTCATCAAGCAGGGTGGGTGACAGACTCACAGCCCCAGAAACCCACTCTCTCATCTGATTCTCCATGTGATCTTGGGGCACCTCCAGGGTTATCACGCCTGTCTTGTCCAGCTGCCCTCTTATCAATATGGGACAGGCTGTTGCCCACACTGATCCCACAGATACCAAATACCACCATCTCTTCATGCTAAGGGTGGCATGGGGGACTTTGCTGCCCTGCAGGCTGAGCATGGTCTCACAACCGCTGGAAGGAACTGAATCGCTTGAGACCCCAAAGAAAAATCAGTGAGACCTGTCTCTTGAAGAGCCGTATGGCCATGTCCTAAACATCTTCATCATGCAGAGACTCCATCTCCTTTCCTTCTGCCTGCAGCTGAGCAGGATAAGAACATCCCACACACTGTTTTTTCATAGAAGCAAAACTCCTTTTCCTTTTCTTTGCCTGCTTGGCATCCAGTGTTTGACCTATGGTGTTTAATTTAAACATTTCTCAGTAAGACTGAAGAGCAGCAGCAGCTGCAAGCACCAGGGTCATGGCTGAGTGCCCAGCCCATGCGCGCTTGTTGAATGGACCAGGAGGAACCCGCAGAGACAAGGAAAGCTGCGTGTCAGCAGCTGGCAGGGGGCATTTTCCTCCTGTGCTACTTCCAACCTCGGCACGGGGCACAACAAATGGCAGGGAGCCTGAAAATCAGGGTGGGGGAAAGAGGAGTTGGCATAAAGCTCTTGAATGTGGCCAACTTCAACTAGGTTTAACAGGAGGAGAGAGACCACCAAAATGCTCTATTTCTGCAAGGTTCATTAAAATCAGTAGTTAGATTGAGGCAAGAAATTCTTTTGGTGTTTCCCCCAAGGACACAAGTATAACGTGAGCTGAAAACTTAAAAATGGTCACCTAAACTTTTGCAGGATGTGCCCTGATGTCAGACATCCATGGGAAACCCACCCCAGCAACGCTTCACATTTTGAATCCAGCACAGCAGATGACACTAATTCCATAAAGAACCAAATCTGCAAAAAGTGGACCAAAATCCCAGGTGGGTGGGAAATCACAAGCACTGGGAATCCCTAAGGAGTCAGTTGTTCTTCCTGGGGTACCAAAAACATGAGGACCAGGGAGGGAAACAGATATGAGAATTCAACGAGCAGAGCCCTGCGATATCTTCCCACCTCTGACACCCACTTGGTGTGTGTCACGTACAACTTCAAGCCCACACCTCGTGTACCAAACCCATCGCTTGTGTATAACACAGGGTAATTTTGGGGTGTATCAGCTCCCTCCCCGTTAGAGCTCCAAAACCATGAATGAATCATGTAAATATAGAATAACCTTTTAATAGCAAACAATAAAAGATGCACAAGCTCCTTGTAATTCAGCACATTATCCCGTTCCTCCCTCCTGCACCTTCTTTTTTTTTTTCTCCATTTTCAGGCAGATTTTTTCCCATTTTATGTTTTTAGCTGCTGCTGCTGTTGTCAGCCAGCCTGGGGTTGCCTTTATATCAGCCTTTGGGGACACGATCTCTCAGTACCAGTTTCTCAGCTTGTGCCTGTGACTACCAGGGCTCAGAAACAGCAGCAGCAACCACTACAGATGAATAAATAACAGTGATAGACTTGCATTCCCACACAGGCTGGCAAGTAAGTCACAAAGGGAAAAAATTGTAAAGTGACCACTACTTCAATGTTTGGCCTAAATTTTTGTAAATGACAATCATTCTGCCAACACAACACGTGTTTATCTGGGGATTTTTAACTCCCTCTTCCCCAAAATGCAAGGTTTTGCCTTAAAATGGTTGAGAAACTCCTGTTTAGAGGAATCATGGATCATTGGATCTCTGTGGTAACTTTCCAATTTGTTTGGTGGGGTGGGCTTTCTTAGAGTACGGTCTCGAAAAAGAGGACAGCAACAACCATTACAGACACAAAGACAAGAGCACTCATCCTCTCATCAGGAAAGGACAGAAATTTGAAAACCAAACCAAGAACCAGCGATGGAGTCAAACACAGACTCTGCTTACCGCTGTGCCGAACACTCTCGCTTCTTCTGGGCTGTGGGTTTCAGCTAAGAGTTATCTACGACTTAGCCATGAAGAGAAATATGAAGTTAGGAGGTCTTTCCCACCAACTCCACCCCCAACAGCTAGCTGTATATTTTTCCCTCAGACACATCCGATAAGAGCACAGCATTACTCCTGCACAACAGCATCCTGGTCTGTATCAAGAATAGTGTGGCCAGAAGGACTAGGGAACTGACCGTCCCCCTGTACTGGGCACTGATGAAGCCCCACCTCAAGGGCTGTGTCCAGTTTTGGGCCCCTCACCACAAAAAAGACATTGAGGTGCTGGAGCGTGTCCAGAGAAGGGCAACAGAGCTGGTGAGGGGTCTGGAGCACAAGTCTTGTGAGGAGAGGCTGAGGGAGCTGGGGGTGTTCAGCCTGGAGAAAAGGAGGCTGAGGGGAGACCTCCTCACTCTCTACAACTCCCTGAAAGGAGGGGGTCAGTCTCTTCTCACAAGGAACAAGTGATAGGACAAGAGGAAATGGCCTCAGGCTGAGCCAGGGGAGGCTTAGGATCAATATTAGGAAAAATTTCTACACTGAAAGGATTGTCAAGCCTTGGAACAGGCTGCCCAGGGAAGTGGTGGAGTCACCATCCCTGAAGGTATTTAAAAGACTTGTAGACGTGATGCTGAGGGACGTGGTTCAGTGGTGGTTTTGTCAGTGCTAGTTTAATGGTTGAACCTGATGATCTTAAAGGTCTCTTCCAACCAAAACGATTCTATGATTCTATTCTATGTTTGCACATGCAAGAAACTCTCCCAATTGCTCCCTGTGATCTCTAGCAGGACGAAGGTGCACCTATCCTTTCATACATGGCCACAAACAAGCAAAGATGTTGGACGCTGCCGACACGGCAGAGACTGACACCCACAAGGCAGCCTTTTCCTCGGTGCTGACAGATTGCCATTTAACCAGCAAGTACGGAGAGAGCAAGCGTTCCTGTCCTCAGTCACCACGGAGAGACAAGGTTAACATTTTAAGTGATGGAGTACGGCGTAGATTTCCCCACGCCGTAGACCCAGGACTCCACGCCACATTTGAAAACACTTTAATTTCAGTGATGGATACAGGGAGCTCACTTTCCAGGCTGTGAACTCTTGACAGCTCCTCAGTTTAATACATCAGGAAAAGATTTACACCCCTCACCCAACCCCCATCCACCTGAAGGAAAGAAAAACGTGTATTTGGAGGAGACAAAAGAGGAGGGGAGGTGTTTTATTACATTAGATGGCTTTTACAAGGGAAGTATTTTCAGCCATCTGCTCTAATTATTCCTCCTGTATTGGCCACCATCTTCATGCAACAATAGAAATAATTATCTCCTCAAGGGCAAAAAAAAAAAATATTTACAGAAACAAACAAAAGTTGATTATTTTTAGCTCCTAGGGAAAAAGAAACAACAAGCTACTTCTTAATGAAGGAGCAATTAGGAAGGTGGGTAGAACATCTATAATTAAAACAGACAAATTGGTCCAGGCTCCTCCCTCCTACACATACTTGAAAGGGATGCAAATGCATGTTATTTGCCACAGTCAGTGGAGTTAGCGTACAAAACACTGCCCAGTGCCCAAAGAAGCTGAACCTGTCTCTTGGCATCATTCCCTGCCTCTCTTTCTTGTAGAACTTCTAACCCTTTGCCAAATTAACTGAAAAATGCTCACCACAACTGTAAAGTCATAGAATGTCAGTTGTCATGGATAGGTCGTGTAAGTAGCATCCCTGAGACAAGGATGATAAGAAAATCTCCTGTATGCACACCATCACTCAAAGTAAAAAAATATCCTTTTTTTCTATATAAACCAAAAAGCAAGAGAGGACCTTTGCAATTATCTTTTCATTCCCAGCAGCATATAATGGTTTTGCTAATAGAGAGAATGAAGGCACATATACAGCACCATGGGAAAGACGGCATAGGGTCACGCCAAAGAGAACAGAATATACCTTACATTGTTGAAAAAAAAAACAAACAAACCCACAAGTATAAGCAGCAAGAAAAAAATATGCTCTCTACCAATAGCACGGTGCAACACCTTACTTTGTAGACATACACGTGGATTTGGACTTCCACACAGAAATGAACAGAATTTAGCTGGCTGTGCTATGAAATCAAAGATCAGTCAAACTGAGGCTGGTCAAGGCTAATAATGAATGAAGAAGCTCCCAAGGCTTCTCCAAGAAGTCTCAGGACAGAGGGTGCCATCTCATGCTCATTACAAGAATGTGGCAAACACCAACTGACAGGGAAGAGCTGCAAACCAGCTGTGAACCATTCTCTACTCAAGGCAATTTCCCTCGCATTCAAAAAAAGCCAATTTTCAGTATGGAAAAGCAAACAAGACAGAGATTAAGAGTTATCAGTTTATACAGGGTTTCTCTTGCCCACACAGCAATTTCAGAGAAGCTGCCTTCAAATATTAAAGTAGCCTGTATTGCATTTCTTTGGAAATCAGAATACCAAAGCAGTCAAGTGGATCTTAGAATGGTTCGGGTTGGAAGGGACCTTAAAGATCATTGAGTTCCAACCCCCTGCCATGGGCAGGGACACCTCCCACTAGACCAGGTTGCTCAAAGCCCCAGCAACTCCTTAAAGGACTTTCATTCACATCCACTTCATTACAGTCCTCCAACTTTGCCATTGATTGAGATATTTCCAAGGAGCTTTCTAAACTGGATGCGAGGGAGTAGAAAGTAACAAAAGGAGAACCTCTGGAGAAGTTTGCAATGGACAGTCTACTTGCATCCTTTTAGTAAAAACACCACATTAACCTCTGTCTTTTCTGTTTAGTCTGGTTTCATTTAAAAAGTCCTTCGAAAGGAGAACGTGTCAAGAAAGGGGAGCATATTTCAACTTCTCCGATTTCTACAAGTCCTCAAAGAAAGGACAGCCTCTTGGCTCCTAGGTGTTCATCAGCTTCAGAGGTTAAGAAATTTCTCATCCAGTTCAGTTCCAGGTGATAGTGATCCTGAAAATAACATGGTCTGACCACTGAAGTCCTTCTTCCCTGAGCACCAGTGTAAAGACAATCCCCGATGCCTGTTTAGCAATGGGTAATAGGGTGGCAGTTTTTAGATATTGGTACAAACCACCGTGGCAAAACATTGAAGAATTTTACTAACAATCCAGGAGCATGAAAGGAAGTTCTACTCCAATTCATGTCACAGTAGACACCTTCTATGGTTAACCCAACTGAGCAGACACCAGTAACCAAACTGGGCAACAAAGATAGATAGGTAACAGGACTGTCTTCTTCCAGTTTCTGATAGAAATTATACAAAAAATGATAGGAATGGTTGTGCTCGAGTCACAAATCACTAAGGAAGTAGCCTTACATACATTAAAAAACAGAAGAAACAAACGATATGTAGAGAACTATACAATGGGAAAAAATGAATCATTTATGCCAAAAGACAACATTATCCCCAAGAAGACTGGAAGCACTGTAGCTACAAATAAACTAAGACTGGAAGTCAGCAGAGTACTTGTGACAATCCATGCATTCAGAGTCTGTAAGAGGTTTCCCAAGATAGTAGGAGACCAAACTGTTTTTCCCCCTAGGAACTGGCATTCTTGGCCAATGATTGCCAAGAACAGGCCTGGAACATAACTCAGCAAACCCTTTCCAAGGCCATAAGGTGATATTTCTATGACTATCTGCATCATCTGTTGCCATGTAATATCTCTTCCTACCCAAGAGAACTACACAGCAGTTCCTTCATTAATGGTTCCCATAAGCATTTATACAATAAGGATCGGGGCTGATCTTGTGGCTGGACATAAGGGGCACTATGCAATACCTTTATTTCTAATTGAGGCTGCATACCCTAGATTAAAAAGAAAATATGATTTTCCTTCTTTTTTTCCTTTTTTTTTTTCTTTTACTTTTAGCTGTCCTGCAGGAATCTTTCTGACTTCTGCTGAGTTGCACAAGCATAAGAAGGGAAGAATCCAGCTGGACATGTTCTCTACGGGACTGATGAATGACCCTAGTCTCTCTCCAACTATTACAGGATAAATCTGTTTACACACAAAAAATTGACCTGGGCTGGCGAGGTGGGACTAGAACCAGGAAACTGGCATGTCCCAGAGGTAAAAATGCATTTGCAGCCAACAGCATTAGTAAGTCAAGACCATAAACAAGCCACGCTGTCATTAATTACTCAGACAGGGGCAGCCGCAAAAGCAGTGAGAAGACCCAAAAGCCAACTGTAAATAGTTCATCTAGCTGATTAGTTTAGAAAAAAAATGAGTGGGCAGTTTCGGAGGTCAGAGCCCATGGCACAAGTCAGTCTCAGGCCAATTTGCAACTGGACAATGGCATGAGGAACAGCTTAATTCCTGTTTAAAAAAAAAAAAAAAATCCAAACAACTAAACCAGCGAAATCACTCAAAAAACAACCACCAAAAAAAGACTTTTCCAGCAGGGGAGTAATCACTGCAATTTCCAAGCACAGAAGGTAAGGCTCTTTGCACCAGAGGTATTTAATTAAGGACATGGAGTATTAGTTAGATCTAATGGTGTTTTCATAGGGAGGGTATTGAAGAGACATTACTGTTTTCAGGGTCTGCACGTCCCAGACATAGCACGAGTCAGCTTCCTGTACACAGGCAGCAAAACTCACTCAAATACAAGGTAAAATACCAAGTAGTGGGGATATACGACCAGTATTAAGCCACTCCTTAATTAAACAAACCATGAGACCCATGGGAAGGTCCAGGTCTATTTACCACACTCATGTGGGGCCTGAACTGTTGTTCTTGCGTCTCTCAGGTCTTTTTGGGAGCCGAGGTGGGAGGTCAATCCTAGAATCAGAAATCTCAACTTCAAATATTAAGGAAGACACCCTGTAAGCAGAGGAAATGACTTGGAGCCCATGAAGAGCCCTGTTTCACAAAATGCAGATTTTCTCTACAGTAAATCATTGCTAATTCACAAGAGTCTTCCGAATGTTCATTTATGGCCTGATATTCAGAGACCGTTTATTTCAGTGGAAACCATCCCAGCGCAGAGTTTTAATTGCCAGGCCAACTTGCATGAAAATCCTGTGCATGTAAACACATTGGGGAATTCAGTGCAATCTTCCAGTTTAGATACAACACGACTGGTTTTCCCTTTCCAGAGCACAGTTAAAGGGCACACATAATTTACACATCTCTCTAAACCAGTGATTTCTCAAAGGATGAAGGCTTCTGAGACAAATTAGAAGTGGCAATTTAATGGTAATGAGAAAATTGCGACATCAAGTTGTTTACACAAGCGGAATAGCCAGGTCTGGTGGCTGTGTTGGCCTTTGCAGTATGCACTGTGCAAATACTGTCTCACAATTGAAGCATCTTGACTCACTTTAACTAATCTGAGAAGAAATATTACAAATACAAAGATTAGCTTCACAATTTTCCAGAAATCAAATCAAACTATGTACCTTTGTGTCAACAAGAAGGATTTCTGAATGAGCGCTACAGTAAGTGGGGCAGGAGGAATGAGGCTGGTGAACCCCAACAAGAGATTTGATGATGATGTTGGGGTTTTGGGGTCAGGCAGGAGAAAAAAAAAAACAAACCCTTTTGAGGGTCCCAAATCAGCTACAAGGGTGGGCTGGAAGGCAGAACACTGGTGTGGGATCCAGCCCCTGACTCTCCCACAATTCCTGTGGGGATGCAGGGAATACAAGTGAGCTGGTGCACAAACCCATCTCCAACGCAGACCTGCTTTGCAAGGGGTCTGCAGAGATTTACCAGGCAAAGACGGAAAAGTGCTTTGAAGAGAGAAAGTCCTGCACGTAGGCTGCAACTCGCTACGTCCTATGCATAAAATACAGCATACAGACAGCAGAACCACACAGTCCAAGGACAAACACTGATACAGCCATATATATGCATCTACACCTCCTCAGTCAAAGCCACAGAGCCACTTAAGTGACTATAACTGTCCACGTTTCTTCTATTCTTCAATATTTTTTAAACTGTTTTATTAAGAGGTTCAGGCATACCTTGAATGATATTTGCTATCATCAGAGTATTGCTCCACTAAAACCTCTGTTACCACTGAAGACCATTTTAAGGGGCACCCAACCCAAAGGTAAGAGGCTTTGGAAGTGCTACTGTTGTCTTATCACCTGTGTATCTTCTGTTTCAAACAAATAGGATGACACTCGCCCAGCCATAGCTCCTTCCATCCGCAGCCCCCCACAGCATGATGGAAGCAGCAACCTGCTAGGAAAACTATGGGTTGCCATCCCTGCTTTGTTGAAGAGAAACCTGATGTGCTTGCTGATACCTTGTGTAGCAGGAGGACATTGCTTCATTGTCCCGCAAGGAAAATTCGTGTCTGGCTGCACCAGGTTGGATTTCTGCTGAATCACTGCAGCAGCTTCACCAAAACATTTTGCCTGATCTTTTTCACCTGTTTAAAAAGTACTTTTAAAGTAAGGCTATCTGAGAGGGAGGACCTGAATAGGCATAAAGAAATTTCTTTGGGCTATACAACTTTTCTCCTTCCCAGGCTGGGATCTGATGCAGACCAGCAGCGTTGAAAGTTATTACTCTCTGAAATCTGCGCCCTTGCTCCAGTGCAGGACCCTGCGGCGTAGAGGTAGGGAAGTTACTAAAGTCTCCACTTCATGTGTCAGAAGTGAAGTCCTAAAGGAGGGTTAGTGACTACCTGCCTTGGCACACTTAAATAATGACCATCATCCTCAGAACTGCCAGCCAAGGACCAGCTACTGGGCACCACCTAAAGCATCCCAGCTAACTTCACTGGAACAGGAGCGTGTGTTTACAACAGCACGGTAAGGCAAAGCAGCTGCTCAGAATCTGTCCCCTAAGGCTACATCCACAACATAGGGATAAGAGCAGGTGTGAGGGGCTTGGCCAGCAACGGAGGCACAGTCCGTCCTTTAAGCCTCATCATCGCCCCGCATTTAATTGCTAGAGGGGTGTGGGATTTGGGGGTCCCAGCATCCGTCCTGCTCCTGGAGGAGCGGGTGGCAGCAACCAGCAGTGCCGGTGGCAGATTTCCGCGATGGAGACCGAAGGGCAGTACTGGGGAAGCCTGCACCGCTCTTTCAATCCTCTACCTGCCCAGCAGGGAGAGGGTTTCACCCTGCACGCCTTTTATTTCAGTAATGCAAGCTTTTTGAACGGCTCAGCCTAATCTGCGAGCTTTCAGAGCCCGCTTTCAAATGCAATGTCCTGTTTAGTTTTAGCACATCAACAACATGCTTTCTTAGCCTATCTGTATGCATTATCTACTGCTGTAATGTATCATGGACTGAACTACAGCATCATTACAGGTAAGTGCTCAGGTTTAAATGCAAACATAATTGCATAATGTGGTACAGCCAGGAAGAATAATGCAGGAAATAGAGCCAGCTCCATCTGATAGTGCAATCTGACTGGAACGCCGGGCCATTTGGATCAAACGCGCAGCCCAGATGGGGCAACCAAGAATAAAAGTGCTTTGTGGTATCTTTATTGTCATCATCAAAAACACTTATCTGCCAGAAAGGTAAAAAGGTGAAGATGGGACTCTTACAGAAAAGGTCACATAAGCAATAGGGTAACACTGGGCTATCGTGGCTAGGGAAATAGCTACCTTTGCACTGTCACTTTGAGCTGAATTTGCCAAGTCCTAATGGGAATCTGAGCGTTAAGTGGCATTTAGAAGACTGGGAACACCCATGCAATTTTCCCTGCAGTCGAGAGTGTCTATTTAATTGCCATAAATCCAGATAAACCCTCAGATCCTACTGTGCAAGGAGCTGCACAAACATAGGAGAACTTGCCTGACGCAAGACGCCTTCCAAATGAGGACATGTCTGCAGTAGATATGTACACTTTAATACATTTATTTTACATAGCTAAATTTAGAACTGATTCTCAACGGAACAGTGCTTCCATCTATTTAACTTTATATTTTTTTCAGTAGTTTGAGCTCACAGTGGTGCATGAGAGGGGCGATTTCAGCAAGGGGGCAGACAGCACCGCAACAGAGGCCAGAAGGCAGCTGAAGTTAATTTTGTGCACTTTGTACTGAACCGCTGTGCCATCAACAGCTACGCCTCCGCTGAAGAGCGGCCTCACACACGGCACGGGACAGTAACCACTCTTGTGATTTCAAGAGATTTTAGCCCAAACTTCATTTTAATGAGACAAGAAGATGAGAGGCTAGCGTGAGAGAGAACCTCTCGACCAACACGCTGCCCGCTGAACTGAGGGCCCTTTGAATTGAAAGCACAAACTGCTGCTGTTTGAGCTATGAAGCCATCCCTCTGTCTAGCAGGGCTGTAACAGCTCATCTTTGAATGCAGATCCCTTGAAATAATGTACACTCCGTGGCTTTCACCAGCTGCCTCCCACACACACACATTTGTCTGCCTGTTAGTTGCTTGGCAGGACATAAAATCCAGAGTCCCCTTCCCAAGGACCCTTGCTGGCACATCCTTACCCCCGTATCTGAATGCATTCAAGCGCTTAAGGATGCGGATGGATGCCTAGTAGCGGTTTCCAAAGGCAGATTTGATTTCTGGGGGAGATGGGTACCATACGAGGGTACATACCCAAATGAGGACGTACATACAGGAGGTGGAAGTGCCTCGGTCCAAACCCCAAAAGACCTATCTGCTTCTGGCTGTCACCACCTGGAGAAACTCACCCAAAATTGTTACCCCATGGTACCTGCCTTCAAGTCCCTCAGGTACCTGCCAATCCATCAATCGCCTCTCCCAGACCTGAAAATGAGCACTGGCTTGTGGCCATGCCGGTGACTAGCCACTGCAGTCCTTCCTGCATGGAAAAATCTCAGTTTCTGCAACATTGCCTGGGCCATCTCGGCTTTGAAGCCACGTTTTTATCTCCAGTGGCTCCATTCCCTGACTCACCTCTATTCTGACCCCAGTAGGGCTCCCAAAAAGACGCTGCAGAGCAACACCAACTGCCCAGCGACTTCTTCTGCACCAATTTATTTGGCACAGAGGGGTTCAAAAAACCAAGGAGCTAAGTCCCAGGAGCAGAAAAACATAGACAGACGGATCTTGGCTGAGTCATCTCTCCAACTAATACGGAATTGTTTCATACCTCTTGACCCAGCTTTGTAGAGTTCAGTCTGGACACGTAAAGCCAAGCTACCTTGCTGTATGTGCCCACGTGGGCTTGCTGGTGAACTCAGGGAAAGGTTCTCCTCAACACTGAAAGCAAAAATTGCATCTTCCATTCACCAAACACAGGTTAATTCAGGAGGAAAAAAGGCAAATAAACGAGAATTAGAGAGTGAAAGAGTGAGAGAGCGTGTGTGAAAGAGAGAGGAACCGTAATCCCTAAGTGGGTGAAGCTGAGCCTGACCCTTCATCAGAATCACAGACCCAAAGAAGATGTGTGAAAGCAGGAAAATAAATCAATAAGCAAAACGGCAATCTCTTTCCTCAATTTTATTTGAGGAAGTCAAATTTACCGAGCTCCTCACAAACTGTCTTTGGCTAAAATCACCGCTAATGAGCTCTGACATTTGAAATTTAACTGAATATGAGCTAACAGCTCCCAGCCCTGCACCACCCATGGAGTTAACTGGGAATATTTTGTTAAAGCCATAGACAGGCTAAACTGCTGCTTTACTGAGAAGAGGCAGCGTTCATGGGAAAGCGTTTATAACGTCCACTTCACCTGATGCTTCCCTGCCCTGGGATGTCTGCTTTTCTTCACAGGGACCACAGAGTTCTTGGTCCCCTCCGCTCCTTCCCATCGCTGTGGTAATTATTTGCTAGTTTTTACGAGGCAGCCTTACGATCCCTTAATCAAGTCCTTTGCTCTGCAGGTATTCACAAGGACAGATTGGAGATGAGGGGCTTCCACTTACAGAGCTGCCAATCAGGAAAAGGTACCCAGCATTTAGCAAGCAGTTGTTAAGTCAGTCTATCACCCCTCTATTACAGACTCATCATGAAAACAGCTTGTTTTTACGCACAATCACATAAAATTAACCCTTTCCTTAAAGACAGAAGGAAAGCTCTACTAGATTAATTGCAGCACAGAGCTTGAACATGCTGGTTTTTTCCTCCTGCTGCAGCAATTATTTTTTTTAATTTATTTTAATAAACACTTTCTGAATTGAAATAACACAGCAATTAATTTGTCCTCTAACTGTAGACGTAATTCACACTGTTTAGTCTATGAAAAACCTTGTGATAGCGCTAACAGTAACAAAATGGGAGAAAAATCAAACTTGAAAAAACCTAACACGACAAATATTACTTCTCTTTACTCTACTCCTTACTCTAAAGTCTGAACACAGAAGAAACCATGATACAAGATGATTATCTTTCCATCACTACCAGTAGCTTACTGCAAGGCCAAACTTTTCCGACCGACTTTTCAGACCAGTGACCACATGCCTGGCCCTTGCTTAGTGCTGAATCAAGCCCCAGAAACATTTGGGAAGCAGCTGTAGGTCAGCCTGCTCCACAGAAACCTCCTGCGTGGGGCATCAAGTCCACAGTATTGTTCTGTTTGGTATTGGAAGGAGGACACAAAGTTAAACGTGTGGCAGAGTCCAGTGTTAGTGATGCAAGTGTATGAAAGCATCTTCAGCCCACCTCACACCTAGGACCCTCTTGTACGTAAAGCCATGCTCCTGTGCAGAAGAACATCACGTCTGGGCTGTGTGTGTCTCCAAATTCAGCCCTTTTCCAATTGAATTCAAGATGGGGAGATGGAGAAACCTTCCCTCTGACTTCACCCAGAGCAATACACCCCAGCACAAATCCAGGCATCAAACACCCCCATCCCCTTCCCCAGATTGAGAAAGTCCCACAGATGGAGAACCAGAGTCACACTTTCAACTGCAGACAATCCTTCCCCCTCCAAAAGTGCCTAAACGTTGAAGGAGTCAATTAGGATGTCATAATTAAACAGGAAAGCGACAGCAAGACTCTGTGCAAGAGCCTGGGAGCAAGAGGAGAGAAAATGCACCCACAGTCCCCCAGGAAGGCTTCCCCGCACCCTCCTGACCTTAATTCGAGCCTTCTCTTTGTGCGGGAAGGGAAAGACTTCCTTTCTGTTCCCTGGAGGAACACCTCCAAAATGACACTTTTCACTCTGAATCTGTGTTTCCTTTAAGGGTTCGGAGCAGGAATAAACAGAGCGGGAGGAGAAGGAAAACGGCTCTCATTAAACCGAGTCGTGCTCAATTCTGATTTCACACAGGTGCATTTAAGTGTGAGTGGAAATGCTTTGATGTGGTGTGGGTTACGGGGGACTGGCATCCCATCCCGGGGGTAACAGCATCCCATCCGGGGGGTAACTCCCAACACACTTCTAATGCAGCAGTAGGAGTGATGGGGAGAAGAGAGCTCCCTGCAAAGGCACGTACAATTTAAGAAGCAATCTCCTCAGAAGCACTAGAAAAATGGTGGGGTTGAAAAAAACCTCAAGATGTTGTTCAAAATGGGGTGGTGGGGAAAGAAAGCTGCAGTTCAGCCCTTGGTTTTTGATCCGACAGCAGGAGAGGAAAGAGTTAAACCTCAAATCAGGAAGGAAAAAGTTAAAGTAAATGAAAAAAACCCACAATTGCCACACCACAAGCACATCTCCTAAATTTCCCATTGCAGCCCAAGGCCTATCCCATTAAAAAAAAAAAAAGGAAAAAAAAAAAAAAGAAAAGAAAAAAAAAAGAAAAAAGAAAAACAGATAAAGAAAGAGAAGCAATTTTGCTT
>JAOXJK010000023.1:116699721-116710262 GCA_025774025.1 Xenus cinereus
CAATTGCCACACCACAACAACATATCCTAAATTTCCAATTGCAGCCCAAGGCCTATCCAATTAAAAAAAAAAAAACTAAAAAAAAAAAAAAGAAAAGAAAAAAAAAAGAAAAAAGAAAAACAGAGAAAGAAAGAGAAGCAATTTTGCTTATCCTTTTCTCACACACCTAGCAGCCACTTTTTTTAATTATTTATTTATTTACCTCCCCCTTTCAGAGCAAGGCCCTTATTTTCTCATTTAGTCCAACAGAGATTGTCCTCCTGGAATGACCTTTTTTTCTTTCTCTCTCTCCTCCTCTCCTTCTTCCTCCCCCCTCCTCCACGCTGCCTCCAGGCTATTGCCCTCGTGCCAGTAACTAGATAACACACTCTATCAGAGATTTTTTAAAAAATCATTGCAAAGGCACTAGGGCTGATAGTGGCATCAATCCTAGCCTGACACGGGCTCGGGTCAACCATTTATCTCTTCACATTGCCTGTGGTTACTGTGGAGGCCATCTTGGTTCTCTACATCTTAACAACCTTGCAGATGGTCCCTCTCTCTGCTCTGATAGCATCCACACCCCAAGACCCAAGACTGACTTTGTGCTTTTATTTTTATTAGATCGTTATGGACTCCACCATTTCTTTTCTGTGAGGCTTGCAAACCTGGGTTGGCTTTGTGGCATTCTCTGCCCCCCCCCACCCCTGAAAATAGCACTGTCACCACGCAAGGAGGTTAAGAAATAGGGAACGTGGAGATGCAAGGGTGGGTTTGTTGGGCTGTAAAAAAAGGCATGTTTATGAAAAAATACACACACAGTATTTTAGAATAATTTTATCTCGTCCTACTCCTGACATCCCATCCTGTGTAAAGTGGCTATTTTAGGGTATTTGTACTGCCAAAGCACCCAAGAACCCTACTCAAAGCCCAAGCCACCATAATGTCAGGTGCTATCAGGATGCTTCCTAACAAGCTGTAGTCAAAGGAAACTATTCCCCAGCCTCTGTGAGATGTGATCCCTATGTCCAAATAAAGGGATCTGGGGTTTTATGGTATCTAAAGGGATACACAGGAATGAAATATCGTATTTTATTCCAATTCTCCCTCAAGTTGAGAAGAGGGGAGCTACAAACAAGCTACAAGCTGGAATCTGCTCTGTCGCTTCTCCTATGAACTTTTTAAGGCGAGTGAGAAAGAAATGCTGCTCTGAAGCGCCTTTTAACAACCATCTCCACAATACACCGACCAAGGGCAGGCAGCACTGCTTCCCTTGCACCAAGGGGGAGGAATAACAGACCTAATAGCCCCATCTTGGAAGTCATAGAATCATTTTGGTTGGAAGAGACTGTTACGATCATCAGGTCCACCTGTTAACCTAGAACTGCCAAGCTACCATGAAACCATGTCTCTCAGCACCACATCTACCCATCTTTTAAATATCTCCAGAGATGGCAACTCAATCACTTCCCTGGGCAGAGTGTTCCAGTGCTTGACAACCCTTTCAGTGAAGAAAACTCTAGTATCTCTACTAGCACACGGTGCCAGGGCTTATCCACAGGCTTCCACCCCAACAAGGATTCATCCATCCTCACAGGCGGCGTGTTTCATCCTTACCCTGCTTAACCAGTCTCACATTGGTGCAGTGGTTCTCTTCACAAGCACTGCAGGACAGGGGAGCACTGGAGAAGGCAGAGAGGGAGTCGTTTGCCCTTTCTGGCACCTTTTGCTGCTCCAGGAATCAAAGGAGAGCATAGGAGAAGGAGGGCAGGTGGAGACAGATGGTCAAAGGGTACCAAAAGGGGACAGCGTAGGAATTAGAGTGTGCCAAGGCTCTGAAGGCAAAGAAGTTTGAGAAATGAAACCCCACCTTCACCCTTAGGCACTGGTGCTTTACTGAAGTTACTTGATTTTTTTTATTTATTTAATTTTTAATCAGAAAATACTTATAAAAATATCTGCCCATAGACTGGAGGCCCACACGTGTCTACAAGCAGGGGCAACCAACTGTGAGCACTCCACCCTCAAAAATACACCCATCAAACATCTACACAACGTGAGGATGGCACTAAAATGAGAATGAAAGAGCATCACACATCTACCACATGGAGCACAAAGAACCTGCTGGCCCTGGAAGGGAGAGTCACCTCCCATCTCTTGTAACCCTTACAGACGGACAACATGGTCAAGAGATTCAGCATCAATCTTGCTGTGAAAAATAAAGTAACAGCCCTTTATATCCAGAGTCCTGCATGCTTCCAGAGAGCCTTTTATGCTCCCCAGAAAGCTGGCTAGGATTTGCCACCTGTACAAAGTACCAAATATCTCCAATGGGCAAAATTATCTCGTCTCCTGCCTCACCTCCAAATACTGTGGCATCCAGAGAGATGGTAAATGGGGAAAATAAGGAGAAAAAATAAGAAGGAAAAGAATGATTCTAAGATCTGCAGAGGAATCCAAGGGATTTGGGGAGCTAGTGCTGATTACATTAAGTGGAAGCTGAACAGCAAGGGTCTGTTAGGTGAACGTGCACATCTCAGACACAGCTTTTGTGGGGTTTTTAATTTACTTTTTTTTTTCCTGAGAAGTGAACAAGGTAGTTATCCCCGTATCAATCACCTTGCTAAGAATTCACAGATCCTCAATACTCTAAGCTACTTTTTAAATCTCAAGACCTTCCCTTAATGCCCTATTTAAAAACAAACTAAAGGCAGCCCAGCATACCCAGGCAGACCCATAATCCAGGCTGGCATTTTTATCTAGCAAGTTATTTTTTATTAGCCTTCTATTTCTTAATAGAGACCCCTCGAGGGTTGGGTTGTAGAGGATTCGCTAGCATACCAGCTCAGCTTCCCTACGACTGACTTAATATACGTGGCATCTGCCCTCCAACGAACGCTGTATCACCCATCTGGGCCAGAGGAGGGGGGCGAGTGGGAGCAGGGAAACGCTGCTCAAACAGCATGCTCGCGTGATGATTAGGTCTGGTCCAGTGATCCGGAATAATAATCTGAAGGCTCACTAAGCATAATGGGTTCAGAGATATCCGAGCCTGGTCAAACCTTCCCATGAGCATCCTTTACCCGTGTTATCAGCGTGTTTTGCGTGTCTCATCAGTGTCAGGGTAGCTGACATCTCATTATGCAGCCGAGGTGGAAGTGGACAGGTACTGAGTGAGCATTAGAACTTTTCTTTTCCCTTTATTATTTAATTCATATCTTCCCATTATCCAGTGTATCATGAAACTGTGAACTAATTAAGTCCTGTGGGATATACAATCGGTGCTGGATTTTTTTCCCCATTCCCCCCCCTCTCCTTTCAGTAGGCTAAATTGCATTATATACCGATATAAAAATAGTTCTGCAACTCTTCCTTAGATAATACTGGAGTAAGTTACAAACACTAATGATGCTGAATGCAACAGTGGGGCAGAAGCCTGCTGCTTACTTACTGACTTAATTAAGTCATACAGGGGCAAGTACTTCAAACACAAAGTGGGGCAAGGGCCTAAATCAGCTTCTGAAAAAGTCCATAAAAGCTGTGACTGATGACCAGGCACAGACCAGACCCAAGGAAAAGGCCAAGTTCGTGAACTCAAACTTCATTAAGTCTGCCATGAAACTCACAGATCTACAGCCAGCAACTTAAAACTCCCAGAAATTTTGGGAGTCCTCTAGATTCAGAGCCGAGCCAACTTTAGTTTGTAACCATGCAAGCAATAGCTCAGAGACCGGATTTGAAGGAATAAAACTTAAGTGATGGATATTACATCAGCTCCCAGAAAATACAGCTATTTTTCCTTGCTGAGGACCCTACCCAAAAGTTTTCCAAAGAGGTTCAACCCAGACCACAAATTCAAGTGAGTAACTCAAGGGAGCAGCACACACAACATGATTAGGACAGCCAGCATTATCAAAAAATAACTTTCTAACTTTCAACGATAGCTATGGCACATTTTTGAAGCAAAGTTATGTTGAAATCAGAGGTGGAAAAGCTCTCTTCCCTGCAGAACTAAGCTTAGCTATCTCATGCAGATCATACAAAAATTAAGGTATCTAGAATTAAGCTCTTAATTCGCATTAAAATAGATATTTATATGTATTTATCAGGAGGAAAAAAAAAAAGGACCGAAAGAAATGGGAGAAAAAAATGCACCTGTGAAGAGTTTGTATCTAGGGACAATGATCTTCTGGTATTTGGAGTTTCTTTATATCTAAGACAATAAAAGAAATTCAAATGACAAGCACCTCATTAACTCACTGAGAAAGAGTGCTTGTCGTGTTTGCTAATCTCATCAGATAATTTTGGTGTCCCTGGTTTACACATGCACTTGCAATTCAAACAGACGGGGAGGGAAAACCATGGGAATGCATATAATATATTCTGGATGTGACCAGAAACTTGGAGGAGCGGGTCTGGCAATATGTTATTCAAAACCCAACCAGCATGGCTAAGGTCTGATTCCTAGATGAGTTGCAACAAATATTTAATGCAATTTTTAGTAAGGCTGACACAGAGATCCAGGGTGAATTCACTGTCTGGATACTGTTCTGCAGAGTTAGGCAAGAGAAAAATGGACTATTTCCAGGACAAGGCTCCTGCTGGTCAAAGAAGGCAGACCAAGCTGATGGACATCTCTGCCGCTTGCTGTAGACCAGGATCCTTATGCACGGATTCCCCTTCAACATCACTGGGTTGTGACTGTGGGTTATTGCTAACAGGGCTGCTAAAAGCATCATAGAAACACAGACCTGGAAGAGATCACCACGGAGTTTGGTTTCCTGCTACTGAGGGTATCATGTCACCCAGCCTCTCCCCTACAGCCACCAGGCTCCTCCCCAGGCATCTCTGGAGCTTTCTGCCCAGCATTCTCCCACCAGGAGACTGCTGCAAAACCTTGTCACATTCACAGTCTATGTTTGCCTCATTTCCAACTTACCAAATCCCAACTCATCACATTACTCTCTTCCTTATTATTTTAAGAATTATGGACAGGTCCTATTAAGTGTCTTATAAAGACAGAAGAAAAGAATGGCTTTACCTTAGACTCAAGTTCCTAGAACCAGCCTTTTGAGGTTTGGGTTCTTTTAATTTTGTGTTCTGAACCGAGGTTGTTCTCTCTTCTTGCCAATGCCTGTTCATTTCATGCTCTTGACAAGCCTCTGTCAGCCTTTCTGCCATGCCTCTTCCTACTTCCAGTGTCATCCTGGAGCAAATCCTGGCTCCATCATCATCTAATCATCTCTGCCCCTACCCTCTCACAAAGCCCAGCTGTGCTAAGACACTCCTGAGTTTTCAGCCTACCCGGGCACCGTTCAGCTGGCAGAAGAGTAAGCAGAAAACAAAACACTGAGCAGCGTGTCTGTGCTGAAAACCGCTATGGATCAGACCCATTTTTAATGAAGTGCTTTGAGATCCTTGCATGGGAGTGCAACAGAAGTGCCAGATGTTATTATAAAGAGATGCAGTCCCATTACTTGTGCACAGAGTTGTGCTGCCTGCTAATAGCACCATTATCCTAAGGCACGTGGTGCTATTAATGCATTTCACTGCTTGGTGCTGAACCTGGGGACCATTATTTCCACTGGAAAGGTAAGGCCAGTTCACATGACATGATTTAAACCTCTACGGTGAAGCATGCATATGCTGCACCAGGTCGTAAATCTTAACGGGATGCTGTCAGCTAGAAAGGGACCAAAATTGAAACCATTTATCTGAACTCCCCACCCAGCCACCTCTGCTCACCCAGGCCAGTTTTGGGAAGAGGGATAAAATGATTCCAAACACCCGCTGGGTTCATTAAGCAGCAGCAAATCCCAGATCTAAAAGCGCTGCTGCGCTCTCCCTGAATGAATTCATTCATTCAGGACACTTAGGACTTCCTCCATTTTCCCTACTCTGAGGAGAAGAACCATTATGGGGACAAACCTCACCACTGCTTCCTATTCTTACCCCCACCTGAGTCAAAAGACAACCTGTCATCATCTCATCGCTGAGACCACAGGACCCGTGACGCAGCCGAGCCGTTCAGATCACAGCCAACAGCAAGTAACAGCTCCTCTAACCACAGCCCAGTCTTTAGGGTGGTAGAGATGCCCTTCTCACATTTGGGAAGGAAAATATGAACGAAAGGAGTAGTTACCGTTTGATCTGATGCTCACCTGAGCACTGCCCTTTGCTGACCTCCTGCAGTTGCCAACTAGCCATATTTTATTTTCTTTTTGGGCTTGATTTTCTCCTTACCTGGGCATGTTCCCGGTAGCATAACTAGCAAAAAAACCCTAATAGGTAAAAGTCTACATGTGACATTCCTTCACAGACCAAGGACAGACTTAAAACAGCAGAATAAAGGAAAGCAATTATATTTTACAATACTCAGCTGCAATAGTAACACACATGTAAAGTAAATTTGCAGGGCAAATATTCAGAGACTTTTAGTAAAAGATCTAGAATCTGATGCTAGATTCTACACACCAAAATTACTCTACCAGGACACAGCAGCTACTCCTGGAGTGGTGGAGACAGTAAAGGAAATTCCATTGCAGAGTTAAAAATTAACATGATAACTTTAATATCAATCCTGAAAAAAACAAACTTCAGTTTCCCAGGTCTCAACCATACTAAGACAATTGCATGATAATTTGGTTTATGAGACAAAAAAACAGCATTTGGTCTGATAAGTGAGGTGTGTAACTCATCCCACTACCACTACATGCTAGGTCTCCATCACTTCTCAGGAACTGCTCATTTAGGAAAGGATGGTGAAAAAAGGGATATTTGATGTTACCCAAATATCCAGCCTCTCTGAATTTCTCCTCACGGGTGGCGCAACCCAGCATTTAGCTCAACACCCCCAAAAAACCACCCCTGCTCATTGCAGTGGGGTTGGACTAGATGACCTTTAAAAGTCTCTTCTAACCCAAACCGCTCTATGATTCTATGATAAAAACTCTGCAACACCCCAAGGACTCTAAAAGGACATTTTAGGTTTGCAATGAACATTTTTAGACATAGAGCCTTATCATGATGTTAGTTCAGAATCATAGGTTCTGTAATTAACACTTTACAGATGTCTTCCTTCTGGTTATACCCACACATAGCAGTGGGAACGCTGTCCCATTTTACTTCAGATACTGAAGAGGGGCAAAAAACAAATATAAGCAGAGCTGCCCAAATGCTAATTCTCTGCCAGAAAGCTGAAACTGTGTCTACTGACCAAAATTTCCGCTCAAATAACAGAAAATAACACTTTCAGAACAGACTTTGAATTTATATAAAAAAAGAGAATGTTAAAAAAGGTATACATTGCCTAGAAAATAAGCTAAAGCTCTTTTATGTCTCATAAAATACATGATTAACCATAGTTAAGCATTAATTCAGCTGCACTGCATTAGAACTGCTATTCAAAGTTGGAAAGCATTTAATATTATATATTGCTGCAGCTCAGCCTAAATTGTTTTTTTTCCGCCCTCCCTTTAAATGTACACAATATTACAAATTTAATTTTAAGCTGTTTGAATCAGTCTGTAAAAAAGATTTGATTATACCTGAGTGTTCTGGCCCCAGTTTTTCCATATCTCAGTAATCTTGGCGGTAATTGGCTGATTAGCTCCCTCACACTCCATCTCTGCCTCAGTTTCCATGGTAATGTTACAGGAGCTATTATAGATGAGAACTTCATCTCTTTCCACTTTAGGGCTGAAACGAGAAGGGAGGTTAAATGGGGTGTCATCAATCTTAATGAAATGCAATTATTTTTACTCTTATTAATCATTGCAAGCCATTAGCTTGTGGCAACTCCTGGCCACCATTTGTCAAACTTTGCAAATTTCTGTAATTTTGTTTCCATTCTTTTATTGTTTATTTGTTTTTCCCCCCTTTATCTGCACACACTCAGGATGAAAATACATGCAGTAAATATCTCTCAGTGATGCCTTTTCTTGCTTCCCCAAACTGTTACAAATAGTAGCAAATGCCATTCGAGGACCAAGGCAGGAAGAGAAGTGCAGAGAACAGCCAGGGAATCAGCAGCGTTAGGATCAAAGATGGACTCCTACATGGAGTAGGGTTTGTTCGTGTCCCCCCCCCTCCCCGTCTTACTCACACTTAGCAATAGGGAATGAATAACTTGCAACTCCCCTAGGGCAAGGGGAGAAATTGGAAAAACCACACAACTGGCTAACCGGTCCCTAATTCCAACTGTGAAAAAATGAGCTCATTTAGGGGTTCCAATTCCTGCTACCCAGCTGATTGCAATGATGCTTTGTTGCTAGCATTGGAACATTAACTTAGTAAATTAATTAAACTTACTTAACAGCCCAGACTAAGCAGATTCGATATATGTGCCAGTTATACTAACAGACATTTGCTCTAAAACCTCTCCTTGATAGGGGGAAGAAGTAATAAAAAAAGGTGATGGAGAAGAAATTTTTTTTTTCCTTGGTCTTGCTGCTGACAGCCACTGACTTTGGTAGCACTTTGTTACGGGGAGCTATAGGTTCCAACATCCCTCAAAATGAGGGGGAAACTTCCCAATTTCTTTCTACAGGCTTCAGATCAGGACGGGATCATGCAATGTCACTTTTCATTCCTTCCTCGGCCATTGCTCCTTCATCCTCCTCTCCCCACCCCACCATCAGGTATACACCTGCAACTTGTGGGAAGGAGAGCAGAAAGGAGATGAGTTACCGCAGCACCGACATATTATTATACCACTTTTCTGAATAGCTAAGAAAGTACAGAGTTCATAGAGGATGAGATGTGGGACCAGGATTTTTAGAGGTCTCCAGCTTCCCTGAAAGTCCACATATTTCTAAAATGCCAAAGTTAGGAGCCTAAGTTCTACCAAAATTGACCGAGTTGGAAAGCCAACGCTCAAAGCTTTGTTGGGAGGGTGGCGATCAGGAGGATTTGATGAAGCTGAAGTTTTCAAACCATGCTGGACGTAGCAGCCCACTGTAAAAGCAAAAAGCTGCTCTGACAGTGCATTTAGAGGGTATTTGTTTTGTTGCCCTTTTTCAGGGTTAAAGTGTTAAAGGAAGCAGCCGCATTAGAAACTACTAAAAAAGAAAAATGCCTTCTGCAAGTAGCTGAACCTTTTTAATAGTGGATTTTTATTTCTATATTTAAATGAACCTTTCCCTCTGCTGTATCAATAATCAAAAGCCAGCCGTAGGGAACTACACTTGCTTTTGATAGCAACACTTTGAGAAGTGCTCTTGTCCTGCACAATTATTCAATGGACCGGGCTATCTTTCAAGACTGCATAGTACTTCTTTTTAATGCTAGAAGAAAAAGCCACATCTTTTAAATAAACAACTGTTTTAAAGGCTGAAGAGGGTTGTTGTTGGCTGGATGCAGGGCATGGACCCAATTTGCCAGGCACTGAAGTCAGTACAAGGACCTCTGAGTGGCTGTTCACATCTTTTTACAAAAAGTTAACAAGCTTTGCTTGTAGGTGAAAAGCCAATTCCTCCCTGTCCTCTAGTAACTGCATCCCGAAACCTTGATGCTGGAAACCTGTTAACAGATTGCAGTGTTTAAAGGAAATGCAAGAAAAGAAGGGGTAATTTGTTAAAGGGAATTCAGGAATGTATCTTGGTACCAGTGATGTTAATGGCAAACCCTACACCTCTCTTAAGGAACATGTATTTATCACTAAGTGTCTATAAAGTATATGCTGTAACACAGACTAGATTAGAAAGTTTATTCAAACCACTGTAAAACTAGTAAGAAAGAACAGGACAGATTTAATGTTAAGCCAGGAATGATTTCAGTAGTTTTGTCCCCATCCTAGAACAAATGTCTTAACTCTTGAACACTCGCTCAGAACTCAAATCCTTTTGTTTTTTAATTTTGGTTATTTTTAGTTACTGTTATTACAGTAATCAATGTGCATTATTTCAGGAATTCCCCAAACAGTTCATTTCTAGTTTAAACGTTTTCATTCTCTAACACTTTGTTACAAATTCCATTAATATTTTTAAGTTAAACATTTTTCTGAACTGAAATTTGAAAAAGAAATGTTTTCAAAAGCTCTGAAATAGGTAATTTGGATAACTTCAAACTTTCTCTTCCTCTACTTCTCTCCAGATTTTTCAGATCAGTAAACTCATTTGAAATCAGGCAATCATCTTTGCTCCCCTTCAGTGAGGTCCAGTTTAGAAATAAATTCACAAGAAAAAAACATCAGTACTCTGGAAAATTCCTCAGCAGCCCAAGAATTTCATAATTCTTAAGATATCCGTCCCTTATGAAAACCAAGTCAAATTAATCAGAGCTCAAAAGCTGGTGGGGAGGAAATGGCAGACTGACAGGCAGATGCTCTAACAGTGCAATCCTTTTTTTTTTTTTGTTCTTTATATGTTTATTTTTAAATTTTTTTAAAAAGAAAATTAAAAAATTGCGCAACTCATGTCTTGCTGTCTTTGTTCAGTAAATGCCAGTTGGCTTTCTTCCCTCAGCTCAGAGCATCCGGAACTCCCTCTGGTGACTCATGACACCAGCTGTGACACAAGGACCAGATAAGGATGGGGACCAAACCTCTGCAACTCCATTAAAAT
>JAOXJK010000023.1:116710612-116741566 GCA_025774025.1 Xenus cinereus
GGAGGAGGGGGGGGGAAGACTTCTGCTTTTCATAATGCCTAATCTTTTTCCCCATTGGCATCCACCAGATGTTGCTTTGGATCAGAAGATAAATATTAAAACCTAAGAAGGAACAAAGCAGGCTGTTTACGAGATGGATTTTCTGATGTCTCTCAAACACTTTAAAAAGATGGGAGGAAAGGAGGGGGGACTAAAGATGCTTTGATAGACACAAGGAACGAATTTCACAACCCAGCGGAGCTCTCTAGTGGTCTCAAGGCTAAACTGCTCTGTAGGCAGAGACCTAAGAATTAGAAATTTGCTCCTTCGGTCTATCAGGGACCGATTCTGCAAAAGGTGGAATACCTTCTGGGGGATGTCGGTCATAGATGGGCCCACTCGGCTGTTGGAGAGTCACAGCACTAACCTGGCAAAGAGTCCAGCAAAACGCCTCTGGGGTGGGTCGATGTCCCTCCAGTGCCACTGAGGTGGGCTGTCCTCACAGACATATAGGTAAGACACTGATCCCCTCTGGTGATAGGAACCCACCGTGACTTGGACATCACATTCAATGAAGGTGGCTCTGTCTTCTCGGCAGTCAACGGAAGAATGTGTCAGGCCACAGAGAATGGCCAAAGATGCTGCAAAGACAAGAAGGGGGGGAGTAACCCAACGCAGCCTACACACCACTGACATTAAGCAGATTTTAGCAACCAACATTTGTCACTGTGGATTCCTGATCTGCATGTCCCAACCTCCCTTTTGGTGCATCCTTTTTGAGGACAGGTAGGTCTCCAAGCAACTCCTTCAGCCCCTTTTGCTTTGAGTGAGCAAGCATATACCATCCTTTGTGCATGAAGCATCAGGATGATCTTTAGGACCAAATTGCTCCATCCAGAATAAGGTGACATAAGTGACTAAATAAGAACATGGACATTTTTTCTGGGGAAGATAGACCACGGTTTACAGATCAGGAGTAAGGCACAAACCTTTTACCAGGAGGCTATGACAACAGAAGGTCTATCACAGCTTTGAAATCCAGAAATAGGGTTAGTGAAAACATTGCCACACCTTGGCGGCTTCTAGGGAACTTGTGTGAACCGGGATCTCCCAGTTTGCTTTTTACCTGAGTGTGACAAGAGACTGGATCCAACTTTGACTCCATGGATGTGGTAGAAAGTGTAATGGGAGCAGCTGCTTTATTTTGAGGTGCATTTAAGGAACAAATGGTGTGAAAAAAATTAGGTTTTCTTATTCTAAACCCAGAAAAAAATGCTTAAAAAAATAGTGAACTGTCACTGAAGTTCAGATCAGTCCAAATGTTTGGGTTTAATAACTTTTTTAAAAAGGAACCCTTCAAGCACTAAACCATGTCTAAAACTGTTTCACTCAAAACCCTGAGCATATAAAGACTTTTGGAGAATTTTCATTAATCCTGAATGAATAAAACAGTTGTAATGAACCTGTCTGTGGACAGTATTACACTCTGCACTGTGGTATCCAAGAGTGTTCTTCAAGTATCAGAAGTGCAATCAATGGGGATTTATCAAGAAAGGAATTGGGTTTTGTTTGCTTTTATGAATTCCAGTTTTTTCAAAAGGCATCTTGTTTGCTGGGAAAACGTCATTGTCAATGAATGTCTCAGCTCCTAAGAAATTCTGAAAATTGTTTTTGAAATGATAAAAATATGAAAATGTTACATTTCCTATATTAAAAGATTTAACACTTTTTCCTAAAAATCATTATTTCATAAGGTGTATTTTTGAAAAGTTTATAGCTGTTCAATGTTTAAGGTATTTTTTTAAATATTAAAACCTAGCATTTCATCCGCTCTGAACTTCAGAGAGAGAGTTCACAGTTTTTCTGTATTTTTCTTCTCTGCATTTAGAAGGCAGATTAAATTCACATTCCACAGTTTAAGAAAAAACCAACAGGTTGCTGAGCTAATCAAAAGGGTGTTTGGTTTTCTTTTAAGGTCTTGAAAAGAAGATGGCAGAGTTTTCCTAGGTGGAAAAACCCTATGTTAGGATGAACATTAGAAATGACCCACAGAATCTCAGGACCTGAAAATTTTCTTTGATACCTTGCTGCCTGGCTAACGTAAAGTCACCAGAAGATATTTCCTGCACAGCCCTTAGAGCTCATGAGAAGAAGAGCCTGTCACTCTTCGGATACCCCTGAAATGTTATGTGGAAATCTGGCATTTCTGCCGTGACTCAGTGCCCTCATGTCATCATTATCATGCCTGTAGAAACGTAAGGCCCTGTATTCTGCCAACTGCTGAAGTAATTTTTAACTCAAACCAGGGAAAGGAAGGTATTAATTTATGAATTCTAATCTAAACAACAAGGTTACAATAAGATCAGTGGAAGCAATATCCAGGAAATCCCTGTTTAATCTATACATCCCAGAATCAAACCTAAGACTGCCGTCTCCCTCTCAGGTGGAAGGAGGGACGGAGCTCGTCTCCACACTTTACAGCTCCTGACCATCTGATTGAGACACCGCTCTTCGAGGAGATGTCCAATTCTCATCCCTTTGTTGGAGGTCTCTGAGGTCCTCCTATTCCCCTGCTCCTACAGGATTTAATGCTTTTCTCAGCTAGGAGGAAATCCTGGCCCCTCATCCCCCTACCTCTAATTATTAAACGTAATATCTCTTGGTATTGTTGGTGTCATTATCTCCTGCCACAACAGTAGCAAAAAATATCAACTAAAGATTGCAACACCTTTAATACGTCCTAAAAGGGTAGTCTGGGACACCATACTTCTCCCTGCTTAATTGACTAGTGTTCAATCCCCAGAATTCTTTATGCTTTATATTCCCTATAAAGATAAAACCTGGTAATCACGTGTAATGCAATCCCACCGCTGAGATGAACTCATTCATCCCCTTACGGCTTCTCTTTTGAGATCAGACACAACGGCAGCCAAATCTCTGCATGTTGGTAATGGGTTAGGGACCGGCTGCCCCCAACCCTGTCTTTGAGGGATGCTCTGGCTTAAGCCAGGATCCTGGGATGCTCAGCACAAGGGCTTTGTTCTGGGTCACTTTTTAATAACTGTTGGACATGTGATGAAGCTAAAACCTACAGGAGTTCCAAGGGGGCAGCCGCAGATTGATTGAACAACTGCCCAAGGAGTCCCTGTGCCAAACCGCACATCCCCAGTTATCCACTGCTCACAAAACAGACTGTTGAGCATAACATTAACATGTGCTTAGAAGAGAAGACAAAGTCTTTTTTTTTTTTTTTTTTTTTTTTAAAAAAAGGAGGAAGAAAGAAAAGAAAAGTGAGAGGGAAAAAAAAGACCTGCTAAGGTCATCAAGTCCAACCTCTGCCTATGACGAATTGCTCCCCAGGAGACATTCATTTAACACAGACGAGTTTCAGAAGTCCCAAGAGGTGACTTTGCAAGCATCTCTTCCACCGCCTGATGGATCTCACTGTCAGAACATTCCTGCTGTGTAATCAATATGTATATTTAGTTTTTTTTCTTCTTTCTTAATTTCATTTCCAGATTTGAAAAATAGAAGGGTCTTCAGTTAGACCCCCACAATAAATGTCAGAGGCCCTGGCTTCTGCTGAGGTCTCCAGTGCCACAATTCATCCTTCTCGTATCTTCTTCATACGAATCACCCCCTTTCCCTGACTATAGTCCCCCTGGGCCCTAACTTAGTGCACCTCCTTGGTACATCTGCTCTACCGCAACCAAAACCCTTTCCTCTCTGTCTCCACCAAGCCATGTCTCTCTTCCTTTTTAACAAGCCTCATTTCATTTCTAGCCTTTAATATAACCCCTACACCTCCACTTTTACCAATGTAATTTGGCTAACTGTAGGTCCAAGACTCGCTAACAAAGATCCCAAGAGCTGTTACATCAAAACCCTAAAGCCAGACCTGTTATTCCAAGCACGTTGATCTAACCAGGAAAATCAGACTCTGCTTTTTCCCTGAGGGATCTTCTTATCAGTTCACCTCCTTTTAAAGGTGCCTTCTTTACCCTTACCCCGATGTCAAACGTACAATCTTGGGTATTGGCTTACTGCAAAATTTATATATGGTATTTATCCTAATATCTCCTAACATGAATATTCAGTTATTTTCTCACCTGCCTCAAGCTTCCTGCTAGTCTTCCCATCTTTCACAGCAGCAGAATCCAATCCCACAGACATTAACCACGTGTTCTACAAATTTGACCTGAGCTGAACAGAATCCACAGCTGTCCCTGCACTCCTCAACAGCGCTGTGACAGGAGCAACAAAGCAAGAACAAGAGAAGAGGAGAGCTCTCGGGATCAAGCCAGTTACCTCTTTACCAGACCTTTAAAGACTTGTGGGTTGGTTTGGTTTTGTTGGTTTTGGTTTTCCTTGAAGGGAGTGTGGTTTTGTTAATTTTGCTAATTTTCTAAAGCTCTAAGGGTGAAACTCAAATTTTTAGCTCTGTTCTGCTTTTTCTGCAGCTTGCAAAAGACAACAGGTCTTATGAAAGAGTCTAGGCTTGCTTTCCTCTTCCTTGTGCTCTGGATTGAGCATGTTTCAATACTTAACGTGCCCAGCTCTTGTCCATGATCACACTGAAACCTTCCTGCAACCCCGCTCCACACCTATTCCTAAGGAAGATCCTGTGGGGCAGGCTTACGGATGGATCCTGCTGAGCCCGATGGTTCCTCGTGTCTTAGAAAACTGTCTGTTAAACAGGAAAGAAGTCACATTTCCCACCTGCAGAACCTTGCCTTGCGGATTTGATCACACGGGTCCGCTAGATGGACCTGTTGGGGATTCCCATGTGAACATCTCTAATCTTAAGAAGGCCAGACACAATATGACCCAGCGCTGAAACCTCAGGGCAGCGAGCTGCCACCTGACATCCCCCAGTGCCAGAGGGGAGGTGTTTCTGCTTCGCGGCGTGCTGTAACAGAAGAAATGCAGCTTGAACTCTTCACTTCTCATCACCCGGTCCACGAGCAACGCCGGGAAATGTCAGACAAGCATCCAACCCGGCCACACCAGCCTCTGCACTGAAGGAGCCCCGGGGCACCACAGACCTGTCCCTCCCATCTCCTTCATGGCTTGTGGTCCTGCACCCCCAAAGTCACTTCTCCCATGTCACCGAGGCTGTGAAAGAAATGTCTGAGCACTGGATGCGCGAGTGCCAAGTGGCAAACATCCCCAGGCAAACAGCAGCATGTAAACCACGAGGTGAGACGGGACTAACTGCTCTGAATAAGTCAACTCATGCTCTAAACAGTGGAGGTGTCTAATCCCTTAAATATTAGGAGGAACGCTGTCTGCAAAGCACCTTGAGTACAGATTCACCAATGTCACACATAGATGGGCACAGGCTGAATATGACTGTCTCAGGGAGTACAAATAGCCTGGCAAACGCAGATTTAAGCTGCCTCCAAAGGATATGTAAAAAAAAAAATAATAACATTTTCCTGTAAATACTTCATTGACAGAGAATCATAGAATGGTTCGAGTTGGAAGGAACCTTAAAGATAATCAAGTTCCAACCCCCCTGCCATGGGCAGGGACGCTTCCCACTAGACCAGGCTGCACATTTTTGCAACTCGACTGCCGAGATGTAAAGGCTGCACAGGGCAAAACCCAGGGCGGGAGAGAGAGGGGTCGTCTCCTAACCAGCCTCAAAGCAATAGTGCCCGTGTCCCTTTGGTTAGTGAGGCGTCGCATCCTCTGCATCTTCTCACCATGAAAAGCAACCAGCAAGTGGGCAGCAACCAGCGTTCACTTGCTGACATCTAGTGTCAGTAACAAGCATCGTGTCCCTGCCTCTAAGACGGTTTTCCCCAGGCTCCCTCTGCTGCCTACCACTCAGCGAATTTTGAACACAGTTATTAATGTTTTCACAGTTTGGACCAATTTGTTTACATTTTATTCTGCTATTCTTCCTGCAGTAACCAGACTTTCCTATTTTGTGCTCTGATTACTTTTTTTCAGCACTCCAGTACCATGTCTTCTTTCTTGTTTAAAAAATAATAATAAGCAGTTGTGTGGACTGTGCTCAGATATTGTTTAAAAAAAAAAAAATCGAGCCCTTATGACCTCTTGTTGGCTCCTTTGTATTGCTTGTGGTTAGGTTTTAAAACCCTTATTTTTTCCCCTTTCACATTTCCTAGCATTCCTCATGGATGAGGAAAGGAACCATTCAAAATGACAAGAGCAAAGTTAGAACTTTGGAATAAGTGAGGCTGAAAAGGAATGCTGGATGCCTCTTGTCCCAACCCTTGCTCAAAAGAATGTTGAATTTCACATTGGACTGGCTTCTCAGCAACTAATCTAGTCAACTTCTGACTATTTCAGAGGATGGAGATTCCACACACCTTTGAGAAAAACCATGACAGTTTACTCTGATGATGGACACTGTCACTGCCACCTTTCTTTCAGGTCCACAAAGGATAAGAGTCCACGAATCTTTAGTCACCTGGATGATGGATGTCTGGATGGCCACAGAACACCAAATATTTTGGTAGATCTCAGGATGTTCTCCCAGCAACAGAACCATGAAGGGGCTGAAGTGTTTTGCTACCAAGTGTTGCACTATTGCAGCACCAAGGCAGGTGCTCTGATTTTTAGCATTTGGGGAATAGCATATGTCTAGGGTGACATTTAAAATCTTAAATCCCACCTTTTGAAGATTTTAGGAGACTAATTCTCATCCGCCAGTAAGAGAGGGAGGAAATATATCTCGTCCCAGGAAATGCCCATTTCCAAGAGTTTCCTCCAAAACTGAGGCAGGTTTATTTCTCTCTTTGAGTGAGCTGGAGATCATGGCATCATTCCCTGCTGTCTGTCTCCAGTTAAGGAGGATGCTCTGCCTGTGGGATAACCCCATCTTCCTCTCAGGGAATTAAACTTCTCATCCTCAGCTTCCCAAAGGTACGAACTGGCCATAGTGCTTCATTTATCCACCCTCCCAGTTATTCACCTCCCACCCCCTAACCCCACTGAAGCTGTCCCACCATGCAGCCAAAGCACAAAATATACGAGGTGGCAAAAGAAAAGACATTTAAGGGAGCACAGGTCACTAAGATGGTCATGATGGCCAAGACACTCTTTGGTACCCAACTCCACAGCTCTCATGCACATTTTATGAGACAGTTTTCCCAAGGAATAGCTGCCACAAGGAACTGCCAGCGTTGTACACACCTCATACACACCCACAAAGTCTATGTGGCCACAGGCACATGGTGGATCTAGTCCAAAGCCCACGGCCATTGACCCAAAAACTCCCCCTGGCAGCAACTGTCTTTGGACTGAGCTCAAAAAACAGAAGTCGGTGCTATACTGGCTCCTCTCCTTTCTCCAAGGCTGTTTCTGCTATCTGTTTTCCTGGGATGAGATACACTGGGACCCCCTACTTTTGAGTCAAGGTAAGTTTTTAGGGGATGTTTTTAACACAATGCCAGGTTTTGCATCTTAGCTCACCATGTAAGCGTGGGGCAAGGCAGCTCAGGTCAGTCATCGTCACATTGCCCAAAGTTTCACAGGGGGTGCCACAGACCGTGACCAAAGTCTTCCTTGGGGAAAACCCAGTTCCACGCAGGTAAATTGCTCCTCCATTCAAGCCACCTTGGAAAAGGACAGAAAACTTGATTTAAGACAGAGCCTGACAGTCAACTGTTAACAAAGGTATTTTTTTGAGTTCACCATTTTTGCTTTCACGCCAAAAAAATCCCCTAGTCACCACAGTCCCTTGCACTGTACCCTATGGAGGAACTACAGTAAGCCTTCATGACTTACCCCAGTTGCGACGCAGAGCTGTCACCATCAGCTGAGAGGTGAACGTCAGGTTGGAGGAAACACAGCCTCTGGAGACATCCAGGCCCAGCACACGGTACTCGCCAACAGGGAGCAGAGGAGCTGAGCACTGCAAAGTGGAGCGAGTGATGGTGACACCACTACAAGAAAAGTCTCCAACAAACACTTGGATGGTGTCCGTCTCTGCGATACGTGATACGGTCATTGTTAAAAGGAGACCAGTTGCAACAAGCGAAAGGAATGCTGGGGTAAACTCCTCTCTGTAACTTATTCTTCCAAGGTAATAGGAGATGCCATCTACTCTTAGACTCAAAGCTCTAGTCCCATTACCTGGAGGCACCACGCACTGGATAGCTACACAGGTGACACTGAGAACAAGGCAAGGGTGATAATCAATGAGAACAGAAGTCATCTTCTTTCCTTTCAGTGCCGAGCCTGCTAGGGTGAGCAGGCCCCCACCATTGATACTGAAGTTTTGTGGGTAAAACTGATACACCTGAGGCAGGATGGTGAGACTACTGGGCACCTTTCTGAAGCAAGCTTGTCCACTTTTCCTGTTGGACACGGAAATGTTGTGCTCCCCTGGGGCAATGCAGTGGGTTCGGCACTTAATGCTGGTCTCGTTCCAGAACGTCACCCTGCAGACAGCTCGGTTATTCAAATGTACCACGGGGCTGTCACTTGGCCATGTCAACCTCCGACCTTTGATTGTCACATAGGTGAATGTCCCATTGGTCTCCCAGGTCACCAAATCTACAAGGGGGGTCCACTGCTCGTGAAGGTAGAGCGTACAGTTTCCAAGGCAGATGCTGCTGATCCCATTGACAGTCACTGTGACATTAAGAGCCCAAGATGCCTCAGCCAACCACTGATAATGCAAAGGATGGGTCCCTGGAAGGACAACACAACTAATGGCATCATTATCAGAGTTCTGAATCTCACAGGAGTAATTACTCTCCAGGCTGATCTGTACCAAATTCCTCCTGGATTTTAAAGCAATACCAGATATAGTGAGTAACATCCCACCACAGATTGATCCTCGTGATGGGAATATGGAGGTTATCCGTGGAGTTACAGTAAGGGCCTGCAGCCTTGCTGTCACATGAGCATATCCCAGCTGCCTCTGGATAACTTGGATGGGGAAAGTTCCAGGTTCCAGGCTGTTCAGTGGCAAAGAGCACTGATAAAACATTGCAGATTTGTTGCCACGCTGAAACTCAAGTTCACATTCACTATGCCCGAGTTTAACCACAGACCCAGTGATGTTTACTCCCTGGATGCTCAAGAGCAGGCCGCTCTCTGTGATTTCCATTTCAACAACAGTAATCAGAGGAGTCAAAGCTCTTTGGTAATTAAAGGTGGTGGTCCTTTTTGTAAGGAGAGCATGTTGAAGTGACCTACTGCTGATGACTACATTTATTCTAACAGAGATGTCTTGTGAATCTCCATTAGACCAATTAGCAGCCGGTGGCGTCAGGCACCAAACTGTCTCCTCTTCCACGTGAGTAACCGTACAGGTTTGCCTGTTCATTGAAACAGAAACCAGGGCAGGATTTTGGCTAAAGCCCACCCCAGAGATTGTGAGCAGAGTTCCACCTAGGAGTAAAATAAAATAAGAAAGAAGGACATTATATGCAGGAAAGGAATTAATCACTGTCTGTGAACAATCACAAACCATGATAAAGCTGATAAGCACAGCTGACAGTCTTAGCCAGGTCAAATGGAAGAAGAAAGTAAGTCCTTTTTTTTTTTTGGAACAAGACAGCTAGAGATAATAGCAGCCATGTATCAGGATAATCCAGATGGACAAGAGGGTAAGGTAGCTGGTGACCTTTGTGGCAGTAAAAAGCCACCACAGAACTGAATGAAGCTGCTGGAGAGGACCCCTGAGAGTAACCAGGGACTGAACTCTTCAGGGAATGGGACTGTCTGCACAGGCAGGTGGGGACATGGTAGAGGCGTTTTGGTCCTGCTGCACACAGGGAAGCAAAGTGTGGTATGACTGCTTTTAAACAAAAAGCCAGAACCATAGACCTTCCTTCAATCTTCACTTCTGCCTGGCCACTCAAGCAGAGTCCCAGATTTGCCATGCACTGATGGTCACTTGCCCTTGAGGAATTCACTGACCAGAAAAGCCGATAGATTGATGAATGCTCCCAGCTTCAAGCCGTCCCCTGCTTATATGCTCCCAGTCTGCACCATTTAAGACAGGTAGAGCAGGAAGAGCAGTTCCCCCTCCACCATCAAAGGCAACTCTGACCAGGGCTTCCCATGAAGGGCTAGAGGAAGGCAGGCTGTTTACTTTCCCTGGTGGTTGCCTGGTTGATTTTTATTCCCCGGGCATCTACTTAAGAGCAGAAAAGACAACAGCAAACGGGTAAACAGACTCTTGGTGGGAACCAAGGGGGTCATTCATATGGAAAAGCAATTCAGGAAGAGTTAGACACAAAGTTATGACCTCCAGCTGGAGTTGTTCGAATGTCTATTGTTGGAAGGTGGAAGAATATTGTAGAGAGGCATCCTCATACACTGCTCCACTGATATAATCTTCCTAAAGCACCCTATTTTTGGGAGACTCTGGGAGACAGGCTATCTGTGTCTGATTCACCCAGTTATTTTAGGATGTGGCACTGGAGACTCCCTCTCCACGTTGACAGGAGTAGCCGCCTTGGGAGGCTCTGCTGTGACCACTGAGAGCATGTGCTAATTATCTGGAATAAGCATGAATCCTGATGCCCGGATGTACACAGCATTGCAAAGCAGCGGTACCTGCACTCCCTCCAGGGTACTGACAATCAGGGCAGCACTGAAGAAGGAGCAGTCTGGATTTTAGGAAGTGATAATCACAAAAACGCAAACCCTTCAGCAT
Source organism: Xenus cinereus (assembly GCA_025774025.1). Classification (NCBI taxonomy): domain Eukaryota; kingdom Metazoa; phylum Chordata; class Aves; order Charadriiformes; family Scolopacidae; genus Xenus; species Xenus cinereus. Next base: position 116,721,240 of record JAOXJK010000023.1, read on the forward strand.
TCTCAGCCTAATCCCATGCTTCCAAACCCAGAGGCCAGCTGAAGCCTCTTTCCATCTTCCTTTAGTTTGCAGCACTGACATTCCCAGTGCTCTAATTCGCTTCACCCTCCTTATCCATTAATCCTGTGCCCTTCCTTTTCCCGTGACCTGGCTGAAAAATAAGGTGGTTTATAATGGGGTTCCTTTTGAGTCAGCTCAAATCTTTAATGCAGGTGACCACGCAAGTCTTAGAGACAACAATAGACTAGAGATAAGGCAGGGGAAGGGCTGGTGATTTTTGCAGCAATGAGATTCTCAATCAGCTTAAGCCATTCATAAATCTACAGCCAAATCTACAGTTAATAAGTTCTTATTTAAATTTCAATTTATCCTTAAATATGAAAAGAGGGGTACAATATTTTTTTTTTAGCATACATTAATCGTCAAAACTGATAGCCTTTTCTCTCCAAGCTCTATCCACACTCTCATCTTTCAAGGCTTGAGCACTTCACAAACTATTGAACTAATCACGTACCACAAAGCCTCCGGTTTTTCATGTCTTTAAATGTGTTGTGAGCCTGGGAGAGCAATCTGTGGAGTACCTGAGGTTGCATCACAAGAATTTCTCTGTTTTCTATAAAAGCATTTCTAAGGGCTCATGTAAAATTCACTACAGGGATTCAACTCTCCCCCATCCCCAGCCAAAGGACAAAATAAATCAACCACCCCAAATCTGCTTTTTAAGACCAAAAGTAAAACTTTCCTTTTTAATTCAGTCATGTTTTGCTCTGAAACACACTTAAATTATTTCCATTGTTTAAAAGTTTGGAATGCGATTAATAAATATTTCACTTTTGATTAAAATTAACATCGAAAAGGATTTTTTTTTTTTGTCTTTTCAACTTAACAGAAATTAACATCCCCTTTGGGATCACTTGAAATTTCTTGCTTCAAACCACAACCGTACCCCGCTTCCTACCTAACTTTCACATAGAAAGCCTTGAAAGATGGAGGCGTAATGACTGAAAGAAACAGCGCGGATGAGTCAGGTGTGGGCGTGCTTTGTTTTCCCAATGGGAACATGCAAGGATACACGAGCAAACACTTGGGGAAATCAAATTCAAAGCCCAGGGACCCCGGAGCCAGCCAACCGAATTGAGGGATGCTCACTACAATCCCACATTTCCAGACTGCTGCTGTCTGCCAGTTGATGTCTGCATATTAAAGGGTCACAGATTTAAAACACCCTCATTTAAACTGATGTGAAATGGGATGCCCTTTCCATCCCTGCAGGAAAACTGTGCCCTTGATCCCTTTAACCTCCATAAGTGGCTGCAGATGTACCGACGCTGTTTACCCAGAAAGGAGCCACAACACGGCTCTATGCTGAAGATCTCCGAGAGGTACTGGATTAACGGCTCAACCCTGTAAAACACAAGCAACATAGAAACAGGTTTTGAAGGTTTGGGGTCTTTTTTCATATTTTTCTTTCCTCCTGCAGCGCTATTCTTTCTTACAACTCCTTCTAGATTGGGAGGCCAAACCCCCAGCTGGCACATCCCCTTTGTTCAATGCCACAGTGAAAAGACCCCAACTTTTTCCATGTGATTTGAGCTACATCTGTTATGAACACTTTCTTATCAAGTGGTAACCTGCGAGTCAAATTTAGTCCATGAGGTGCAACTGAACACCCCATCAAAAGAAACAAGAATGAGGGGGTTGTTACCAGTCAGATCCCTCTGTAGCCATGGCCACAGACAGGAGATGCAAGTGCATTGAAAGGACATCCCAGCTGCCTTCCGTCCTTACATCCTCCTACCTGAAGCCCACTCAGATAAGGGTGCAGCTCTGATTCTGTCCCACCTACATCTATTTTTCCTCCTCATAACTCTCCTTTCAAAAACACTCCTATCCCTAAAAAGACGCATTAGAGAAGTAGACCTTCCCAAGCCTGCAATCCAGCCCACCAGAGATCAGAGTTGTCTCCTGGGACGATCCATCTTCCTCCGCTCACTGTCTCTAGAGACAAAGTGATGGTGCTGCTAATGGACTCCAATATCAGATGGGATAAACCCCTGCATGTCATCCCACCGACCACAGGCTTTCTCCTTCTGAAGTTCATTAATGCAACAAGAAGCTTAGGGTGGTTTGTGAGCAAGAAAAGCATCTCCCTTCTCCCCAATATAATTGATTCAGGATTATTTCTAGCAGCTGCCATGGATGAGAGCTGCATGGCCAAAGAACAAAACGGTGTTGCTTGTGAATGCATTGTTGTATCCCACTTTCAGGTTGGTTTTCCCCCATATTTTAATTCAGTTATACTACATTTATCTAGGCATGAACTTCGAGTGTCACCTTAAAAGATGGAAATAGCATCATTTAAAAATTCTCTAAACAAAGCAATTTTTTATTTTTCAAACTAGCTTTTGTTTTTCGCATGAAAAGTGTTTCTTTTCTTCTGCTGTTTTCCTACAGCAGGATTTATCTGCATTTGACCTGAATCTGTGAATACCTTTGATTGCCTGAATATGCATTTTTCATCAAATCAACTGCTTTTTCTAAAATGTTTCTCTCCTGCCTCCTACTGATCCAAGGGGAGTTAATTGACTAGCATTAGCAGTTTGCTGACTTGGGTTCCACAGATCAATAAATGCCTTGATAATTATTCATAATTTTATACCACACTGCAGATTTCACCGTTAGGTACAGAATTTGTGAAAACTCTTACCTTCCTTCTCAGATTAACCCTAAAATACCAAATAGGACAGAGAACGAAATTTATATTTCAAGGAAAGTACGTGCATTCACACACCTGTTTGAAGCGACAGCGATGCCATTGATGATGACAGAAACATTGTACCATCCCGCAGCCAAGGCTGGAAGTGTCACATTAATGCCATGGTCCATCTGCGCCTGAATCTGTGCCCATGAGCCCCCAATTTGCACCTTGATATCTGACCCTCGGTAGCTGGCAAACTGGGATATTCCGATCTGAAGCTCCTGACCCCCTGCAGAGAGAAGAATGGATGAAACTACTTCAGTGTTTCTGGCAATAATTATTTTAGCACACTAAACCGTTGCCTGAGGAAGAGCTTGGAGGCCCATCATGCAAGAACAGTCTCAGTCGTGTCCATCAGCCCAAAACAAAAAATTAAAGACCACAGTGGTTCTGTATCCTACTCAGTCCCTTGGCATCCCTGATAAGGTCACCAGCCACCAGGGTTGTCCTGAAACATTAGCACAGTGAACTTGGCTTTGACCATCTACAGCCACTCCCAGTCTTCTGGTAAAAACTCAGGATAGGATCCATGCCCTCTTGCTGTAAATATCTATTTTATAAATACCCGCAGCTGATAAAAGCCAAATAAAATATTTCTGAAGCTCACATAAACTGGAGCTGAGGAGTTCTGGGATTTTTCAAAAATCCCTGACAAATTATGCAGACCATAATTTTCAGCACTATGGAGCTATTTGTCCAGAGAAGTCGTGGATGCCCCATCCCTGGAAGTGTTCAAGACCAGGATGGATGGGACCTGAGAGTGGGAGGTGTCCCTGCCCATGGCAGGGGGTTGGAACTCAGTGATCTTTAAGGTCCCTTCCAACCCAAACCATTCTATAATTCTATTTAACAGGAGCCTCCCACAGCTAAATTGAAATTTCCTTGGGTACCTAAAGTCAGATGCCCACATATGCTCCAAAGCACCTTGTTTGCAGGAAACATGGTGCTCTCTCCCTTTTAAGCTCTGTCGTGAGCCAAATTATATTCAGATGATAGAGGATACTTTCCTATACTTGTTCGCACTGCAGCGATAGAAAAGGACAAGGGCAGGAGAGAAGGGAATTTCAGAACCTCAATTCCTCCTGAAATACCTTTAAAAAATTAGGGTGGTATGCATTAGTCCAATTTTCACTGAGAGGGCTATATCTGTAGCCAGTGAAGAGAAACAGAGTCTTTATGGCATGATTCTTCTTATTGCAAGGAGGACATCCAAAAGAGTTTTGGTGAATCCCACCACAGAATCGCCTACTTCTCTTCAGTGACTTTGTAATACATCTAAGCAACAAGCACAGAGAAAGACATGTTTAGGAGGTGAATCTCATCCTCCTGTCTCCTCTGAAGAGTGTGGTTTCAACTGCACAGAAGCGAGAATAAAGAGGACAAGAAGGGGTCTTCAACCCCAACTCACTGCTGTCATAGGCCACTGTTTTACATAAATCCCTTTCCTAAACTCATCAAGAAAAAGCTGTTAATATCTCTTTACCGTCTCCTTGACCCAGCCAGCCCACAGAATTGCTCCAGAAGATCTGGTGAAGATCAGCTGCCCCAGAGCAGCTTCATTTTTGCCTGCTCCTCTTCTCCACTGAGGTCATTCCGTTTTAAAAGCGATGCTGCACGTGGCGCTGTTATCCCAGCCACCACAGGACAGTACCCAGGAGCAGCTCATCTACTTTACACTCTTCCCTCGTCTTAATCAAAACGGACTTTTATGGGTTAGCCTGTTCTTCCTAGAGACTCGGGTCTGAGCAGCAATTTTGTCCCCCAAGCAGAGACCAGGATCACCTGCTTTTAGCATCACCCCCCCCAGCAGGCACAGTCCCCGTTACCATTCAGCTCTGCAGCCTCAGCTTTGGAGAAGTCTCTCCCTTTCACAAAGCAAGAGGGTCTGTACAAAGCTCCCCTCACCTACCAGCTCCTCTAAGCAGGTCTTGAACCAGTACTTTTCAATTCTGTAAGCGCAACGAGTCAAATAAAGTTTAAAAGTTTGAAAACCTGCGAAGTTGAATATATTAATAACGTGAACTCTTTGGACTCTTGGTCAATTGTCAGCTTAATCCTAGATGCCTGGAAGGCATTGGTGTAATTTATTTATTCTTTTTATTATATAGGAGGAAAATTATATTAAAAGCCGATGCCGTGGAGATTCTGAATAGAAGATTGAACTCAGCCACACCACCGTTCACGAGACGCTATAACATTAAGGAATTCCTTGCACCTGCACTGCCCGCGGCTAGAAAAATCTCCCCTTGGTGCTATGGTATCTGAATAATATTCAGATGATAAAGGACGTTTTCTCTTATTTATGCATTCTGGAGTAATAGAAAATGACAAGGGCATTTGGGGAAAGGAATAGAAATGCCGGGCGTGCAGCGAGAAGTGCATCTTGTCACTGCCAGTCACCTAATTCCTCGCATCCCCACCAAGTCCAGCCAAACTGCTGAGCTGGGGGCGGGACATTTATTAAGGAGGGCACTGGAGAGGCAGTGAAAAGAGAAGAAAAAAAAAATACTGATGAGATGATTGCATCCTTGGAGGAATGGGAGTGGGGTGGGTAGGAAAGCAGGAATATTTCTGTCTTCTTCCTATCTTCCTTGTTCCCACTTTCAGATACTAGGAATCTGGTGTTTGGTTGCCACATAGAAATGTAGTAAACCTTCTTCCTAAAAGATTGTCTGCAAGTGGCCACCATTCACCATTAACACTTTCTATTCCCAATGTCCAACCAAAACCCCATGGGGAAAAAGAAGAAAAAAGAAAAAAAGAAAAAAAAAGGGGGGGAAATAAGCAAAAAACTGAAACAGAAACTTTCAAAAGACAGGAAGGCTAAGTGTCCCATGAGATCTACTCAGGACTTTTCCCCCACAAAGTCTGTGAAGTCTATGCTCATATTCTGAAGTAAAAGATCACAAGCTCAAACCGGAAGAAACAGTTTGGCTTAAAAATGGGAACTTCTGCTTTCAGCAACCCAAAATGTACATAATGGGGTTTGTGATCAACTCTTTGGGATCCTGGAGAAGGACACTCTCTAGAGTTTATACCTCTTGTCATGGCTGAACCGGTTACCAAGAATAAATGGATGGTCTAATTTCAGAGCAGAGATAGAGAAACATGACACAAAAGGAGCACTATAGCCCAAATGACATCCTGTGGACGTCATCCATACTGGCCGAGGGCAAGTAATTAATTATCTCGTATATGCTAAAGTAAACCCAATATAAAACAACCAGGACTGATCAGGTTTAGCAGAAAACACAGGGACTACAAGTTAAAAGAACACAACAAAGAAACAGTGTCAGATCAGTAAAGTCCATAGACATAAATTCCCTCTGCCTCACCACCATCAGCAATAATAACACTTCTACAGATGATGCACAAAACATGTCTGCAGCCTTTTCACCTGCTATGCCACTTCTGTTTCTGCTCAATGATACAACAGCAGGGTTTAAGGAAGGATCATAGCGGAACAAGTTGGTTACTGTTGTTGACTGGTACTCAGAAATTAGCGTCACATGGACAGCAGGATCTTCTGTCCCCTAGAAACAAAAATGAGGAAAGTCTCAGGGATAGGAATGCACCAATTAAAAAAAAGTTATTCCCTATATTCCTGCATCTCCCATACTTCACAGGTCACGCACATGGGCACTGATGAAATTTGTATATACACCAGACTCTACTTAAATATATACAGTTATGTTGACTTTAAAGGGACATCTGTGGAGAGTTAGAAACCTTAAAACAATCCCAGACTATGCAGATTTTCATTTGCTGTATCCATACTAGCAAATTAAACAGTGGTAAATCATAGGCACGGAGAGTTATCCCTCCGCTTAAACTATTAGTGTCATCCTGGTTATAACTTTGCCATGCAGCAAAGAGCGCTGCTGCTCACAATGCCTAGGCATGATTTTGCACGACACAGAAATAACGTCTCCTCAGGAGGTCTGGATATAAAATGGAAAATTGGAGCTGAAGATGGTTCAACAACGTGAGCGAGAGCAACTGTCCCAGGCATGTTTAATCTAACAGTAGACAACTTAAAGGGGAGACGGGCAGTTTTGCTGGAGTTCAAAGCCTCAATTTTGTTTACGTGAGGTTTAGCTAATGACGTTGCAATCTGATTTTTGTTGCCGTTTCACTGGTTTTCATAAATCATCCACCAGTCTATTGTTAATTTAGCTGGTCTAAACTGTAGGTGGATTCCATGTTAAATTGTCCTACAGCCAAGACTTAGCTGGTAGACAACAGTTTGCCCTTCCCCTAGATTAGCTCAAGCCAGGGAACCATAGAAAGGTTTGTAGGCTGATGACTGTTCTCCAAAAAAATATGGTTTCTTACCCGAGAGGGAACTTTACATTCAATTCTTGTCGAATTTCGGTTGTCCTCCAAAATTGGGCAAGGCTGAGATCCAAACAACACCAAGTTTACCCCTTCCAGATTGGTTCCCCTGAGAGCCACTCTCAGTCCTCCTACAAAACCAATTATTCCATTACATTCAAGGTGCAGAACGATATTTTTACATTCAAAGGATTCTTTAACAGGTGACTATAAAAGGCAGTGCTGTCTCTCAATTGATCTGACGGTGATCTGCTTCCACTTTGCTGTGCCTGCCGCCTTCTCTTTCACCAGAAATCCTTCTGGCCTAGTATTTGAATTCTGGTCCATGATACAGGAGGACTGGGTTTGTTTCTCGGTTTATTTTTTAATGACATACTTATTTAAGCCGGCAAGGTCTGGCCTGTGATCTTACCCTTAGAAAGACCCCCAGCCCAAGAATGAAATAAGGAAGGAAGGAAGAAGCACTAAGAATGGAAAATGAGCTTAACACAGCAGGTGCTTTCACAGTTCAAATAGCTGCCAAGCACCCCGCTGTCAAAAAAGCCTGTAGCATGTGTCTAGGAAACTTAGGTTAGAAAGGGGACTTGGCAGGGCTTGAGACTTAGCAGAGTTGTGAGGAAAGTCACGGAGAGCTGGATTCTGTGAAACACTGAGCACCCCCAGCTCCCCTTTGTGCCAGCCAGAGCTGAGCCTCTTCAGTCATATCCAGGATCATCCCCCAACACAAGCCAGACTTGCCCTTGATCTTTCTGCTGCACCCAATTCCAACGCAAATAGTCAAGGTGGCCCTCTGCTTTTTTCAAATGACTGGAAGATTTGGGGACATTTCAAAGAGAAACAGGAAAGAGAACAGGAATGGATATTAATGGCAATTCCAACTAGGACGTTGGTCTTCGGTGCGGTTCAGAGACAAATTGAAAAAAAATAAAAAAGACATTTTGCTTAAAAATTACAGCTGTTTGCTCTAGTTATCAGCACTGCAGAGTTTTAGGACTATGTATGGCTGGACAGACAGACTGCTCAGGCAGGAACTTTATGAGTGCAGTGTTTATGTGTACGTGTTCATATGGCTATATTACAAACCAACTGAGCTTTCATGATGATTTTCATGTGTGATGTAAGTAAATTTCTATGGTAAACTCATTATATGTTGATGGCAAAGTCCCCTCCACCTCTTCCTCAAAGCATCGCTTCCTGCTAATTCTTTAAAGCAACAGAAAACTCTAGAAATTTAATTTTCTAGATTTTCTCTGTCTGGCAGCAAAACCAGGCAAATAACAGCCATCAGATACATTAACAACAAGCTCCTTCCATCCGCTGGAGCATGGTAGTATCTTTAGAAAGGCATCCCACACTTATAGAGTTAGGTCACAGGGAACTCCCAGCCTGGCACCACTGATATTTTGGCAAGAGGCACCCAATGCAGCAAAGTACACAACGGTTCCTGGCATCCTCTCCTGTAAGGTTGTATTTGCAGAGCCAGAAACAGCAAGAACTCAGAACTGAAGCCACTTGTCTAATGTGATAGTTGTCAGATAAGGAGCCTCAGATTTAGAGTGCAAAATCCATGTGTGTTGTGCAAAGGCTGATGCTCTTAAGTTTTGACATCTACACATATCCATATGCAATGAAATACTGCGTATGTGTGCTTTACTATAAGATTGAAGAGAGGTATTTTAACTGGAAGAAATTAAAAACACAGATGGAAGCTGTAATTCTTTCCAATTATAAATGTTCGAGGCATATGTAATGTAAGATAGCACTATACTTGCTTTCTTTTTAATGAGTGACAGATCACTCTAATTGGGAGAAGAACTGGATTGTCAGCGAAGGAAATGAGAAGCAAGGCCCAAGCACTAAAACTTCCCATTGCTGGCTTTTTCCTTTTAGGGTGTTTTTAATGAATTAAAGCCACGAGTATCAGCCTTCTGTACTACATGACCCTCCCTCTGGAGAGGAGGAGGAAAAAAAAAAAAAAGAGGAAAGAAAAGGGTCAGAATATCTTTCTTGCTATACACTCCAATAAAACATAAAGAGGTGGCCATAACTTTTTGCTTTTCAGCTTAAGCTTTCAGCTCCTACATTATCCCAAGACCATCCCATGGCTCATCCACGCAGAGGTTCACAGACCATAATTCCCTCCCTCTGCCTGCTCCAAGGCAGCCAAGCATGGCACAGTCAGTTCTCCAAGCCACATGGCTGAACTAGCTTCATGCTGCACCTAGGCCAGTACTCCTGCACTCACTGATGTTTGTTACCATGAAATCAAAGCACCTCAGTAATGAAAATAGGAGATTTCCAGACAAAATCTGGATAACTTTTACTGTCAGAGTAGACCTGGGTCATATTGTTTCTAGGTGCGTTCCTAGCTGCTTGAAAACAAGTCATACAGGGAGACCATTGGTTCTTACTGCACAACCCACATATGTCAAGAGTATTCTTCACAGTTCTCATTGGGTTGGGGAGATTCTTGCCTCTCCCAAAGAAAGAAATGATGGCTTTTTACAGCATTTGGTTTAGCTTAGCTACAGTTGGCTAGGTGTCTTGCTGGGACTTCCAGGTGGAGTCTTCTCATCTGTGTCACATGCAGGGCAGATGAGTCGCAATAATCCTTTGGCCCCAGAGGCCTGTGGAAAATCTTCCAAGTTCTTATCTTCAGGGATGGAATATATCACTCTTTATTTCCTATTCTGTTTCAAGGAGAGGATGGGTAATGGAAATGGAAGGAGCTTCAGGTTTTTTTGAGCTTCTCTAGGTTTCTCAGTTTTGTATCTAAACACAGATGAGTTTTCTATTTTATTACTCAGCATATGAATTCATTTCAATGGGACTGGGATGAACCAAAATTTAGCCATTTCACAATTAGGCCAGATTAATTCAAATATTACAAGGCTATGTGTCAAATGGATATGGGAAGATGAGCCATGAAACACTAACATCCATCTAGTTTGCTGGAACTACACTTGAACTTACTATTCCCAAACTAAACTAGTTGGGAAACTGGTTGCCTCTACAGAGAACCAAGGAAAGTCTGTCACTCTTTAAGAAACCTTCCCCAATGCTTTGGGGTACGATGTGTCCAGCCATGTTATGTCTTTTTCATCAGGTGAAGACCTTTACCAAGGTAAAAGGTAAGGCGAAATTACAGAAGAACCAAAACACACCATGAAAAGCAAGAAGTAGAAAGCAGACGTCCCCTTAGACCCAGTCTGGTATTCAGACCTACCAATCTCTGAAGCTGTAGGAGGTTCGATAGCTACCAGCTTTGGTTCAACTCTTAGGAAGATGCCTTCTCCTGTGCTGGCATTGACTGCAAAGCCATAAGGTCTCACCAGTAGTGTCACCTGGTAGCATCCAACTGGCAGCCTCTCCATCTGGCAAACCACTTGGGTTTGATTCAATGTTATGACACGGCAGTTCGTGTTGTTCACCTCTACCCGCAGGGCTGGCTTCTCCTCAGTGAAGCCAGCTCCCTTGATAACTACCGTTGCCTGGGACCCATCATCTAAAGAAATATAATCAACAAGATAATTCTTGAATTTTGGTGTAGCAATGCCCAGGATTTACTTTCAACCAACAGCTAGAAGGTTTTACCATATTCATCAGGACATCCTAAAAAGTGTGACACCAATGATCTCTCATTGTCCCTCAGACATAATGTCTATTCCTGCCTGACCCTGTTCATCTATTGCTGTTTTTATAAAATTTTTGTTAAAAGTAACTTGAGCCAAGAGCCACCTTTGGCTTTAAACACCACAGTTGTCACTGTTTATCTCACCTTTATGCCTCTACTATCTTCTTGTCAATTTAAAAGCATATCTGGGCTACATATTTTAAGACCAGTGCTGATCAGAAGTGTCCCACTTCCATAAAAGTCAGAAATTTCAAAACAACAAGCACACAAAATCATCAGCATCTGACAGATCTTTTTCACCGAGCAGCATTTCGGCCACTTTATTCAGACACAAAGCCCCGTTACCTGATGAATACTCCACATCACTGACTGAGGGTGTCAGTTCCTGGCTGAACTGGAAAGAGCACGAACCAGAACAGTTTGCAAGGACATCATTCACCATCACCACCACCTGGAGACAGAGAAGAAGGTTACCTTAAACCTGGGAAGGGAACAGAGGTGTTTTCTAGAGCCACATTTACCTCATATACCTGCAGAGTGATATAGGTAGCCACGTTGAGTTACCAAGAGCACTCTGTGCCAGCACAGAGCACTGTCAGACAGCTGTTTATCCTGCTGCAGCCTCATTACAAATTTAATTGCAAAGCTTGTTAGGGCTCATTCATAGGCAAAACAGTGCACAGCTTTGGAAGCTGTATCGCCAGCCTTTCTTGGTGTCTGCAGGATTCTATCTCCCATCTTGCCTGGACCTCCAGCTCCTCCCAACTCCTGTTCTTCTAGGCACCCACTGAAGACCCTGCTTGCCGTATACCCCAGTTCTTCCCATCCTGCCTTGGGAACAAGCTTATTATGTTTAAAGCAACCTGCAAACTAATTAGAATGAATCTCAGAATGTGTCTTTTCAGCATGCAGCCCTCAATTATTTTTTTTCCCTTGCTGTTCATGCTGAAACAAGAAAGCTGGGCTGTGTGACCTTGGTATCTAGCAAGAGATATCTCTTCTGAGATCTCGATATCTCAGAAGAGAGTCAGACGGCAAAGCATAGGGCATAAGAGAGCCCCCCTTCATCTGTCTCACGGGTATTAAGGATGTGTCAGGAGGGTACACCAATGTCTGCAAAAAGTGAAAGCAGACTGTCTCCAAAAAGCATAAGGAGCACAGAGCTGTAAAATACTCTGCTTGAATAGAAACGAGAATTAGAGAAACATTTTTACACTGTCGTCTAGCAGCAACCCGAAATAAACCTTCAAAAATGAAGAGGAAATCTGACTGCTGCTGCTTTTCTTGTTTCATTTGGTCTATTTGAAGGTATGTCTGCACCGCAGATGGCAAAGATATCATAGGTGGCTCAGCCACTGGAAATGGGGCAGTCTCCGTGTTGGGGAACAGACTTGCCAGAAAAACAGGATGACCTAGCCCCAGATGCTGCACAACTGGTCTTCGAGCACATCCAGCATCACCCTGTTATTGCTACAGGGCCCATCGGTCTTCACTGACAGCAAAGCCAGCAACGCGCACTGCTCTGCAACACATTTGTCCATCCAGCTGACTCATTCAGCCAGAAAGCCCTCCTTGCTCCCTTTTCACACACGAAGAATTGAGATCCACTGAGGCTGATGGACTTGCTTAATTCGCAGATTAGTGCCACAGCCACCATCTCGTTTATTTTGCCCACCAGTGTATCAGCTGGAATGCCGCAGATGAATAAATTGTCATTGCCAAGTTTGGTGGCAAACACTGTAGGACCCAGCAAGGATGGAAGTCCAGAGGGTATATCAGCCCTTGGCCAGCCTCAGAAGAAATAAATTGTCTTCTGTCACCCGTGACAACCATTCTCCCCACCTGCAATAGCTCTTGGAGGAAAGTCCTGCTCCACAAACTAGGGAGTAGAATCTGACCGATTTATGGCAAAGGATGAAGCAGTAGATTTCTGAAAGGATTTGGTGGTAGAGGTAAGTACCTGAAAACCTGTGACACTCCTGGATCTACACAACCCAGGCAAATCAATAGGAAGCATGACAGCACATCTCACCTGTGTTTTTTTGTTGAAGGTAGCAAGCATGTCCCCAAATATCGGCCCAATAAACACACCTCCATCAAAAACCACACGACTAGAAACAGTTGGCTTCAGACCAGTGAGGTTTTCAGCAGAGACCTGGTAAAGAACAAAAAATTTAAGTTTCTCACCCTTTTCCATCCCATGTTTTTAAATTGAAACTATTCTCCCAGAGTTCATACAAAGTCTTTGCAACACAACAAATAGCTCCTGGAAACCTCTTCTCAAGCTTCTTCCATAACTCCTATCTCCAGGTTTAAATTTTCATTACCTAAGGCTTCACAGCACCTCCCTGGTTCTGTCCTCATCTTGCAGGCAAGAAACTGAGGCAAAAAGATTGAGGAACCACATTTGCAAATAAACTTCTACTACTCAGTAATGATATCATTTGGAATTAGGCATGGGAAGAGATTTGAACGTCTGCTTCTCAAAGCTATGATTTTGGTTGAACAAGGGCCTGTGCTACAGCTGAAGGTGCAGCACAAGCTTTTTTCACTATCCAGGTCATGAGGTCTTGAGCATGAAAAAACTCATTGCTTCATCAAAGATGATTTTACACTTTTAGAAGCTGGATCTACAAAGAAATAGTTTTTCTTTTTGAGCAAGGAAGCAGCTCAGTCTGAGTCCTTATTCAAAAATGACTGATCTACATGAAGCAAAACTTAAACGATAAATCTTGGGGTGGGAGACTGTGAACTGAACCTTTGTCTGAGACTTATGACAAGCATATATGAACCCATACAGAATAGCTCTCAGAAAAAGACCTTCTTGGCCCATAAATGATGCCACAAATCTGTATTGAGCTTAAGTTACTCATTGAAATATTAATGTGATTATAATATCTTTCACTTCAGTATAGCATTCTCTTTATTCTGCAGAACTGCAATGAAGCACAGAAATTACATTCTAGCCTCGTTATTTTGAAGCACAGAGTCTGAAACTGTAATTTCCCCTCCTGTAACTGCAATTGCTTTTTTAATCATCTAATCTGGAATTTTCTTCAGCTGCTATTCCTAATAGGAAGACACTCAGCTTAAGGTCCCACAGACGTCTGCATAAAAATAAATTCTGGGAGAATGAATCAGCCAAGGCCAAATATATTGAATGGACTTCAAAGTGGGTATTAGTAAAAGAAATTACGGTACATTGATAACATTGGGTAAGTCCCCAGTTTTTGTTTTCCAAGTCAGTGTCCAGATCTTTTCATAGCAAGAGTTTGAGTCTTTGGTCACAATGAAGTCACTGGTGTTGAAGTACGGGGCTGTAGAGTGATCTACATTGTCTTGCAAAAGCTTGCGGAGGTGGTGGGAGGAGATGTGCACTGAAACACCTGAAAAAGACAGAAAAAAAAAGTAGATATCCTCACCCCTAGGAGAGCATGTGTACCTGCGCCTAGAAAAGAAAGATGTTTCATTATTAGTGTGAGTCTGTTGTGGTTCAAACATCTAGTTGCCAAAAAACCAGTAGAGGGAAATTTACTGGGTCCCAAATGTCAAAAAGATCTGCACTATTTAATAGCTTAGAAAACCTCAAAACTTGTCTCCAGTTGCAACCATTAGAAATTTTGTCTAAGTAATACTTTTCTTTATGTGCAATCTACAGTTTTTGGAGACATGAAATTCCAGTATACAAGTCTTCTTCCTTCAAAATAGAAAGGTCGGAAACTTCCTAGATGAGAGGGGCAGAGAGGGGGAGTCAGCCTGTACCTCAAGCATTTCCAAGGCTCGATATTGTCTTTTCTTCACTTGGCTCACTGCAAAGGAAATGCAGGACCTGTACTTGCATCTTCTCTTACCTGATATCACCGTATTGGCCAAGTGGATGCAGAAGGTCCCTCCAATAGGTGGGGATGACTTTTGCAGTCTCTGAATGGTGAGGCTGACTCTCACATCCTCCGTGGAGACATAGAGGTGGCCATACTCCTTAGAGCCCTCCCCAAGCAAAGCACCTCTGTGTGACAGAGAGGGTTCACATGAAGGCTTTAGCAGTCAAGACCCCCACTCCTGACACCCCCATGTGTCCAGCAGCAGAGGGACACCTATGGGAACACTCTTGAGGGACGTATGGAGAACACGTTCAGAGTTCAAAACAATTTGAGTACTCCCAAATTAAACCTACACGATATAGGCAATGTACAAAGCAGAAAAAAATAGAAAAAAATCTATTTATTTAAGGTAGAAGAAACAGTTCACACAACACCAAGCACAAGCAAGTTCTGCCCCTGTACTGGTGTTTTTAAAGGACCAACTCGATGAAGCCTGGGCAACAGCTACAATATGGCAAAAAGCTTTCCTGCTTCATCCTGTAGTCTCTTCGAGTCTGTCAAAATCTTAACTCCCCTGAATTTCAGCAATATTTCACATTAAAGTTAATCCAATTTCTAAAACTTAAAATATTTTCTCCCTTAGCACTAAAATTCTTCCTTTTCAAAGGAGAGACTCTCTGTGATACAATGATGCCACCATGTGGTTGTGTCCGGATGGCAGCTAAAGACCCAGAGCTCAGCAGTAGCTGCTTCTATTTTTCAAGAATCTAAACCCAAAAGGACCACTGAGCCTTCTCTTTGAGCGTACAGCTGGTACAGAAGATTTTTATCTAATAACCCTGAAACGACTGCAGAAAGTTGTATTAGAACACAGCACAGCATGTGCTCAGTTCAGAAAAAGAGCCAGGTGTGTTTTGAAGATATCCAAAGGCAGAGACCAGCCCACCGATTTTTAAACCATGCACTGATTTCTGTCTTCCAGTCTTCCTGGCTTCAGCATCAAAAAGTGGTTTCTCTTCCATCTTCTGTAAGATGGAGAAGCCAGTGTCAAGCACCTTTTTTTTTTTCCTTTCCTGGTGTGAGGTACTGTGATCAACCCATCTCTTAATCTGTTTTTGTTTTTTTTTTATAAACTAAAGAGATTGATCTTCTTAAGGCAAGAAGATGATCTCCAAGGCATTGTCACGTCAGTCTTTTCCTTTGTGCTGAATAGGATTATGTCACTGAACCTCAACAGGTGATAGATGAATTCACCAAAGCCTTGGATTTCACCAGGAAACATAGTCACTCGGCTGCTCTGGGAATCAGATCAAACCAGCTAATTTTCTTCATATTTTAGTCACCTCTTAAAGGAGAATCTATTTTTCTTTAGAGCACTCAAACCTAATGACATATCACTTTGCTTTTGCTTGAAGGAGAGACCCCAAGGCAAGAAAGCAAATTGATTTCCAGCAGACTGACATTCACCTTCTTTTGAAAGGAGGCTTCCTGTGGACATCAGAGCAAGTAACTTTGAGTGAAGTAACTGATCCAAACCAACATCTGGCTGCTGCTGAGGAAGGCAGGTTGCACTATTCCAGCTTCTCCCTTGCCTGGGTCTGTTCCCGTCAGGTCCTTGCTGACTCAACTGGACACAATCCAACTTTTACAGGATTTATTCTCTACCAGTATGGCCCTTTAATGTTATTCTCTCTGGTCTGGTTGGCCTATGGCTCTGCTTCCTCTTTTATTGTTCCAGAATATCAACTATCTCAGTAAACAAGGACACAATGTGGACTTCCATTGCCTAACATGACAACTGGTGCCATTAAAGGTGTTTGGGGGCATCTCTGGCTGATAACTATCCACTCTTCCAGGGGGGCTTAGATTTCCTTCTAGACCTACATCGTATCTTGGTGACCTGTGCATATCTTACATACACCAGGTTAGCTGAAACATCTTAAGCACCTCTGGCTCAGCAACTGAATTCCACTCATATAATGGAACTTCAAGAACCAGAAGATCCAATTCATACCAGAATCAGATACCTTCGCTAAGATGTCTACAATATATGCTCAAGATCCTATATGGTGAGCAAAGCTCAAAACACTTGTGCTGAGAGTGAAATTAAGTATCTTAATTTAGAACTGCAGCCCATCTACTGAGCACAGACATCTGTGCAGGATTCAGTAGTCTAAACAGTCTGAACATGGGCCACTTGAAATGCCTAGGGGAGAAGACTCCAACAGAAGCATGGTGATTGCCAAGCTGCAGTCTTATCCTCCACTGCCTCTAATGTCCCATCTTAGATGACTACCTGCTCCAGACACGTCAGAGTGACCTACAAGACACGTTACTGAGTCCTGAGATAATCCACTCACTGTCCCTACCTTAGAGAGAGAAGGGGCAGACTAGCACCACAGCCAGGCGCCATCCAGGACACGTTGTAAGTGGGAGAGGACCCCACCACAGACACGGCTTCAACTACCCTCCCACCTAGCCAAGGTGGTTTGGGATCTCTCTGAGAAACTGAGGGAAAAAGAGCACAAGCATTTATTAGAACAAGGAGAACAGCTGTCATTATATCTAGGTTATTTTCATTTCATCACTGGAAACATATCTTCTTGGGGTTTTGGTTTTTTTTTTTTGTCTGGGCAAGATCATTCAAGAGTTACACTTGTAGAAACATGTTTTCAAATAAACCAATAATATCATTATTTGGCGTTTCCTTCATGATTGTTTTTCATAAAAAAAAAAAAGTTAAAAACCCCAAAATTATTTCTGTGCCTGCTGTGAAATGCCCCTCCTCTTCAAAAAAGATTCAACGTGTCCTATCTTTAAAGATTTTAATGGAATATTCTGGCAAGATGGTAACATTAACAGAAAAGAAAAAAAAAGCAGATTACCAGTCACAGCTCTGTCTGCGATGATGACTTCATCAAGATAAAATGACCCAGATGTTTTCTTTTGCAGCACAGGGCTCTGCAAGTCGATCTGATGCACAAACACCAGGGAATTGGCAGGGAGGTCCTGGAGAAGCGTGGAGTGATTCACACACCTTTTCCATAGGTCAGTGCAGGTAAACATCCAGCTGGAAAACACCAAGGTTGTGCAATCTCTCTTTTGCTGTGAGGTAGTTGCAATAAGCATCTTTTGAAGTCACTTATTTTGAAGTGCTTTTTGAAGCTTCCAGGTAACATCAGGTACTGCTGTTATTGCCATTATTGTTACTCATACACAAGACACTTGCTCAGTGGCTTGTGATCACTCTCTACATGTCTCTTTTGGGTTCCCCATAGTGAGAAACAAAGCTTTAGATCTCTGCTTAGGTGTCCTCCTCTGTGTCAGAGAGGGGGATGTGGGAGTGACTACCTCTGCTCTATTTTTGGCAAAAACTCTGCCAGAGCATCAGTGACCTCAGCAGGGGCCAATCCAGAGTTCAGGCCCTTTGGGAATATCAGATGATTCCTCAGAGCTCCCAGTTCTCTCCGCCATGTAGTAACATAATCTCACCCCTCTCTGCCCTTTCCAGGCGTGCACACACACCTGTCACACAACCTTAGAGATCCCCAAGTTGCCAACTTCACTTCCTGAAGTTCTTCACAGATTCCTGATTTTTCATCTGCCTGCCGCAACTGTATTTCTAACACCAAAGGTTTTCCACCCATGTATTTTAAATGAAATCCAGAAAATCAAAGACTACACCAACTTTCAAAACTTTGTGTACCAGTGATCTCGTAAGTTTCCTGGAAAAAAGAAAAATTCTGTGTTTCTATCTCACTGCAGAAAATCCACTGACTGTTGACAAAGAAACCATGAAACCAATGTCCAGAGACAGAACAAACTCTCCATCCGTGCATTACTACAGTGAGATGGTGCATATAACAACAAATATTTATTGCAGATTTACAGAAACAAACTTGCATATTTACTCAGCAAGTCCTTAAATAGAATGGAAGCGTGTTGCAGGAATGGCTTTGCAGGGCCAGAGGAAGTGTGATCTTGCCCCAACTGACAAATTGTTCCATACAAATAAGAACCTACTTCTCCCAGTTTTCCTGGTACACCTTCTTACCATGAAAAGTGGCATCTTTGGAAACTGTAAGTATCTGAATACCTTTTAGAGTCAGTTTTATTGAAATCCCATAGGCAGGTGATGTTCCTCTTCACTGAACATAAAGAGACATTGGTGTAGGACACTGAGATGTGAAGGATATTGCTCATGTGGCCTTTATGGGCAAAACACACCTGCAAAAATGGGGGGAAAATAATCACAAATCAAACCAGATGTAATGTATATGTAATGTCTGTAGAAGATTTATATTATGTTTCAATTCCAGTTTGACATTAGTAGGGAAACACGTTGTTTAAGGTCAGCCATAAAACCCACCACTTCAGGCCAAATTGTCTTGAATAGCACCTAGAGAAGACAGTGCATGGCATCCAGGTGACCTGTGTGCCACCACGTAGCATCAAACTGACCCCTTTAGCTTCAGCTATGTTCTGGAGCAAAACATAGCTGGGAAATACCAACGAGGATTTCAAGTATCTGGGAGGAAGGAAAGGAGACTGGAGGAGTTGGTTTGATTTGCAAGGGAGTGGTGTCAGGCGAGGAAATGGAAGAGGTCTGTGAAAGGGAAATGAGTCTGGAAGGTCTGCAGGAAGCTTTGGGGATAAGTCTTTCCCTTTCAACCCCCTCTCACCTCTTTCCTTACAACACCCAGCTATTTGCCGCCCCCAGGTGGCAAAAAAAAAAAAGATGACAGTTGAAATCAAAACCTTATTCCTATTAAAAATATCTGTAGAAGATGATCAGGAAAGTGAACTAGAGTGGACCCCCAAATAGCAAGGATTTTTTCCTTTTGTCAAGAAGTGGTCACCCCTGCATCTTCCATTTTTTTCCCAACACCATCCCAGCTTTTCCTTTCCCTCAACAAGGGTTGTATCCCCTGGAGCAGATAGCAGCCAGTTGTGTTAAACAGTGTTAAACAGGGATCTCAAACTACCCACCCAGTCAATGAAAGACACTCTGCTCTGTCCACAAGCATAGTCCAAAGATATGTATCTTTGTGGATCTAGAAATCTAAACAGACCAGCTGATTTTATAAAGCTGATTGTGGTCTGAGTATTCACCTCCCAGTGCAACCTACTCATCGAGAACACCTACTTACATGTGTGTATTCAGTAAGATCATATCTTGGTAGAGTTGATGGGGAAGTTTTCACCAGCTGGCTTGGTCTGCGAACGCTGAACCTCCCACAGAAAGGCTCTGTAGCACTGACAATGAGTCCTGTGGTAATGAAGCCTTTCATATCTGACAGATTAAAAACAAAAAAAAAAAAACACCACAAGAGAGGATGAGAGGTTTGAAAGTTATTCAGAAGACACCAGTATGGTCAAGAGATTCATGAAAACACAGGAAGTGGGTATCCAAAATTTGTCAAACAGTCCTACTCTTAGGTATTCTCCTGCACAGATTATTTTTTCTTTTTTTTTTTTTACAAAAGCAATTGCTGTTTTGCACCTTGCCTGACCAGTCAATTAGACCACAGATATTTGCACTGTTTCACTTTCAGTCATCAAGAAACACTGAAAGTGAAGACCTCCAGAGTCAGAATCACCTGTTTCCACAGCCTGAGCTGTAGCTATGGGCTACACCAGAGTTGCTTCCCCGGGAGAAATACTGAAACATGAATAATTTCACATGCCCCAGAACTTGCAATTTTTTGTCTCTACTTCTAATGTTTCTAACAACCAAAACATATCACCAGCTTTGATAAGTCTGCTGCAATATGGCTGA
>JAOXJK010000023.1:116743039-116775654 GCA_025774025.1 Xenus cinereus
GCTACGGCCGCTTTTAAATTTGCCGCGGCTCGCCCGGCCCGCCCCCCTAGGTACGTCACCTCTCGGCTCCCTCGCGAGATTCCCGACTCGTTTCGGGTCTCTCCGCTCTCCCTCGGGTCTTTCCGTCTCCGGGAAGCCCCCTGTCCGTCTCGATCAAGGCAGATTTAAAGTCACAGCACTCACCGCTGTCACTCTCCGCGTGGTCTATCGTTATATGTTATCAATATATTATATCATTACAATTATCATTATTTTACTATCATTAAAAGTTTAAAGTGCGTTTATTTCATAAAAGGAAATCAGCTCTCCCAGTAAACAATGCTTATTTGTCACAGAAGATCGCTACCTTCTTTCTCAAAGCCATCGCGGAAAAGGATTTTAGCAGAAGTTGGCCCAGTTTCACATCCTATTGAAAGAAGTTCCTCTATTGCTGTTTGAACCTTTAAAAAAAAATTAAGAAAGTGAAAAGCAGTCATTGTACAACAGTGTCTGGATCATTGTAGCAGAGAGCTTCAGCACACGAGTCATGGCTGCATTTTTCATCAGCTGGGGACCAGTGGCAAGGCAGCTCTGGCTGAGCAGGTAGCCAAGTGGTAGAAGATAAAATTCAGCTCATCACAGAGAATAAAAGTCCAGGTCTAATAGCGTCAGAGAGTGTGAGGCAGCCTTTAGGCATCTAACAACCTCCTGACAGCTGTATCACAGCCCGGGCATCTCCATGCCCCTCCAGATTCCACCAGCTGTGTTGACTAGATATCTAATGACTATTGTGGAGATATCACCCAGGGTAGTTTTGACAGGGGCCAACTGCTGCATCAAGAGACTATGGGATTCTGAAGAAGCCAGATCAGAGTTCCTGCCTGAAACAAAAGCCATATACTACACATTTGGTCTTAGAGGGGAAGTCCAAGGGTCTGGTGTCTGAAGATACCACGTACTTCATTGCAGACATGACTGGCCAAGATCAGATGCTGTAACACGCTTAGAATATACCTGACACTCAGCTCCACCAAAAAAATCCCACTGAAAGACACTCCCAGTAACAAAACCCACCCCTACATCATATAACATTTGTCTCAGTTTCTGGGCCAAACACCTAACTCCTGCCAAGCACCAGAGTTCCATCACACCCCAGCAGAGGACTGCATTTAACGATGCCTACCTGGAGAGCTGTAGCATTTGTGGGGATCAATCTGCGAGACACGTTATTCCAGGAGATACTGAAACACCCTGTACCAGACACAGTCAACATCTGGCAAGCAAAGAAATACAATAAGTAAATGAAGACAGATACAACCTGCATGAGATGCACAGACCTCAAACCTGGTATCTTCTACTGAGGAGGAATTTATGGCCAGCATTTTGACTTTTTAAGCCTCTATAAATGAAGAGGCCCTTCAGCTACTCTTAACCTGCTCTTGTCATCCGTGGTCTCTCCTGACACAAGCCTTGGGCTCCTTTTCTTAAATTAACAGGAGCACAAGGAGTACATGACCTGTGCAGACATGCTGGCACCCACAAATTGTCCTTAAAGCTCCTGACCAGCAGCTCTGAGGTTTAACCACCAGCACAAACTTCCCTCATGGCTGAGCACCTCATCAAGCTGAGAGTTTCTATCATCCAATTGCAATACAAGGTTGACCAGATAACACACACTGTGAGGGTGCTGTCAACTAAAGTGGGGGGGGAATAAAAACTATTACAAACTTTTATTAATTAGCGTTAGGTAACAAGGCGAAACATTAACGAGTGAGATAAACCCGAGGGGAGCTAACATTGCTTACACTTTAACATATGGAGCAGATTATAGAATCATATATAGAATTAATTGTTGAGTATTGCATTATAATGCATTTACATATATCCACCAATGAGCATAAAAACCATGAGCACCTTCCGCTCATGATGCTATTTCACATCAACTATCTCAGTGGGTTAAAAACACGGTGAGAACGCACTTTCATGTCTAGCACCAACAAGACCTTTACAATTAGATTTTCTACCATCCGTGTCAACTGAATCAGGGCTAGTCCAGCTCTCAGGGCCAAGCACACAGCACTGACCAGCACTTCTGGAAGACGCAAGGCGTGAGCCCGAATTTCGTGTCTCTCGATGTAGTAGTTGTTCACCACGTGGGGATTCAGCCAGGTGTTATGTATCTGGACTCCAACCCTCATCCCGTTGCTGGGTGCCTCTCCATGGTGCAGCACTTCCAGGTAGTACCTGGAGCCAGCGGTTAGCTCAAATTTCTGGGATTTTGGCTGCCAATGCTCGCTCCAGCTCTTCACCCAGTTCTCACACCACTCCGAATTGCCAGCAGGGAGAGAAGCTATTCTCACCTGTGTCCAGACCAACCAATTCAGTTACAAAGACATTCTTCCAACCCCAAAAGACACTTTGTCCAATACCACAACTCCAAAAAAACCCCAGGCTTGCACTTATAACTGATAGCAGTGGGTTGATGGTTGACACACTCCTTCCTGTTATACAGAAAAAAGCCATCGTCTCAAAGAGCTTTGGTTTAGCATTCAAAATCATAAAGAAGATAATTCTTATGGCTGACCCTAGCCCTAATAACTGTTCTCCATGCAACTTTTCATGGATGACTTCAGTCATCTACATCTCATGCCCCCCAAATACAAAAGAACTATGCCCACAGACTTCTGAAATATAATATGTTACCCTTAGCAAGGCCAGTAATGTTAGGGGGTTTTTTTATATAAATAAGAAGTCCTTTACATTTCTTTTAGCCATCTTCAGTTACTTGGCTTAAGAACAGCCCAGAGAAATAGATCACCTTCATTTTTAGTATCATCTCAGCTTTACAAAGGGAAGAACCAATGTTTTCAGAGGGCAACATTTCAACTGGCAAAAAAAGGAAGTGAACCAAGGAACCTTCCGGTCCCTTTGCATGGACTGTTAGTGATAGTGATCTTCTGGAAAGTACAAAGAGTCTGGTCACAAGACTGATTTTTTCATGACCTATATAGGTGATAAGGCCAACGTAAAATATCAAATATAATCACACAGATTTCACTCTGCAACAGATTCATAGTAAGAGCTCAATAATCCAATTCACACTGGGGAAATTCCCAGTGTGAATGACCTTAATTAAAACCATTTCCTATCCTGATCTCATTTTTTCCTCTGCCAAGAGTAATACCTTATGTTCTGGATCTTGGGACAAACTTAAGTAGAGAGATGCCTGATCATCTGCCTGAATCCAGAAGGTGTAATTGTTGGTCTGAGGAGCCACAAAAAATCCACGAAGCCTGGAGCTAAGCAAAAGTAGAACAGCCATAATATACAAGAGTTACTTAAAAAAAAACAACACAGCCTCACACCCCACCTTCACATGTACACTGAGGAAGAAGGAAAGCCTGTGAAACCAAGTTATAGCAAAACAAACTCAGGGTTTCCAAAACTGAAGGAACCTCAAAATGAACCATTTTCACATTAAATGTCATTTATGCTTCACAAAAGGTTTCAAAAAGGAAAAAAAAACATACAAACAAACAAAAAACAGCTCCATAAAAGTAAGTATGGCTTTGTTCTAGGTCACCTTTTGTTGGTCAAGCAAAGTCTTAACCCTGAACAGGCAGGAAAAGGCTGAAAAATCACATGCAAGATCAACTGAGGAAAACAGAAATGACAGAAAAATGAAAACATTCATGCCTATTACACAGCTTTTCAAGGGTGTATCTGAAGAGTCAATGGGCATCAACATGGTTCAGATATTTTATCAGTGTGGGTTAAATCACTTTATTTCCATTAACTCTACACGCACTGCAGCTGCCGACATCAGCTGAGGATCTGGCCAGAGCTCCAGCCCAAGACAACCTCAAACTGGAGCTCCTTCTACCTCTACAACAATTTATTTCATAATATTTCAGCACATATGGGCCAGGTAGAGCAGAAATAGCAAGTGAAAGCAAAAGGAGGAAAAATAAAGCACTTCCCTGCATATTTTGAGCTTCAAAAGGACCTCAGAGCAGAGGGTTTGCTTTGATTTCTAGGAGCTGTGCAGCAAGGCTCTGCTATAAAGAGCTGTCAGGTGTTATTTCTACACCTTACACTGCTAAAGGTGATTGCTGTTGCTTCATCTCTTTTTTAAGATCACCGAGTACCTGAAGGACTTCTTTGCCCCAGACAGAAATCTTACTGGGGAACTGGCATTAGGTACAAACTGCCATCTATATCCAGGACCTGCTTCTGTCAGATCAGAGGCATCATCCCAGACTTCAAAGAGAAGCCCTCGGTTTCCTAGAAAGTTAAAATAAAAGCGTTCTCAGTAGCAGCCAACAAAAATCCCAGAGCACCTGCTAGAATCAGTGGTGGTGTAAGGACAGAACAGAAAGTTTTAATAATGAATTGGCTCTGTTTGTGGGTCTTTTTTGCAGTCCAAGGCAGAACACAGGTCTCACTTCAGGGAATTTGTTCTACCTTGAAATGCTCCACTGGAAAGAATGGAAATTTGCAGAGAGCAGAGCATCCATCCAAGCTCACGTCTGCTATTGCAAGAAAAGGTACTGAGATCACCCACAGTCAAAATGAGATAAGCTATGCTTCATCTAAATATTATCCATACCTTTTTCCCCTTCCTTCTCCAGAGCTCTACACACCAGACTGACCTTCCTCCCACCATCACCCATTGCCAAGTGGTGGGCTGAGCTTTCCATCTTGCCTCTCTTTGCTATAGAATCATAGAATGGTTTGGGTGGGAAGGGACCTTTAAAGGCCATCTAGTCCACCCCCCTGCCATGAGCAGGGACATCTTCAACTCAATCAGGTTGCTCAGAGCCCTGTCCAATCTGACCTGGAACGTTTCCAGGGATGGGGCATCGAACACCTCTCTGGGCAACCTGGGCCAGGTTTTCACCACCCTCATTGTTAAAAGTGTCTTCCTTCTATCTAGTCTCAATCTTCTCTCTTTTAAAAACCCACTACCCCTGTCCTATCACTACAGGACCTGCTAAAATGTCTGTCCCCATCTTTCTTATAAGCCCCAGTTAGGGACTGGAAGGAGCTATAAGATCTCCCTGAAGCCTTCTCCAGGCTGAACAACCCCAAGTCTCTCAGCCTGTCCTCATGGCAGAGGAGCCCCAGGCCTTGGATAATATCCACGGCCCTCCTTTTTATCAAACCTAAGAGAAACTGGCTCGATATTGAAGCAAACCAAGTTTTGGGAAACACTGTTTATTGACTACATTCATCACCAAACAATTTCTGCCCTCCAGTTCCATGTGTGTGTCTGCTCGTTTGAACCTTCAGTTATTTGAATACCGTACCTGGCTGGGGGGCACCAAACCTCCTGGCTTTGCCAATGGGCTCAGTTGTGCATCTGATTTGCTGGGGAGAGACGTGCTTGACTTTACAGAGGACACCTGGAAGCAGCAAAAGAAGACAAACGTGCTGCCTGAGACTCGGAAAACACAGCTGAGCTGCAGCATGAACCCATCTTGTTTGCAAAAAGGGTCAACACTTTGCTAAAAAAGTGTACTATCGAGCAAGCAAAACAGTTCATGCCCACAGTCAGAATAACTGGACCTTTCTGATGGCGAGTCCTACAACTCCGGTAGTTTTATCCATCAACATCAGGTGAGTTTTGTGGTCAGGGCCATTACTACTGTATTAAAAATAAAATAAAATAATAATAAAATAAAACCCTCAACATTTAACACATTTTTCGTCTTACCTGCAACAGTGACCTGCACTGGCTCCTCAAAGAAATCCCCCGTGACAGTGAGATCGGTGCCTCCCCCAAGACTCCCACCAGCTGGGAACACAGAGGCTATTTCTACAGAGGAAGGAAAAGGGGAGATTTGAAAAAAAAAAAAAGCATTGGAACCGTTAATCCCAGCCCTATTTCTGTCCAAGCCAGCAGCGCACTTGCACTGTTTCCAGCCAAAGCAGGCTCCTGTGAATGAAATGGGAATCCCACTGATCCTTCACGGGGGGGGTTGGCAGCCGCTGGGATTACACCAGGAATGAACAACACGGATAACTGGACGGCATGACAGGAGAAATACTGTAAAGCTTGCACTGTTACCGAGCGGTGGCTGCATCTGCCATGCTCGGGTTGCAAACCGGTATATTCTGTGCTACTGAGCAGACCTGCGAAAAAGAGGGTGGAATTAAAACTGTTTTAATCCTTTCGACCTTGTCTGACTCTCGCTTCTTGATTTAGACTATAAGTTTAAATGTTACTGCGCTTTTCAACTGTCCCTTAGGCTTCAGGGACAAATGGAGGGAGCTGAACATCTGATGCCTGAACGTTCACACCACGACTACAAGAATCTTCCGTGATTTTACCTCTGTTATAGTCATGCCCTTCCACGCTGGAAACCTATTTTTCTCTTTGAGGACATTTACTCACTTTGCACTCCAACATCCTAGTTTAACCACACACTTGTATTTATATAGTTATGGAAAAAAAGACTAATAAAAATACGAGGGAAATTTACACAGATCTGCATGTTTTTCTTAATTTATCTGATATTTAAACAATATTTTACAATATTAACTGTTCTCAAGTCCAGTACTGTTTACTGGAGAGATCTGGCAGACCTTGTTTATGCTGGTGGCTCTGCCAATATCCAGACCCATTCAGGGTTATTTCATTTTACCATGCCTTTATTTGTAAATAAAAGTTGACATAAAATTACCCTCCTTTACAAAATGAATTGAATTTATAGGTGAAACAAGCTGTACGCTATAAACAACACACAAAAAGCAGGCATGTATTGGCTGTGTTCTAAAAAAACAAACACCCAACTTTTGTTATCTCTTGAACCAAGCTTCTCAGATACGGCCCGTAAGGAACCAGTGCATTCTTTACATTAATTTCAGCTAATTTAATGACAGAACCTTGCTGGGGACCTGTGCAGGTGAACCAAAGGGCCTTTTGGATTTATCCAACCTCTGACTAAGGTCAAAGACTGCCCAGTGCTTTGCAGTCTCTCATCCCCTACTTCTGCTTTGGCTATTAGTCACATAGCCTTGCTGAATCTTGGATGCTATTTGCCCATGGCCATAATGTTGAGTGGGTGCTCAGGATTTCATTGTCTTCTCTATACAATACAGCTGGAAACATCATATGGAGGTTATTATTGTTCATGTACCTTAATTATTTTTTTTTAAACTAGTGGTGCCATTCACCATTTATCCAGAACTCAACCAGAACCTCATTTATCAGAATTCATTTATCCAGAACCTGCCATTCACCATTCAAACTCCACTTGGAGTAGCTGAACGTCATCTCCTCCTTGTAGCTGATGTGGGATCTATCTCCTCTTATGGTCTGCATTTCTAAAATCTCTACCTTACCAAATGCAGTGTGATTTAAGGGGGAAAGGCTTCTCTAGATGTAACATCTCAAGCCTACAGCTGATCTGACAGGAAAAGGAACAACGACAGAGCAACAACACTCCAAACCCTGCCATACTGCTGCTCTCTGGCCGGCTGTCTCAGGTTAGGATGTCCAAATCAGAGTTCAAACATACCCTTATCTGAGAGGAACACTAACGCACTGGGGGTGTAGCCCGCGGCAGCACACCCAGGCTTAGCACATAAATCTGCTCCTCCTGAAATTTTTGATCTGCGGCTTTTTGTGTGGCCAAGCCCATACCAGGGGAGTGGCACGCTCAAAATGACGGCACAACAGGATTACATCCTTGGGAAAAGCAACAATAAGAAGTCTTTTCTTAGACCACGCGGGGACTACCAAGAGACAGTGCAGGCAGCGAGGTTGATCCATGCAATACCTGAATGTGTTTGATACAAGAAAAGCTCCTGTTTGGCACTGATGAGCCAAGCACCTTTGTGTACTGCTGACCTGCAAGAGAGAGAAAATACCTGAGAGATCCTTGGCCATTTAAGTTAAAGCGGACCTTCTTTTGACAGAGCTGGACATTCGCTCTCCAGAGGAGCAGTGGAACATTTCTACAAGGACCAACACAACCTTCCACCAGCACATTGAGGCATTGATTTAAGAGACTCCATTACACAGTTGAATCTCCTTATTAGAAGTACTGCCCCATTGTAAAGTATGGTTTTGACACTACCAAAACCCATTCTCACTCCATTTGAATGAAGAGTTAAAAGGGAGTTGAAAGGATTTTATTCGGTTCAATTTAATAGATGACTTATACTTTGGGCACTGAAGCTAAAGTATTAAAACCCCAAAGAGAAGATGCTTTCGGGGAGGAATATTCTCCCTTTTCATTCCCAACCTGATTATCATCTTCTCAAGATAGCAAAACCTCATTTCTAAGCAACGTAACACAAGATTCAGTAAAAACATCACACGCTTATCCTGAACTCAAATGCAGCATGTGTCCCCATGCAAAACCACCGAAAAAGAGAGAAAAAGAGTCTTTTACTCACTTTCCTTTGTTATACACCAAGAAGCTAACATTGTGGGACCCTGGAGGAAAGAAAAGTAATATGCTTTATAGCAGAAGTGTGGAGGGTTCCATGAGAAGTGCATCCTACCAAACCTTGTCCAGGTGTGCTGGGTCTGATTCTCCTCCCACACAACACAGTATAACTGTGCTGATTTCAGCAGTGTGTGCAGGAATTGAACTGGATATCTGCTTAGGGAGCTTAGAACCTTAGATTGTAGGTAAACACTGCACTGCAGCTACCTACGGTTATGTATCTGAACCTGCAAGCTGAATCTCAAGTGCAGGATTTGTTTGGCTAAGCTTTGTGTCATTTTAGACCCTCCTGTGGATCCTATCTGACCTCACTTAGCATGCTACAAAGGTGTAGACCTCCTTCAAGACCTCCATTATCTCTGACACCCCACTTAAGAGATCCCAGATATCCCAAGATATCTTATCAATGGCTACATGAGAGCTAGTAGATATTAACTTTTATTTTATATATTTAACTCAGATCAGCTTTGCCAAGCAGGAAGCTTACTGCTCAGACAAAGCCTTGGAAAGAAATCAAAAGATTTTTCAGACTTCTTGGAAGTAAGGAAAAATGAAGTGGATCCAACCTGCTACCAGACAGACTATGCATAGGTGGGAGCACCCATGATTTTCCCCCTTTTTCACCAACCTATGTGGTTCCCTTCTACCCGGCACTTCAGGGTCCCCAGTCCATCTTCTGCCTGAATAGGGTAGCTGTGAAGAGAAAAAAGACTTTGCTGAGCCTTGGGTGCAAAAAGAATCATCTAACCAAGAAAAGATGTGGACTTACACAACTAGGCTAGTCATGCTTGGCTCCCTTTAGAAACAAGAGAAAGAGGTGAGATGGGAGAGGAACAGCCCATCTCCCCACCAATGATCATGAGTTCAGCAGCTGAAGAGGATGCCTCCCAGCAACACAGAGCACTCCAGCTTGAGCCCTTTGTTACCCTTTATTTCCAGAAGCTAATCCTGTTGGTGACTTCCAGAACCACCATTTGAAATAAAAGCTGAGAGGAGACAATTCTGGGTGCAGGGTGAGGGTGAATAAGGGAACAAAAGTGTTTCCTCTCTACTCGGCTCCTCAGCATGTCCCCAGTCTGTAAGAAGGAGCAGGTAGCAATTAAACCAGCTATGCTGGCATTACACCAACCTCCTGGAGCCATGGAACGAAGCAAGTCCCATCATCAATTCACATTTGCATACAGGTCCCCCTACTGTGAGCCATGGAGAAATTTTACAGTGTGATAACAGGGCCCTCTGAGGACCCCAGGAGTCTTAGCCCTGAATTCTGTGGGAGTAGGTTTTTCCCTTTGTTCCCTGTAAAAGCAGCCTCCCATTTCCAGGGCTCACAGGCACGGTGAGAAGTGCATCATTCGTAAAAGAAATACTGCTGCCAAATCCATGGGGTTTTTTTTCCTGTAATTCAACATGGTACAAGCTCCAGCAGTCTAAAGGGTCTCCTGTAATTTACAGGAGACAAAGATACATTAATACCAATAAATGAACCGTGTCGGGACCCAGGAACTGGAGCCTATCTGCAATGTGAAATTTTTAGAGCTTTCTTTGCCCACTTTGGGCCCAGGTTAGATTGTTCATATTTCAAATTAGTTTCGTTATATGACTGAAGACATTGCATTGAGCAGTTTGAAAATGGCTACGCTGTTTTGGAGTCTAAAGAGCTGAACAGAACAGATATGACCAGGGCAAAGCATATCATCTCTGGGGCTGCCTGGTTATGGCTAGAGCCACTGAGAGAAACTATCCTGCCCCCATCCCTGTCACAGACCATATGGTCAACTCCCCGTGGTCCCTCTCCATCTTAAGCCGAAAAATAAAAGCTTCCTCAAAAGCCAAGAAATTTTTTTGTGCACAAGCTGTGCTGAGCCCTTGCACCCACACAAACCAAAGGTGACTCAAGAACTGACATCCTTCCAGCTCGCCTGTCAGCAAAAGAGCAGAGACTGGTCCATCCATCTCCTTCTGCCACCAGGACAGCTGGCCTAGGCAAAAAACAAACAGAAAAGATGAGATATGACACAATAAAACGTCACAAATGAAACTCTGATCCTGTTAAAATCAGCAGCAAATATTTTCAGATGGGACAGGAATTTCCCCTCACTTGTATTAACATTTATTAACCTCCTAGAAAACTGGAAACCCCTAATCTCTTATGTCTTCATCTGCAAAGTGTATTCCCCAAATGCTGTGGGACTTAGACCTCTGGTAAGACTGTGGTAGGACCATCTTCAAGACACTGGTGTTAGTTCTGAATGACCAGATACCTCCTCCCTGTAGGGAAGAGCTGGTCTGAGCCCCAAAAGGACTTTCCTCACCCTTACCTTCCAGAAGCAGCAGGCAGCATGAGTGCAGCATCGTGCTCATACAACCACACTGCTTCAAGATGCAGCTCAGTCATTTTTTTATTTCACTGAGGAAAAACACTACAAACAACCTCTCCTAGAAATCATGCAAGCTCCTAATAGCAAATTTAAGTATCCCCACCTTAAAGAACCGGTATGGCATGGGACAACTTCCACTGGAGAGGAGAATCAATTTGGAGCAATAAATTCACAATAATTAGCATAATAAGCCAAGGCTGTCAATGATTCTTTGAGAATTAACAGGCAATGAAGGAAAATATGCAATTAAAACCTGTAGTGTGAACACTTTGTTATGACCCATGCTTCAGAGAGTGGTTTTCTGAGGTTTTATTAAGAGTTTGCTTCTATTAATACAGCTTGCTAACGTCGAGATGCCTTTCCTTTTAAGGATGAATAGAAAAAAGTTCAATGCTGCAAAATGTTTGGTTCAGCATTGCTGGACCATCGCGTCCCACACAAACCACGGAAAAGGGTGCAGAACACACTTGGAAGTATAAAAATGCTTCTCTTTTTTGCTTCAAATCCTGAATCATTGTGACTGAGTGACAGACTGCTCTGGTCAAGTCCAAGTCTCCACTTGGCACGTGTTTACTAACAGACAAAAAAAGGGCAAATTATTCACGTGAATCTATGATATGAATCTGCTTGGTATGTTCAGATTTTGAGGCCATTTCCTTTTTGGCTACCGGGAGGTTAAACTGTAAATGAGTAATCTAACAAGCGAGCATGCAGGCACCTCCAGCCTGCAGTCAGACAGACCAGCCATTCTTCACACAGATCAAAGGTTTTGCAGTTCCACTAGGGACAGGTAAAACAATAATTAATATCAAACAAAAGATGTTAATGTGCATCCAGTGAGAAAAAATGTGGGGCCGATAAATGGGTGCAGCTGGTATGGCAGGAATCCTCACCGGACTGTCATTCATGCTAACAGGGAATTTAGTTACTTAGTGAGGGACATTTCCATCCAGCCCGAGAAGTAGTTAAAAAGCATCCAGTGGTCAAATATCTGCTGCAAGCAAAACTTCTAACTGAGAATAAACACCTTCCCTGGCTCCTGATCCAGAAATGATCCTTAAAATGCCAGCACAGCTTGAGAGTTTATCTTTAAAATACCCACCTTGGTTTAGCTCTTTCCTGGCATTGACACAAGTGCAAGGAAATCATAACTCAGCGGTATCTGAGAATACTTCCATAGGTATGGAAATACATATAATAGATGGCAGGTCAACATTCAGACTCGTTTTGGCTTCACTGTGCTTAAAGTTCTGCTGGTCTGAAGTAAATATGTAAAATTGACCTGCTTTGCTCTGTTGCATGTAACCATTGGAGCAGCAGAAAATAAAAATCAAACCTGATTTGAGAACAAGGAAGTGACCAGAGAGGGTTTAAAGCAGTGAACAACAAAGCTTTTTGTCTCAAAATACTTCTGCTTTGTCTTCTGACTCACCAGAGCATCTGTTTCAAACTAATAGTTTTTCTAAAAATGCAAATGGAAGGGAAAATTTATTTAACTTTTAGATTCTGACATTATTTTAATTAGTTAAATTTTAATTTGCTAGACAAAATAAAATCTACAGCAACCAGACGCAATTACAGTACAATTCACACTGAGCTGTGATTGACTGTGCTGCCAGTAAACAAACCAACTAGCTTAATGGACCAGTTGCAATTAGATTAACAAAGTTTGCTGGAGCCCAACTCATGAGCTGCAATAAACCACAAAGGAAGTAAATGGCAATTCTGGGCCAACTGGTTGCAATTTATTGCTGTCAAGGAGGCTGTTGGAAGAAATGCCAGTTTACAGGGACGGGGTCAGATAGCAGCCTATATATAATTACCCATCAATATAATTCACATTGAAGTCCAGGGTCTCATATCTTCCGGCAACTGTCTTCCCATAGATCTCTATTAAATTTCCTGTTTCAAAGGAAATAGAAGAGAGCCTTTTAAAAGCAGAGAATTTATATTTGCAGATTTTGCGAGCTGAATAAAAGACATTCTTGATCTTTGCAAACTTTGTAGGGAGGTGCCCAATTGGCTGCACTGACGTCTGCTCTCATCTTCTGCCTTAGTTCAAGATGACTGTCCCAGTTTGAGGTAAAACAGAACCTACTTTCTGTTCAGTAATTTTACTTTTTAACTAGGCCTCTTCTTGCTCTCTGAAATGAACAGCATATTGTGGAGAAAACTGTTCGCTTTTAGAGTGGTAAGTCTGTACTTCATGTTTCATTATTTTCATTTAATTTTATTAATAATATTTCATTAAAGTAGTGTAGTTCCTTCTAAACTCATAAATCTCTTTATGTCTCCTCCTTTTCTCCTGGGAGAGCAGCTGTTGCCATCATAGGCCAATTTGGCTTAAACCACAACAGTGTCTTTGCATATCATTCCCTTTTCCCAAAAAACACATCTCTGTTTCCCACATCTCGGTTCAGTTGTCTGCACAGAGGTATCTTCAATCGTTTGAGGCACCCTATCCTCCCACTGTGGGTACAGAAGGGAATGAATCTTCCTGGTTCTGTGTCATATCTACCTTCTCCATGCAGCTTCTGCACGCTCTAGGACATCTCAAATAGCACGAGACACTTAGTGCTACTCTCATGTATAGTCATGTATAGTCTCACTGACTATAGTGGGAGGTCAAAACTCCAGCTAACACATAGAAACCTCCATACAGACACCCTAACGCAAGGCATAAGAATCTGGAGCTGAAAATAATTGGAAATGAGGTACAGGCTTAGATTTAGGAGCATCTGTGTGGTCACCCAGGTACCCAGGTACCTCTCTGCACTCTTGAAAGACCGAAATGTTCTGATTCATCTTGACTTCGGAAATAAACATTTCATTTTTTTTTTCTAAAGAAGGTTGCAAATACAAACAGACTAGAAATAAGTGGTAAAAAAGTGATCCATACACCAGTTAACTGTTCAGACTAAAACCAGTGACTGTCTTCTCATGTAACTTTAAAGTCTAATCTAAAACCCCACTAACCAAAAGGTCTGGATGGCATTACAATATCATCACTTAATCACTAATTCTTCTAAAAACTCTTACAAAATAGGGTCAGACGACTCAAGAGTTGAGATTGACTAGATCTACGCATCTGCTGAACAACATCTCTCTACTCAGGCAGAGTTGGGCTGCAGAAGGTAATAACCTGGACACTGTGCATTACCCTTTTCTCTTGTACCCAGTACTGCAAACTCTCTCCCCTTGTGAAAACCCATTTTCCTGTTCAGCGTGAGTTCGGACATTAAGTTCTGGAGGTGCCCATTTTAATCCCCAGCAAGACAGATCCCTCATAAGGAGAAAGACAGTATGGAACATCAAATAATAATTAAAGTGGGCTCCAGCTTAAAGAAAGGTCCCATACCTGGGATGCCAGATGGTGGATTAATTTGGTAAACCACAGGTGTCTGCGCAGCAGAGAACTGCAAAGGGAAATTTGTAGTTAAAATGGCAGTCATTTTCGCAGCAGCCCGACAAGATCTGATTACGCATCGCTCACAACACAGTTGGCAACTGCATTTCAGTAGGGTTTGATCTGTGAAGCAAAGTCCTGCTCCGAGAAGGGAGCAAGTATAACCTCCCCTTCTTGCCCCCTCTGCATTCAGAATACGGCTTACTGTTATTTTTACATCTTCTTTCTGCCCAAATTGTTCACCACTTGAGTCAATTCCAGAGGATAAGGTTTAATACACTATACAACTTCTAAGCCACGCCTCATCTTAAGTCAAGACCTCCATTTTATCTGGCATTATGGCACCTCTTTTTTCTTCCCAATAATATACTCTTAAAAACTATTTCTACATCACAGAAGTGAGATACTCCAGCTAGCCTTTAGCAAGCTTCTTGGGTACCCTAAAGCAGTGTAGCAAAGAAAATGCTTGGATTGGCCCATCTTAGTGCAGGATAATACATCAGAGGTTTCTTTGGGAAAGCACTACCTTGCCTTCTGAGGAAACAGCAAGGAAATACTGGAAATCTGCTATGGGGCACTACTTTTGACTTTAACAGAGTCCAAAAAGGAGCATAGAAAGATTTTACTCTGAGACAAACCTCTCAGAAGATGGGGAACACAGGGGACCCTTTCAAGTGGAGGATGGTCATCATCAGTCTCCCAAAGTAGCTGAGAGACATGAGTACCTGACCTGGCACACGCTTTGGCCCCAGCCCTTTCCCCACTTTTCTCCAGCAGACTCTAAAATATGTGAGACTTTTTTTTTTTTAAACCAAAATTACTCTAGAATTTTTTTGCCTAGGCTGACACCAATCTTATTCAAATGGTGTTGTGTCGAGGAGCACTAACTCATCAGTCGAGTGGCCAGAGGCTCCTGTGGTCCTCTACATGCTGTTAACTCACGTGGAACCATTGTTATCTTTAAAAGTCCCTGTCCCTGACTAGAAGATAGCAAACCAAACAGGATAAATAAATGGATGGCTTCTGTAGCTTAAAAGTGTCTTATGTCCAAGTTGAGCATTTGGATTCAAGTACTAAAGGAAATAAAAAGTCAGCTGAAACTCTTTGGATGCATTTAAAAAACTCCTGCTCTGGATAATGAGTTGTCACCAGCCCACTAGCCATTATCCAATGCTGGGTTAGCTGAATATTATCTTGTAACAGACCGGTGTAGCTGAGACAGTGTGGTCTGGTGTCACTAGGAACATACTTGGGCAAGCAATGAGAAAGAGCTGGATATCTTGGGAAAGCCACAAGGAGAGTTATGGAAAGGGGAGGTGGGCTCTTAGACTATAAGAGCAGATAAAATAACTTGGAACCTGCTATTTGGCCCAGGGAACAGCACAGCTTATATCCACGTAGGGAAATTCTCCCTCTACACTAAAAAGAAGGTGGCCTGACCCATGTTGCCTAATGGGAGCAGACGTGCCATCACCCACAGGAGAAAAGATCTGCACCAAGGGGCAGCAACTAGGTGACCCCAGGCAGTGCTGGAGACCATGTCGTGACACTGCCTTGCTCACTAACACAGGCACAGCCTTGTATTTTACAGGGAGACCTTGGCAAAACCACTTCTTTATTCCTCATATCTGCTCTGAAAAATAAGAATAATGCCATCATCTTTCCCCAGTGCAGCATTTGGCACTCCGGAAATTAAAATCAGTATGTGAAAAGCAAGGGTCAGATCCATCCAGGTCTTTAGGGGTCTTGGGCTTAAAGTGGTATATAGAGGCACCTGGTTTGTTCAGATTTTGTAAAACCCATTTGTCTCTCTGCTTTCTTAGATGCTACAACTACTTCCATAAATCTGGCCTGCAGTCCTGCTAGGTGGCTAAATCCTGTTCCCATCTAGGTCATTAGCTGCTCGATTTCATTAACCTTATAGGAAAAGTACATTTCCCATGTGTCCCCATTCCCCTGAGCCTTCTCCACATATCTCCATCCTCCCCACCTTCTTTTCGAGCTCTCTCTTGTCCTCACTTGTACTTACCGATGCTGCTGTCAGCCCAATAAATAACATAAACTCATTTGCTGAATCAAATCAAAGACACCATTGAATATGTTGGGTGTTTTTTTCGAGCTTTCCTTGCACCCTATTCCCTTTCAAAGCTCAGTCTTTGCCTTCCCTCCTCCTGATGGTCGTAGTAAAAATGAGGGAGTAGCTACAAACTCGGTGACGGCCACTTCTGAGAAGCAAAGGCAACACCACGCCATAGCCTGGGCTGGAGCTGATGCAGAGAAAGAAGTCAAAAGAGCATAAAAACTGACACAAGTCTTCCAAGCTGTTCAGACTTGTCGCTGCCTGCAGCAGGCTTTTTCAATCTACTGTGGAGGCAAAATTAATTTTTAATACGCATAGCTCCCAGGTCCCAGTCCCAAAACAAAGAGACACATTGTGTTTTATTTAGCTTGGAATGTGCCTCATTAACAGCATCCCCTGGTGATTTTTCATCAACTCTCTAAGCTAGCTGAACCACCCAATGACTCTTCAGCTTTAATGTGCTATTTACTGAAAATGCTGGGCTTTCTTGCTCGATACTCAAAGTCAGCACAGAGTTGGGAAGTGACTTCCGAACACACCAGGCCTCATCCCAAAGCACACAGCCATGGTTAAGGATTCTGCTCTGCAAGAGATCCTGGCACCATCGTCATTAACTGGTCTAATACCGCCATACCCCACAACCTCCTGAGACAACGTGCTTTGACACTGACTGCCAAAGGGAAAATCACAGAATGTTAGGGGTTGGAAGGGACCTCTGGAGATCATTTAATCCAACTCCCTGCCAGAGCAGGTTACACAGGAATGTGTCCAGGCAGGGTTTGAATGTCTCCAGAGAGGGAGACTCCACCACCTCTTAAAGTAAAGAAGTTCCTCCTATATTTAGATGGAACTTCCTGTGTTCCAGTTTGTGCCCATTTCCTCTTGTCCTATCCCTGGGCACCACTGAAAAAAGACTGACCCTATCTTCCTGACACACATCCTTTAAGTATTTATAAGCATTAAGATCCCCCCTCAGTCTTCTCTTCTCCAGACTAAAAAAGACCCAAGTCCCTCAGCCTTTCCTTGTAAGAGAGATGTCCTAGTCCCCTAATCATCTTCATAGTCCTTTGCTGTACCGTCTCCAGCAGTTCCCTGTCCTTCTTGAACCGGGGAGTCCAGAACTGGACACAATAAAATACTGGTCTGAAAGGGACCAGTGAGCTCTCAAAATAACCGAGCAACAGATATGCAATCACAATTGAGGTCCGAGCTTTCCAAATCTTGCTCATCTTAGGTGTGGAGAGCTGTCCTAGACATGGAGAGATGTCCTTTCTTGGAACCGGCTGTGCCCATGGGAGGTACTCTTGCCCATCGTTATTTGCCAGTGCAAATTGTTAGCTGCCACCCTGCAGCTTGGAAGGTAACACCAGAAGAAGGTGGCATAGGGTCTTCTGGCACAATAGTGTCTTCTGTCTGTGTTGATGAAGCGCAGAGACAGATTAACGTGGACCCAGATCTTTTATTCAGAAAGACCTCTTGGGTCACCTCGTCTATCCAGTACCTGACTGATGAGTATCTCAATGTAGCTTTAAGGGACAGAAGGAGCACCCTAACTTCTTGTTGTGATGTGCAACCACACACAGTATGAGAGATAATATTTCAACATATTCTCTGTAAAACTGTGTCTGAAGTTTGACTCCCTTAAATACCTTGAATTATTTATCATCACTCCTATCCTTGCTTGGCGGTTACCTTGAACGTATAGTTTTCTTTCTCCACCTCAGTCAGGTTGTTAATTACATGCCCTTTAAACATCACCTCCACATAGTACAAACCCTCCTGGGGTGAAGACCTAGGTGGAAGAAAATATATTATTTTTACACAGATTGGGTTTATTTTTAAGGAAATACCAGATCCTTCACAGTGTCTCCCTTATTAGCAGGTCCATTGAGGTTTTGATAGAGAGAAAAAAAACATTTACACTGTGAACCCAAACTCTAAAACTACAACTTAAAAGAAATGCGGAAGCACAGTAAGAAATTACAGCTAAGTGCAGAAGGTGACAGGACTACATGAGAACTCTATCCAAATTTTACGTGCGAAGCAGACACATGCTCATTAGCATTCATTAGTATTAAAATAACCCAGGGCTGCCTGGATTTACAGGGCGTCTTGATCCTGGGTTGTAAATTAAGGCTGCATCCTTAATGCAGACAGTTTCTCAGAACCACCTTCAGCGGAATTAACTCCCAACTGAATCACAGCAGCAAGGGATGGAAGAGCCCCATTAGGGTCCCTCTTACAGCCTCTTGCGACATCCCTAGTCTTCCAGTCAACCAATCATCTTTAAAGTTATGATAGGATGGAAAACAGGGAGCTTAGACTGTCCAGCTGGTGCTTGAAACCATATTTGTTTCCCCACTCTACCTATAACCTCTCTCTGTCATCTTGGACAGGTCAGACACCAGGAGCTGATAAAATTCCCCCCGGGATTTTCTTGGGAGTTTTATATCTAAGAATTAGGTATCTACAAAGCTTTGAGGATCTGAGTTTAACCTCTCCAAGAAGCCCCACCAACTCTCATGCTAGCTAGCCCAGTGCTTCATTAAGTTGAAACAAGGATAAATGCCACATAAATTAGGAGGTGCTCAGGTGCAGTCACAGTAGCAGCCACAGAAATTCCCTCCACTCCCCATCTGCCCGTACAGACACTGAAAGGAAACGAGGATCCTACCAGACAAATGGCAAGTCTCACCCACATTGTAGTCATGGATCATACCTTGTTCTGCATCTTACAGTGGATAAGTCAAAATACACAGGGGAGACATCACAAGGCAACCTGGGCAGATGTGGATTCACCAGGGACACCTCCAGCTGGGGCCCACGGGCTGGAGAGACATGTTCTAGCTGGTGGGTTGTTGAGCCTAAGTAATCAAAGTCAACCAGAAGAGTTCTGTGAGGACAGGATCGCTCACATTCAGTCACACACAATAAGAACACTTTTCGAATGTGCAACCCAGCGTCTCTGCAGGAGCAACACTTAGACCCTCTAATCAGGCTTTTTAAATTCATGTTTGTGTAAATGCATATTAAGAACCAAGTTCGTCCCACCATGCAGCTGCATGGCTGCTTTTTTTTTTTTCCCTCTAATGCAATACTTGGTCTCTTCCACATGTGCTCTACTGCAGAGATCGGCAGGTATTGGGAGTCTGGATCACCTCAGCCACCTACACTGGAAAAAACACCATGCCCATAAATACATAAAGCACCTGCAAAATTATTACCATTTGACACGTTCTTTGTAGTTGCTGATGTCTTGCAATTTTGCTGACAGGGCCTGAAGTTGGCCTGTGCTGTTAGGTGGACCTGCTTAGCCCATTTCTTTCGAGTGAGCTGTCCAAAGGATCAAAGGCTTCTAATCTTCAACAAGCTGAGTTTTATCTGAACATAAACTAGCCCAAACTACAATAATGCTTAACTTTTGTAGAATAATCAAATACAGCTGGAAATGAAGGTGGTTTACAAACAACTCTCCCTTTGCTCGTGATCTTCACAGGTGGTTCCCAGCCCACAGACTCTCTTTGAATGACACCAGTGGTTTCTCAATTTGCAGCAAACTGCACATTTCCTCCTGGTCCCAGGAAGGTTTTTCCCCTTCTCCCAAGGTCTGACTGTCTGCTTCCCTCACAAAAAAAACCCCACTCAGCTCAAACAACAAGTTCCCAGCTGTGACTGTCTCTGCCTGCCACACAGTGCTGTTGGGGAAACATCGCCCTTGAAGACATGATCTCTCTTTCTTCCCTCTATGTCATCATTATTATGGGAATGCACAATAATCATACAAATTAGACTGATACTATTCATCATAGTTATAAATGGCAGTGCCAAAACTCGAGCAGTTAAACCAAACGTGCAACTGGCCCAGAAAACAATTCTCTTCCCAATGAATCAATATCCAGCATGGCAGAAAATCAGGCCTAGCTTTGCACAGCTGGTTTTGGGTCCAAATGAACATGGCATATCAATTTCTGTGTTTTTTTACTCAGATCTCATGTTTGTCATTACTGTTTTTAAAGCTCCAGCATCACAGGAACTGTGAACAGAGAAGACTCTCTGCTTTTCTTCAAAAAAAGTGTGGCAGGGAGAAAATTTCTAGCCCTACGTTTACAAAAATAATGTAGAAATCTGACTTCTCTTGCTTAGAAAGAGCTTAAAAACAAGCAACCATCAGCAACAGCTTATGAAGTAATAATTTCAAGCCAGTGTCATGCTCTGGGTACCACAGCCCACGTATCTGTTGCTTAGGGTTTGTCACTCCAACCACAAATCTCAGAATGGAGCTGATCCTCTGTTACTCTGGCACGTGCTTCGTAAGAGTACTCACCATCCAGGGTAATAGTAATCCACGTTCCTCCAGCAATGCTGCCCTCTTGGGGCTTAATGAGCAATCCCGTGGCTGTCACTGCAAAAACAACCCAGATACATCAGGTGGAAGTATAATGCAAGCATTTAAAAGATCTAATTCAAGACAAGATGTAGTAGTTTGACAGCTGTCCTCCTGTGATCCCATCCTTCATCTCATTTCTCCTTCTCAGGCATCCAAGTTAGTCATATTGCTCATCTTTCCCCTCTCCAGCTGTCTCCCCTGTGTAATAGTCCCGCTTCCCCTCAGGGAGGTTTTGATGCCTTCAGGATGTGCTAAAACAAGCTACAGTCTGAGCCTCCGGTCCTCCTCACGAATTAAAGACAATAAACCTCATGTTTATTTCTCCAGCTCTCAAAGAAATGTGTTTGCTGACTTCTCTACCCTTTCCCAAACTTAGGGCTGCCCACAAAATATATAATCTTCTGGCTTCTTCTGTCTAGCTCTTTTTTGACAAGTCCTTAGGAAAGAAACACAGGCCTGGGAAGGAATCGCTTCGTGAAAACCTGTAACTTGCTATACAATGCCTTTCATACAGGCATCAACTTCTTAAGATAATTTAGGATTTATTTGGGGGACCCTCATCTGAAATTAATAGAGATGAACCAGTGGCTGGCTTCTTTTTGTAGAAAAATATCAGAATTTTCCAGAAGCTCTATTACAGTGAGCTAGTTAGTTACAGTTAGCATTTCAGGAGATTCCAACTTCTTAGTTAAACATGAGTGCAATCTCACCCAACACCGGAATTGATCACTGAAGACAAGTATTGGACAAACTTGCATCATGAACCCTTAATATCAACATGCAAACAGTGATATGACCGTCATCAAGTGAATGAAAAGCAACAGGCATGACATGAATCCAGATAGGACAGGGAAAATCTTCACTGGCTATGGAAATAACGCCATGAAAAGCCACTGACAATGTCCAGTATGCTACAGTCAATATCCCATAGCATTCAGCACCTTTTAGAGATGCTTCCCCAAGTCCCTCTCACAATCAATCTGTATCCAACCCAGTGTCACTGGATTTCATTGATGGTGTATGACCAGTGTGGTTGGAGACATCTCTCTATCACCCACCTGCAAAGAATATCAGCTCAGCACTCAGAAAGGATGATCTCCAAGGGTTCATCTTGAACTTTGGATGGGGCTTTCACAAAAGACTGGCTCCAGGATCATGGCTTGGGGCCTTGGCACCATCCTGTAACTTTAAAACAAACCACATCTGTATTCTTTCTTCACACCGCAGACCTGCGGTAGCAATGGTCCGTGGTATAGCAAGACAAGAGGGACTGCAGTGTGGAATCACAAAGAAAACACTGATTCACCTCTCACACAGTATAAAGGATCAACATATTGCAAACCATACTCTTTTTCTTCCCACCCAACAGCTCTAAGTAGAACACACACGCCTCCACGCAGACCACTTTCCAGCCAAGCTCAGGATGAGCTTTCCCCCACTGGGGCCACATTTCAGGAGACTGACTCTGATTAAATGGTTGACACAGGTGAATTAGTGAAAGCAATTACAATATTTAGAGCAGATGATGTTAAACTCTCCCGGCTCTGTGCTGCTCTGCAAAACAGTTGCATCTATTAATTTAAACTAAATCACGTCATGGCCATTCTCCAGCTCTGAAAGCAAGTGACTTAGCTTTGCTATTAAACTCTAGCATTCCACAGCTAGCTCCAAACTAGGAATGGCCCCCATGGTGGCTTCTGTAGGTGTGTATAGATATTGTTTGGAAGAGCACTGGTAGACTTGGGCACAATGGTGCTGAGAATTGTTCTAATATGAATATTTGAGTCCCTGTAGCCTGGGAAGTTCCTTGGTCTTGCTATCATAGCCAGCCATATCACACATTCCCTTTGTAAAGTCTATGCCAGGAGCCGCTCTAAGATTTAACACTATAGACCATCAACTTTACTGCCTTCACCCTGGGTTTTGTACTAGTGTGGAAATAACCATGGGTCAATTAATTTAGCCACATTTTAAATGAGCAAGAACCTCAAATTCTCACCAGTGAGCAGAGAGTGGGACACCCTTAGACAGAACAACCCCTGCTTGTTAAAACTCAGTTCAGACCACAGAAGCCCCAGGCGTAAAGATAAAACCAAAATGCAAGAAGATAAATTAGGATTTCATATTGGTTTTATGGTAGGATCTAAAGGGCAAAAAATCACAATCACTGAATGATGCAACAATTCTCAAGGGGAGAATCCGCATCCCCACGCAGAAGAACAAAATGATGCAGAGGGACAGCCTTTCACAGTCCTGTTCCACCAGTTGGTGAAAAAGGGATAAGAACAGACCTCAGCTCTCTGAAGACCTAGTTCTTCTGCAGGATGATGGCACCAAGAGCTCATGTGTTCTTCCATGTAGTGAGTGGTCTTGCTCCATTCACTACCTACACTGCACTGATTCAAGCCCTCTTCTACATTAGTAAGTGGCTGTCAGGTCACCTGAGAAAGCCTAAATAACTATCCATAGAACTGTCTGCTTTGCTGGGTTCTGTAAATGCCTGTAAGACCCGTCAAAATGAAGCCAGTTGAGTTAACACCAACATTAAAAAAAAAATACAACAACAAACAAACAAACAACAAAAATCACCAAACAAACCCAAAACTCACTATTCAAAGAACAAAAAGGAACAAAGCACCTTGTTCTTTTACTGCTACAGTGGTTCATAATTGCTTTAAGTCATTTTTAAAAGGACTGATGTATGCAGAGAAATGACCTGAGGTCTATAGGCACAATGTGCTCCTGGACATTCATTAGAAGATGTGGTCAACTTGTGTCCAAGGGCACTGGATATTGGTGGACTATTTCACATTCCATACTTAAGAAGAAAGTGGAAGGAAAGGAATTTGCTTCTTCTGCTTCTGTCTGGTCTCTGCCAGATAATGTAGTAAGGAGTTTCAAGACAGTTGGTGAAACATTGGAGAAGAAACATTCTCCAAAATCAATGAAGAATGGAAACAACTGCTCAGGACTGGGCAGCAAAACACTTGGTGACAATGGCAGAAGCAGACAAAATCCAGAACAAAGCCACATCCGTATTTGTTGCAAAACCCAATAGAAGCAGATCTGTAGAGCAAAATGACTGGAGTCAAAGACCCAACATCCACACTGCAAGCCTTTAGGGGTGTTGAACACAATAATGGCTGGAGTGTTGTTTGGTCCATATCCATCTTTGATCCAGAAGGATTGACATCTGTTCACTGAGACAGTTCTGGCTTCAAAAGTGCACTCCTGGT
This sequence comes from Xenus cinereus, assembly GCA_025774025.1. Taxonomy (NCBI): domain Eukaryota; kingdom Metazoa; phylum Chordata; class Aves; order Charadriiformes; family Scolopacidae; genus Xenus; species Xenus cinereus. Next base: position 116,766,965 of record JAOXJK010000023.1, read on the forward strand.
CTAAAATGGACACTAAAGGAGATACTGTGCAGCCTCTAAAGCACCTCTCCCTCCGTTAGGAGTGGGGACTTTTTTGCAAGATTAGAGTGGAATTCAGTGCATCCATAGTGGGTGTTCAAGAAACCATGTCTGCTTGTTGGTCCTCTAGGAAAGCCAAACCTCATAGCAAAACTGATTGGTTTTCACATGCTTCCTCCCCTATTGTCATTACCATAAACACAGTTTTAGGATTATCTAAATACTATACATCACGGTCATGAATTCTCAAACTAAAAGCCTCCTCAGGGCTGCTAGGTGAGAACAGAGATAAATGGTGGAAGTGTGGGCTGGCACCCGAGAAGAGACGCAACAGAAGAACAACGCTCTTAGAGGTGAGAGTTGGGCAAAGCTGTTGTTACCCCGTAACTGTGGCAAATATTCCGGCTCCGTAAAACCAGCTTCTAAGCTTCTATTGGTTATTGTACCACAAGACCTCCTGTAACCACTCTCCCTATATTTCTTGCACATTTTAACTTAACTGCAGCTTGTAGGGTCAGAGTCCAGAGCCCCTGCATTTCAAAACAGGTGCATAGAAGATCATTTAAGTTTACTTTTATTATTCTCAACAGAACTTTTTCTGGTGTTACTTACCTTATTCAATCTGTTCTTCCCATTCCTCTGATGAGCAAAGTGCAGAAGCTCCAATACCAGCATAACTGCTGCATCCCTTTGATGCCAGCTCTACCCCAATTTTCAGTCCGAGGTGGTGGTAGGCACCCGTTTTAGTCCCTGTGCGGGTGACTGAGTCACCGAGTGCCGAAAGCCACCAGACTAGTTTCTCAAAAGTCTGTCACAGACAGCTCAGAGCTGTCCATTGGGCATGCTTAATTATTAACCTAAGCTACTTGCTGCTATTAACTGTTTTGTTCCAAGTCGTTAATGACCATTAGGGAGTAACCAGGAATTGCTCTTCTATTGGTATATGACTAAATCCTCGAACAGGAAGACAATGAATCTATATTATCCTCTTTTCCCCCCACAACATGACAGAAAAACTGATGGAATGATTCCTTAATATGCTGATATCCAGTCTGGGAGTGACTTTCATAGCAAGTGAATCACATGCTGGATTGTATCCCCAGCGGCATGGCCAGCAGGGCAAGGGGGGGCAGATTCTGCCCCTCTGCTCTGGTGAGACACCACCTAGAGTGTTGTCTCCAGCTCCAGGGCCCCTAGCACAGGAAGGACATAGACATGTAGGAGCCGGTCCAGAACAGGCCATGAAGATGATCAGAAGCTGGAGCCCCTCTGCTGTGAGGGCAGGTTGAAAGAGTTGGGGGTGTTCAACCTGAAGATGAGAAAGCTCCGGGGAGACTTTATTGTGGCCTTTCAATCCCTGAAGGGGCTACAGAAAAGCTGGAGAGGGACTCTTGATCAGGGAGTGTAGTGATAGGATGAGGGGGAATGGCTTCAAACTGAAAGAGGGGAGATTTACACTAGATATTAGGAAGAACTTCTTTACTGTGAGGGTGTTGAGACACTGGCCCAGGTTGCCCAGAGAAGCTGTGGGTGCCCCATCACTGAACATGTTCAAGGACAGGTTGGAAGGGACTTTGAGTAATCCTGGCTAGTGCTAAGTGTCCCTACCCAGGGCAGGGGGGTCAGAACTAGATGGTCTTTATGGTCCCTCCCAACTTCAACCATTCTACAATGATGATTCGAAGCAGACATCAAAGTTTCCTTATAAACTCTTAATTCAATTTTTCTGTGGCATTCCTAACAGTGTCTGCATTTGGCAGGAATTCTGTCCAAAGGGTGTTCAGTCTCCCCACCACATCCTAAGTACCTAAACCCCTGCAAGTGCTTATACAGTCAGTGGGGGAAAAGAGTGCTGTGGCCTTACCCCATAGAGAACCCTGTGCCTTCACTGGCTACAGGGAAGACCCAGCTCAGCCTACATCAAGTGTTGAAGAGCTGTCTGAACCTCAGCCCTATTCCCACCTCTGGGCCCACCTATTTGAAGCCCAGATGGTTTTATGATGGAGCCACCAGAAACGTGACCGTTTGCTGAGCTGGTAGGGGTCCACTGGTAGGGATGTCTTCATGGAAGTTTCCACCTAAATTCGGAGGAAGCTCTCAGACACCACAGCATAACTACAGTTTAATGAATTACCATGCACCAGCCAAACAACAGCAGTATGTATGCACACTCTTACCTCATCCCCAGAGGGAGGTGAAACTGGCTTGCTTGTTCTTCCTCGGCCTCAATTTAGGGACACAGTAGCACAAAGTCACAGGCAATCAACCATCAGGGAAGTTCTGGAGCTTTGCCCAGCAGCGGAACCAGTTGTGTTTGGTTTATTCTTAGGCCAAGCCTCAATGTCTCGGCTGCATATAGCCAATGATTACAGGAATCCAGTGAAAGTTAACACTATCCTGCTCAGTTCTACACTCAGGTTACTTATTATCCAAAATTACACTAGAAACAGTCAGAAGAAAGAGTAAACTAGAAGGAATTCTAAAAAAAATTAAAAGTATTGCCAAAGAAAAGACAATTCAAAGATGATAACTTGAACTCAGCAGATAGAGTCAGATGCTGGTATCAGGGTCCACTGACAGCCCTAAATGAGGAGATGGATCAAGTCCAGGGTTCCTTCAGGGACCTCACTCAGGGTCAAGAGGAGACAGGGATGCTCAACTACAACACCGGCCCACAATCCAGCTAGAAGAAAGCACTAGAGATGGCTCTGAAGACCAGTACTCCTACAATACTGCTCAGGGAAAGGCTGCAGACCCAAAGCTGAGGTTAAATAGGGCTCCTGACCCATGGGCAGGCTGTGCTTGGGGTCCCAGGTGAGGCTGATCAGGGCCATTAAGGCTTATTGCTGCCCTCAGGGCCCTAGTATTTCTGCTCCTGACATACTGTCACTTAAAATCTCTAGATAATAGTGAGGGAAAAGAAATTAATTATCGCCCTTATAATTCTGGATAGTCTTTCATGATCCAGTCCTAAGGAAATGCTTTCTATAGAAAAAGCTTAACAAAATATCCCAGATTTTCAAATCCAAAGGATTTGAATTTGATGAGGAGTTTATTCTTTGCAAAAAGTTGCAGATTAGGTAAGACACTGTATGGGGAACCATCCCTCTGAAGGAGCTGAAATGTGAAAAGAAAGAGAGAAGCTGGTGAAGAATATTGTCCTTAATGACCAGAGATAGAGACCCACCATTCAGACCAGGAGAGGAATGGCCAAGTCACACAGGGGTCTTGTTGTATGAAGTGTAAATACTCTCCCACCACAAGCTGGTGACCATGTTTAGGTTTGATTATCCACTGAAGAGGAAAGCAGTATAGTTCAATGAGTATGTGTGTGTTTGCGTATGTGGGCAAGCAATTTTTTTCCTCCCAAAGGAAAGTTCTGCTCAAAAACATCGCCCCAGGCCATCTGGGTTTTGTTTGTTTGCAGTTATTCGTTTGGAGGTTGCAGATTTTAGGCGTATGAGTAGAAATAGCTTTATGGACAGGCTGAGCATCGGGAATCTGAGAAATCTTCCTGTGTTGCAACCAGAAAAGGACACAGAGAAAAGCAGGAGATGTGAGCTCTTCGTCACTAGGTGGAAGTATGGAGCCACTGAAGACTTGTCTACCACTTTAAACGCAACTGAAGGCCAGCCAAGCTGTCACTGCTCTGTCTGACACACATCCAGGTCAGGCTTCTGTTAATCCCCTGCGCTTGGGGGAAAGAGCATGATCCAGCAGATAGAGCACAGAAAAAGGAGATGTGGGACCTATTCCCAGCTCTTTGACTCACTAATGCATGATTTGGGCCAAACAACTTCACCTTCAAGTCACCTGCATGTAAAATGGGGACAGTGGTGCGCTGCCCATGAGGCCTTTTGCAGGGCAGGTGCTCTCCGAGGGTAGCAGCATGTTCTGGAGACACTGTTTCCCCGGGACTTACAGCATTTCTGGGATGGAAGACCTTTGCAGGAGCTCCCCCCAGCCATTGCACGGCGGCCACCTCACGAGAGGAACGTGGCAGTTGTTGAACACCACATGGCATCACCCAGCGGAACAGCTGAGGGGAGGATAATGTGGGATAAGGCGAGGTTTAGCAATTTTATCTGCAACCACTCAGGGAGCTCCCCTCCTCCCTTCCAGCCCTGCTGGTCCATGCGCCACCCCATGCCAAGGGCACCAGCTTTTCTTGCCTGCTCCTCACCAAATCAGGCACCATCATGAGGGAACGGTGTGGGAACACTGCCTGCACTCACCGTCCCCACATCCGCAGCAGTAAACAGAGCACAAAGCACCCCAGAGGAGAGCAAGCCTAACAGGGCTCATGCTTGGACCAGCAGCACCACGTTTCTGTAGGACATTGCTGTTGGTAAGCAGCCATCCTCCAACACAGGTTGTGGCATGCTGGAGACACGTACTGGACACATACTGGGGAAAACCAACATGAAATGGCTTGATCTTAGGGACTCAGTCCAGACATGGGTCTTGGAGAGAGGTCTGTGCTCTCCAGCTTGGCATCATCAGTAGTTAGTGTCCTCTTCCAGCCCTTACCTGTTGCTTTTGTCATCTCCTGCCAACTGTGCGTGCCCAGGAGGAGATGGATCATCCACTCACACCACCAGCCTCCTGCCAAAATCAAATCAGGAATTCTACAAATACGGAGGATCTGGGAAAAAACTCCCAGGGCTGGAAAGTCTCTGAAGAAGATTTCAGCACTGCCCACAGGCCAACCCGTGCTTCAAACTATGTGGATACACCTGTGAGTGAAATAAAAGCATCGTGGGCTTGGGCATTGCATCTCCATAGATCAAAAATCGCAAACATGGTCCCCTGCATGGTTTTGACCCAGACCACCTCCCGTTAGCTGAAACAATTCCCAGAGATGGTTCAAGAGACAGCAAGGCCGGTGCCTGCTCCCCATGAGCAGGATGGACAAGGTAACTGAATTTTTGAGGCTGTTTTGGAGTTTAATAGCATGGGTATGGGCTGCAGGAGTAGGAAAGGAGACCTGCAAGCTTGGTTTGCTAGTAGAGGTGTATCCTGGAAGACTAGTGAGTCCTGCAAGGACAGCCCCTGCACTGGCCATGCCTCTCTGTGCAGAGCTCCCATCAGCTGCTCTTTCTTTCTATTAATACTTCACTTTTTGTGTATTGACACAGATTTCTTAGCAACCAAGGTCACAGGAGAAGGTGCTAAGAAGCCAGACTGATTAATAATAAACCCTGGGGTTTGATGTCTTTTTTCTTGAGAGGCTTGTTAGACACCAGCAGGCAGGGTGCTGAGCTGGGATTTCCAAGGGAACCTAGGGGATTTGGACACCCCGCTCTGATTGAATTTCCCTCTCTGAATCCCAACCTTCCTCCTTCTGGCCCTCAGCATCCAGCTGGGTGAAGCTACCCATGGGAAGGTGAGTCGAGACAGTGTAGTAATGGTAAGCAGGGATCTGGCATCTACCAGCCACGTTGAAAGTTGTCCCCTGGGGTCTACAGGGGTTGGGTTTCTTTATTTGTAATCAGGATTAAATGGTCTCCACAGACCATGTAATTACCTCTCACTGCTATTGAGTCTCACCATGCGAGGTGGACTGCGCCTACTGCCTCCTCACTTTCTACAGCCCTGAGCATCCTTCAGATGGGACCATCATTACAGCCTTAAATGTCTGCCCTCACCAAGCCACTGTGGTCCTGGATTTGCTGGAACAGGCTGAGCTTCCCAAGGTGGTGAGAACTGTATCCTCTCCATCATAGTCCCAGCCACAGGAGTAGGGCTGAGATAAGATGGCTTGAGCTTTTAGGTGCAGCTTGTATTTTAAAATAACACATACAAAAATCCCATTTTTCCTTCTGAGTTTCAAGGTGCTTAAGTCACTAATCACTTATTTCTGGATGCTCTGGATGGCAAGAAGAATAGTCAACCAGGGGTGTGGAGACAGATTTCAAAGCAGTGTCTGGTTTTGCCACATTCAATCCCTCATTAAACACCTTAGCACAGAAATCAGTGTATGAAAAAGCCAATACACTTGGTTCAAGAACATTTTCCAAGTCAGGAGAAGAAAGAAGTCCCTGGTGGGTCAGGAATGGCACTCAGATCTCCTTGGCTTTACTCCAGTGTTTTAGGAACCAGGCCATAATCTCCCCAGATGAGCTGCTCCCCTGCCTGCCATAAATTATCCGAAGTGGGGTGGCAAAGGCAGAGAATTAACATGAACACCGCATGTTCCGATTTAGGGAAGAAAATAAGAATTTTACAAGATGATTAAAAGTCAACTCAGAAGTGGAAAAATAAAAAGTATCCTTTGCATTTATCAGGAAGTATCAATGCCTTCAAATTTCACTTTATTACTGCTCCTTTGCACTACAAAAAGCATTTTGATTCCTGAAAATCTTAACATTCACATTATTAACATTTTCAGATTTTAAAACCTTTTATTACCACTACTTCTATTTACATTTGCAGCCCATAACTGAGCTGCCTGTGTTGCCTGGTTCATTTTTCTAGCCGATTTGGAGCAGGCTCAACCCTTCCCTTTGAGAGGAAAAGTGCTGGTTATTCCAGGACCCTTCCTGCACGTCTTTACGGGGTCACTTTTCAGCGCGATGAAGCTCTGTTGAAGTTGTTCCCATAGCTACTCTCGCTGCATGTGAAACAGGCGATGAACTTCTTTAAATACTAAATTTATTGCCGCTGCAGCTGCTTTAATGACAGGTTTGAGGCTTCTTTGGTTTCAAGGTTGAGTGTGTTTCGGCTCGTGTCCCCTGTGGGTCGCACGGGTGGCGGAGGGGATGCGAGTCGCCCGGCCGCCTGCCTGTGGCAGATGCTGGAGCCTGGGGATGCACAAGGCAACTGGGGAAGGAGAAACCAACACCTTGCAGGGGGTTTCTCTACTGCAGCTTTGGTCCTCTCGCCCGCCGGCGTGCAGAAGGAGCTTCCCTGCCCCTGTGGGATCTGAGAAGCACACAGGATGGCCAGGGAAAACAAAGGTTAAGGCTGGCTCCCAGACCCATCATGGCATAGAAATCCTCCTAAATAAAAAACACAGACAAGGGGGGGAAAAAATGGGAACCTCAAATAAAGCACTAGCTGCCTCTGTGCTGTGAAAAAAACCATCCTGGTCTTGAGGTCTCCCCAGAGATTTTCCTGTCCTGGGTTGCTCAAAGACACCAGCTCATTCCCCCTTCCCATCACGCAGGGCTCTGTTGCAGTGTGATGGACCATCACTCCTTCAGTCTCTGCGTTACAGGGCTTTTTATCACGCTGATGATAGTATCCAAGAAAAGCTACAGCTCCATTGTGTTTGGTGCTCTGTAATCACACAATACCCGACTACCGTCCGGCCTAAAAAAGCTTTCGATTTAAATAGGGGCAAAGAAACACAATCCCACATGACTGTGGGAAAAGATGCAAACTCCGTGGTAACATCCCCACCAGGGATCTGCACAGGTTGGACCGCAGGCCCCAGAGGCAGCATTCCCCGTTAAAATCAGGAGGGGTCGCTTTGATGGAAGAAATCTCCCAGGGAAGTCTGGGCAGGCACTACTGCAGACCAAAGCCATGGCATTTGCTTAAATAAACAGCTGGTAGCGGATTGGGTTTCCGAATCAAACTGCAACCCTGCACCTACTGAACTTCATCCGTCATTAGTCTTTCATTAGGAAACTTGTTCTTGGCTTTGTCCCCAATTCTCGGAGGGCTTCAAGCAAATACCAACCCCGCCGCTGAGTCCAGCGGTCTTTTTAGTTCTGCCCATCCTTGTGGGACAGCGATTGCCCACTGATGTCTCGTTTTAATATGAAATCCCTTCTGTTCGATGAGTTTTCATTTTAAAGGCTGCCACTGCCCCATCCCCTCCGTCCTCGCTACCCGTGTCTAAGCAGAGGGAACAGGTGGGACAGCTGACCCTGGTGAATGAAAGGAGAGCACAGTTTCGCTCCCTTCACCCCTTTCTCGCAGCCTGCTGCTGCTGTCAGCGATCCCCGAGCCCCCCGGGGGCTGGGGATTTGGGTGTATTAATCACATGAAAGGCAAGAGCCTGCAGCAGGCTGCTCCCGGGCTTCGCTTCACCTCCAGGCCAGGGGGTGGCTTGCCACTGTATTCCTCAGGGCTGGAATCAAGTGACACTTTTTTTTAACTATGATTATTCTTACAAATTTTCTTCGATGTGAGACGTGCCATGGCCCTGATATTAAAAAAAAAAAAAAAGAAGAAAAAAGAAAAAAGAAAAATAATAAAAAAAGAAGAAGAAAAACAGAGAGAAAAAAAAAAAGAGAAAAAAAACCAACTTAAAATGATCCCTGCTGTGCAGGAAAATCTGTAAAGCCAGCCACTTAATAGAAAATGAGATCTTTTTCTGCTGTCAAATCTTTGGGGTGGGATTTGCGCTCATTCATTCACCTTGCGTGAAGCTTCACAGCCTGTCATCACACAGCGGGTTTGAGCGGAGCATTAATGGTCTCTCTCAGTCCTGAACCTATTAATCAAACGTCAAACACAACATACCCCGAGATGGACCCCTACTAAGGTGGGCTCACATTTGTGTACCAGTCAGTGAGACGTTTCTTGAGGATACTACCACAGAATCATAAAATGGTTCTGGTTGGAAGGGACTTTAAAGATCACCGAGTTCCAACCCCCTGCCCTGGGCAGGGACACCTCCCACCAGACCAGGTTGCTCCAAGCCCCCTCCAACCTGGCCT
>JAOXJK010000023.1:116800554-116810627 GCA_025774025.1 Xenus cinereus
TTCTCCAGGCTGAACCCCCCCAACTCTCTCAGCCCCCCCTCCCAGCAGAGGGGCTCCAGCCCTCCCAGCATCTCTGATAATTTTGTTTTATGATGATCTGGAACAAAGTACCTTATTTCTGTAAGGATCAAAAATACAGTTTCCTTCCATGTTAAATTATCATATAAAAATAAGAAAAATGTTTAGTTTTGTTTTGCTTTCCAGTGAATTTAAGTCAATTTGGTCCCCCTGGAAATATTTTGGACAGCAAAAAGTAGTATTGAACATTGAACTGAATGTGCATTGCCATGGAGCAAGCACAGCAGGAGAAGACTTCACTCCTTTCTCTGCTGAGCTCTGTAAGACAAGAGCATCCACCGTTCTCAGTCCTGGTGAGGCAGCAATGAAGGAGTCTATAGACAGCAGCTTTTTCACACATATGTCACAAATGTGATTTGATTGTCACTGTGTGTCATTTCACTTCATCACTGTTCATGTGATTTGTTCCACTGGGTGAAGTGAAAACACATCCATTGCATTTTATTAGCCCAACAATTATGAGATAGTTCAGGAAAGAAATAATTCTTCGAAATTATCAAGTTCCTTGGTCTTCAGAAAGTACAAAAGTGACACAATTTGTGTTCCCTGTAGACACTTTAAGGTCCAAACCACTTTAGAAACAGCCTTTTGCGTTAAACAAACACCCTGTTCACAAAAAATAACAACACGGTGTAAATCAACCTTGAGAATATTCTGCAAAATATTTATGGATGTAAAACAAAATGCAATTTTATTGGGCATTATTTGTCACAACTGTCAGTTTTCAGGAAGCGATGTGTGCAATCCAAACGGCCATTTTTCAGAGGAAATATATATATGTCTATATAATATATATATATCTATAAGTCAAAAACTCAAAACAGAAGCCTTCTGTAAGCCTGATGTAATCCACTTCATTATCTCAGTCTTTCAAAACCAGCCACTTATCACCCAAAAGCTTTTGAACATCATTGTCAAGACGGACCAATGTCACTGTTTGCTTTCCAAGGGGAAGAACACCACCATTCTCTTCTTTCTCCTCGTAATTGTCTCATGAGGAGAAGACTCAGACCCACCTCTTGACCAACTGTTATTCATCTGCTCTTTCCTCAGCCATGGTGAGGTTCTTCCAGGACATGAGATCATTTAATCCCATTTAAAATGTCCTTTTCTCCCCTGAGGGAACACAGGTTGCCTGTACACATGCAGAAAGCTTCCTCCAAAAACAAGAAAGAAAGAAAATAAGACAGACAAGCAATCACCCCACCATCTGATTAACATTTCACTTTGCCCAGTGCAACTTTATATGGTAAAACCCTGCTTGAATCCTTTGCAAACAAACTTCAGATTGGGATGATGAGACATTTGGGTACATTGTCTCCTTCCGCTTGTCTCATGAGTTTCTTATCAGTCATCAGCTCTTGTGCGCCACAGAAGTCTTGTGATATCTGGCATCTCCTGCGTGGCTGCTGTAAGAGATAAATCCCAGCTCCTGAGCCAGCCCCAAAAAACCCCCTGAGCATCATGGGAGGTGAAGGCAGTGGGGATGTGTCTCTGCAGGGATGTGCACAGAGAGGCTTTGCAAGGGGGTGGAAAGCAGCAAGAGGATTTCGCTCCTTGGATAGAAGTGTAGGCATGTTTCCTTTTAATATTTCAGTTTTCACAGCAACAAAAATAAAAGGAGAGGTGAAAAAAAAGGGAGAGTAAATTCAGCTATTTTGGAAGTGCTTTTAGCAAATCATTAACTAATTATTTCAGGGAGACCAGGGTTTCCTTACAGTGCATGCAACTGTGTGTATTGATACGACCTTCTCACTGCTCCACACAGGGTAGCTTATACAGATAATGTGAAGAGCAACCAGAAAATCCACCTTTAATCATCCATAACTTTTATTTTCTCTCCTCCAAGAATTTATTACTTCTACCCCATCCTGCTTGCTTCCTCTACTGCCACTGTTTTATCTGTTGCTGAGTGTGTGTATCTTATTTCAAAGTTTGGTGTATCTAGAAGGACTTAATTTCAAGGATTGGTACTTTCAAAAGGGTGCAGATCTTCTGAGGTGAAGGTTGGATGCAAAGATGATTGTTTCTGGACTGTGACCATGATAATCACATGGTCATAATGACGTGAATAACCTCTTTAGTCCACAGATGACGATTTCATAATTTTTTCTCCATGTGGGGTAGTCCCAGATGAATAAGACTGATATTTTAATTCTGTGCCAGGGAGATGTGTTCAAATAAATACACAACCAGCCTGTACAACCAAACCTGCTATTACAGCTTACAAATTAAAAGTAAAAATAATACACAGATTCATCTTATGGTGCTTATGAAACTGAAAAGTGTGTTTAGATTCTAGCTTGGTATTAGTAATTAAAACTTTTCATATATCACTATTGTGGTCCTTATTATGTATTTCTCTCCAAAGACTAAATCCAAAAATTTTCACTTGGTTGATTGCAAAGTTATTTTATAAAATCAGGAATCCAATCCAATTTCTCTTAAGTACATTTAAGAAGGAGAATTCAATCCATATTACAAAGGACACCAGTTCAAAAGTGAAAATGATGCAAGTAATCCTCTTGAAAATCAGTTTCAAACCAGAATGCTTCTATTGTTTTTGAGATGGAGAACAGACTCCTGGATGAATTCCTGGGAACTGGGCACATGAGGGAAAATACGTTTGGAAGCACAAGAGTCAAAATGCAAAGAAATGCCTTTATGTCAGGTGTTGGTATCCCTAGTCTGGAATCACAAGGGAGCAGCTACTCCACTGAGAGTTCATGGTGTCCCATGAGAGGTCCTCATGCTCTGTCCTGCTCAAATCGTTGCCTAAAATCCATTACCATTTCCCAAAGCTTCTCTGGTGGAGAAACCAGACTTTTCATAATTCCCAGAGGAGCAACAGGGAAGCAGTGACCTAAATATGGTTATTGCAATCTCTCTGTGGTCCACCTCTGTCTGTGCTCTGCTTCGTAACCTCTTCTACCAAATTAGACTGGCCCATTAGCAACAAGGAGGGTTTATAAACAACATTCATGAGACCTGTGGCCACACAGCTCCTTGGCTGGGAGGCTTATGAGCTGCAGCTATGAATAAAACTCCACTCTGGCAGAGCTAATTGAATTGTCTTTTTTGCAAAGAAATTATCTGATTAAACAAGTAAGTTATCTAATCAAGTCTTCTGCAAGTAAATAATTTACAACCTAATTTGCTCTTGTGACCATCTGCCATGGATGTGGCTTGGATGAACTCTTGTCAGTTAAGAATTTGTTCATATCTTCTCATGTTGATATGGTGTAGATACTGTTTGCTTAATGCCCGTTGCTCCCTTACTGGATGTGCGAGAGTTTGGCCACAGAAATACTAAAAGAGTTGTGAACGTCAAAGACCTGACTCTTTCATGTGGTGTGGGCTGCTGTCACTCTGGGATCCCAGGACATGTTCCTGTCCCACAGTGAGTGGGAGCATGAGACAGAGATGCTCAGTGGATTTGGGATTGTGGGTGGTGTCCCTTAAGGGACTGGACTGTATAAACAAGGTTGATCATATATTATCGTGCTCACAAAGTCAGAGTAAACTGCAGTGCTCTTCATAAAAATGTCCTCACTCTCACCTGGGATGTGGTGACCTGGCCGTTGGTTATATCCTGGGAACCACAGACTCTTCATTCCCCCAGACTTTTGCTCCTTTCTTCTGGTCTGGGATGATGCACGTTGTTGTGGTCCCGTCTACTTTGGGCTCAAGGGGGACTGAAGAAAGAAAACCCCCTGACCCTTATGGTTTACTGAGCTTTGATACTGGCCTTTCTCATCCTTGTATCCATTCTGGGGCTAACTTGTTGGCTGTTATTTTTTACCTACTCTTTGCAGTGGAAAATTAAGAGAGTAAGCCCTGCAAACAAGCACCGGAGAATGGATGATGGCCTCCAGCATCAATGGAGAACCTGTTATAGAAGGAATAAATGACCACGCAGGATTGCACATTGGTTGAAATACAGGCAGGACCACAATTCCTGTTTCTAGCCCTACTTGAGCTCAGCACAGTCAGTTCAGCCAGATTCAAGAGCTGTTAAAAGCAGCAGCGATGGTCCATTTCAACAGAAAATCACTCAAGAGTTCTGCCTGACATCTGTTTTGCTCTTGTAGCTACAGCTTCAGCACAGAAAGGATCAGGTCTGGTCAAAGAGGTGTCACTCAGGTTAAAATAGGACAGCAGGCTTTTGTTGCCCACCCATTGCCCCCACCCTACCGCTGTGAGGCCACACATCTCAGTGGAGAAGACCTTCAACCGTGGTTATTCTCTGAAATCTCTGCCTGGGATAGTTCTGAAAACAGCATTGCACTGTGGTCACAATTTGCATATGTTGGGAAAAATGCTGAATTTCCTTTTCTTATTTAGAGAGGGGGGAAAAAAAAAAAAGTCAACTCAAACCCCAGTTAGGTGAAAAGGCTCGAAGATTGGGATCCCCATTGCGCATTTGCAACTCTCATCAAAACCGCTCTGAGTCACTTCTTCTCTAATACTTTTGAATTCTGGCACTTTCTTGCACACAAAATGTGGCCAGGAGTCATTGCTCTGCAAGGAAAAAAAAAAACCACGAGATAAGGAATGACCAAACTTTTCAGGTTTGACCTGGCAGTGGGCAAATGGCCACAGTGGAAATGATTTCCTTTCTGCCTTATCAAACCTGCCTAGCAGCCCTGGGATACAGATACAGTGAACGCATCGGTGATAAAACTAGGTTTTTTTGAACCTAATTTGGCTTGAAAGCAGTGGGCGGTAGAGCACAAGCTGGTGGCCGAGCTAAGGGCTGGCGTCTTGGCACGTAGCACCAACCTCTCAAGGCTCCACGCGAGCCCCTTTCCTACAACGTCACCTCGTGCCGCTGCCGAAACCACGAGCCGGTTTCGGGGGCGCTGCGTGGTGCCCTGCACTGCGGGGGTGAGCTCCCCCTCCGCCCAGCAGCTGGAGAAGACAGATCCCAAACCTCGTGAGCATCATCGCAGCCTGGAGGGAGAGCCTCTGGCAGATGAGAGCTGAGATTGCAGGGAGGTTGCTCCTGCTTAATGATGCTGCCTCATCTTCCCTCCGCTTCCAGAGGCAAGTTGAAGCTTTCAGGGTCAGAATTTCATTTGTAATGTGCCTTCTGTGAGCCTTCCCAAAGAATTACACTTCATCAGACCGGGGACCAAGCTACAGGGCTAAATTTCATCCTCATGAGGTGTCCGAGAGCACAAAGCGAGGCACTTCATCAGCCCATATTCTGGCATCTCTTCTCTCCTGCATCAGCCAGAAGAGCATACATAACTGCACAGATAACCTCCTGCACTGCTGCATTCCTGGTTTCCTTGTCCACTTGAAGTCAGGTGTGACAACCAAATGTAACATCACAAGCTGTGCCCGTGCATGAGAAACTCGCATTTGCAAAATTTAACAGCTAGAACTGACGAAACCACACAAGGAGAATTCATCTTTCTGTTTGGTTTTTTTTTTTTTTTTCCCCCCAATGAATGATACAAAGAACTGATTCTCAGATGTTCTCCAGACAAGTCTGTGACATGTTTTTCTCCTTGTTTGCTTCAGACTTTCAGTTTGGGGAACTCTAAGCACTCCAGTGCAGCTACTCCTAATTCACTGCAGAAAAAGAATGTGAAAGCTGGAGGTTAAAGATGCTGACAAATCTGCAGGTGGCAAGTGGTATAGAGATAAGGACAAATACACCAAGGACTTCCTGGAAACCTTCAGAATTCACTTCATTTCAGATAAATTTTAATTACAGTGGTCCCAAAAAGGAAGAATAAAGATTTTCCAAAGGGTAGGGCCCAGCCTGCCTGGGAATCTGACGTGAATTTTGTGTAAACAGGGGAGTTTCTCAGTGCTTCGATTGTGAAGAGGTGCCATGTACCAGCTCCCTGCCCCTCAGAGGGTCTGTGAGCATCAGGACATAGAAGCACTACACAAACGATTTTTCTGGAGCTTGGAGCATCACTCTGCAAGGGATGGATGCATCAAGTGGAGAATCTTCCAACAGAGCAAGGGGAAAACCTGTGCAAAGGTCTTGAGAGCGTGACCCAAGAGGGAAGGGGGACTGGAACAACTTGTGCCCGTACCCACTGGGAATGGGAAATAAATGTCTCAACCTGCAGCAAGTGAAATTTCAGGTGGACACCTGGAAAGTGCTGTGGGCAGGAGGTGCTGGGTGGGGGGCAGCAGCAGCAGAGACCCCAAGTCCTTCTCCCCCTGCTTCCTGCCACTCGCTGTGGGCGAGACACAGGATGCAAGCACAGAGCAAACAGAGAATTTCAAAATGAGTTAATTGCTTGTATAAATCATTCTACCAGCTTGAATATTGAGCTGATTTTATGCACAAAGGGTTTCTTCTTGTACAGTGTATAACTGGCTGTGAAATGTCTTGCCACAGGGTGTCTTTGAAGCCATGAAAATAAAGCATTGACAGAGAGATCTTTAACTGATAACAAAACTATTTGGTCATTAACTTCACTGATAACCACAAAAACAAAGAAATGAGGAGATAACCCTTCCAACCATTCTGTGCTACTGCCTGTGCTCAAGGAAGACCTTTACCACCTCTGGTGATCTGGTGTCAGCTTAGATCCCCCCTCATCAGCCAGTCCTTGCATTTCTCAAACTTCTCTTTATGTGCAGACAAGTACCTTGTGTTGTCTTCACTTACCAGGACTACATTACAGTAATTAATCATCTATTCATTACCACAGAGCAGGCATAAAATCCCTGCTTCTCACCACACATCTGGAAGCCACCTTTTTCCCCCTGTCCCTGCAAGCAGCAACCAAATAGATAAGCTGAGCGGTCTGCTTCCTTTCTCTTGGCTTCCCAGTTACTGAGTATCTATTAGATACCAGTCATGAAGAGATGAGTCAACCACTGACAGCAATCACGGCTGTTGAAGAACTGTGATATTGATTTAGCTATGATTGGAAAATTTAGGCGTGCAGCAGGAGATGATAATTTCTACTGGAGAGGAAAAGCAGAGCTGCTTAATAGACGGAAAAGGTTACTTAACCTTTTCTGTCACGTCTCCTGTACGAAGACCAAGGGGTGGGAGATTGGTGCAGTGATTCAACCAGTTTGGAGGGGACCTCTGATGACCTGACCCACCCATCCACTCAGAGCAGGATTAAGTGAAATTAAACTAAATGTAAACTTCAGCATTTAAACAGGGTGCTCAGTGTCTTGCCCCTCAGGTTTGGAGTTTCTCTCAGACAGCCACTGCCCTCAGACTCAGTCTAATCATTGATCTCCTAGAGACTACCTCCACCAATCCAGCAGCTCAGCCAATGCTTCTATGTAAAAGAAGAATGTTGTCTTGATTTATAGGGATTTATAAGAATATGTGCTCAAGAGGAAGAAAACGAATTCTCTCTAACAAGAAAAAAAAAAAAAGGAATAAATATCTTCCTAAATGTAAATAGAAAAGCTCCTTAACTGAAAGTGATTGAAAAAAAATGTTTTAATTATTTGGAGATATCTGCCATTTCTCTTTTAATTTACAGCAAGCTCAGTCAGGGCACCAGAGCTCTGCACTGACCCACACTGTGACTTTGAGGGGAAAAAGTGTCATCATGGCCATGATGCTCAGATTTGGGTGCCTGAAGGATCTCGGCTGGATAAAGTACTTAAGTAGCAACTTAATCTCAAGAAAGCTTTCCTCGGAGCCAAGAGAAGGGCTACGTTTGATTTCAAAAGGCTTTAAATAATCTTTAATCCTTTTTTTTTTTCAGTAAGCTTTTGTTAGTGTCCCAGTTTTCAGATGTCTAGTTAAGACAAGAGCTAAGTATCAGAATAAGAGAAATGCCATGGGGTAAAATCTAATCTCATTTAAAAAATCGTGTTTAATTTTTGTTTTCACTTTAGACCAGGAAGAATTGGAAAATAATTACTTGGGACTTGGAAATGTGAGAGTTTCATTTCTATAATTTGGACTTGGTGAAAGCATTTCAAGAGGTGTATTTTCTCCTGAAACCCTCTCATTTTGCCTATCACAACTGCCAACAAATGCGTTCATGGCTGAAAATAAACCATGGAAAGTTTTTTGGGGTTTTTTTCTTTCACCATTGCGTGAAATGTTGCGTTACGTTAGCCATGTTTGAATGGTTGACAATTCACCTTTCAAGTACTGAGGTAACACAAACCACTGACACATTTAGAGTAAACAAGCCTGGATTTAGGGTCAGGCTGATTGAACCTGATCTTCCACTACTTTGCAAGCTTTTGAAATCTTTTTTGCTTCTAAAATTGGAAATTTGGCTGACCCACTTTGAATGGATATTTCAGTAAATGGCATTAGAGAAAAACCCTTCTGAGGGAACCATTTCCTTTAACCTGTACATCTCTAACTCTAAGAGGGAAACTGAATTATACATTTAACTTTTCAATCATCAGCACCTTTTAAACAAGCTGATATAGGTCATGACTATCCCAGAAACCGCAAACTAAATTCTACTCTTACTTACATCCTCCTTTGGATGGCACAAGGTGAGTAAAATTCGGGCTTACGCCCGAATAAATACTAAGCAAATGTAAAAAAAACACACCTTATTTGCATCATTTTCATCTGAAAACATCACCGAAATTAGACCTGAGAAAAGGTATACGTCAGCAGATGAGGGCTTTTACACTGAGTGTTATTTCATGGTGCATTTGTATCTTATATCTCATCATTCGTTATGATTGGTATCATTGCCTGGGAAGCTGCAGCCTGAGAGATTTGAGCCTGTCCCTCTCTCTCCATGCCAGGTTTTGTAGCACTCCGGGTGGAGAGTTTTGCCTTGGGAGACATCGAGTTGTCCTAATTAGCTATGCCATGAAGCATTTGCCAGAGAGAGGAAGACACTGTAGGCTACTGGTTGGGACACTTGCCTGGGAGAGCCGTCAGGTTTCTAGTTCCTGGTCCAGTATCTGCTTTAGCCAAAATTTTCACATCCCTACTTTGCTGCTGAATGGAGTAACTGTAGAGCTCTGAGCTCTCAACATCATCATCTCAACATCGTCAAGGCCACTAGATGATACCACAGAAGCAGCCTGTTCCAGAGCATCCCGAACATCCCAGTGACCAAAATACTTACTAGAGGGCTGTTGATTTAAACCCCAGAAAGCTGATGAGAGGAATGAATACAGATATCCTGCCTTGAACGAAAGGTCTCTTTCAGGGTCAAGCCCACAGCTTTTAATGAGCACTCAGGGCTCATCAAGACATCTGCCTAATAAATAAAAAATTTAAAAAAAAAAAAAAATAAAAATAAAAATAAAAAAAGCCCAGCCAACCAAAACCCAAACAAAAACAACCCCCCAAAAAAACTGAAAACCAAGGCAGTTGCTATCAGTCAGATCAACAACAATGACCCAAAGCCACAGGGGGCACAGCCCTGAAGCAGGGGCCCAACCTTTCCAGGTCCAGGTCTGCAACCCCCTTCCAATACCTTAGTGAAAAATCTAGAAAAATGTCCCTGAATGGGAGAAAGGGACCCTGACTGTCACCATGTCAAATGGAGCCTGTCCACCTGAACACATGGACTTAAATATTGCATGTTTAAATACTAACATGGCAGGGTATATCACAGCTGCAGTATATTGGTCTTACAAGGATGGGGAGACAGCAGGGTGGGATCAGGAGGTCCATAAGATCATTGATCACTGTCACCCAGGACACAGGGCTGGGACACAAGGAGTCATAATGCCTTGGGGCTACACAGTACAAGGTATTTTAGCTCCCTACATTTTCAAGTACCACATGCTATCACCTATATACCGTGGATGAGGTGCCTGCAGTTCCTTCCAGTTTTTCTGCCTACAAGAGGAGTCATTTTGCATCTCTCAGCCTTCAAAAGATTTCTCTTGGATCCCTCTGTCCTCCCCCCAGCTTAGGAATAGAAGGTTTAACCACATCCATCACACTTCCCAACCTCCTTTCCTTAGGATCACAGCCTTGTCTCAGAGCACAACAGCCTGAAGTGAAATAAAAAGGTGACAAGCTCAAAATCAATGTTCTTTTTGTTGTTGGTTCCCCC